>VZDJ01000594.1:2442607-2644726 GCA_008694505.1 Cyanoderma ruficeps | reverse complement strand
AAACATAACTCTTACAGATGACCTAAAATAATGACAGTAGTCCAAAGCCATAAGGCAATGGATACAGAAGGTATTAAGAAATAAGAAAGAAGTGTAGCACAAACCTTGAAAAGACCTTCCACTTTTTCAGCCTTTAGTCCAAAAATGGGGGAAATACATATTTTCTATGTGAAAACTTGTATTACAGCACCAATGCTAAAGCAAAAATGGTGATAATATGTCAAGTTTAGTATGTCAACAATAAAATCCAAGTTCTGTTCTCCTTTGAAATTCTGCAGTGCCTAATTGACTGGAATGGTAGAAGAGGATCCATGAAGAGAAGCATAAAAAATAGAGGTTTAAATTACAGTTTAATTTATTACAAATTCTGTTTTATTTAACAGTCTATAAACTCAGGCAAAAATTCTACAACTTTGGTCCTGTACATTTTTTAAAACTAATTTCTAGAAAGACTGTGTTACATAGAAATTCTAATGAATTATTTTTTGGTTGAGCTCCTCCTCTGTTACCTATCTCAGATTTTCTGATCATTAGGTATTTCTCATGCATGTCGGACCTTTCATTTTTAATGCTCAGAATGATCAAGGAGACTGATGTTTTGTCATTTATTTTAAAATTAAGATGACCCTGAAAACTAGCTCAGTCAGTCATTTCTGTACAGCAGTCCCTTATCATTAAAGCAGCAACATTTTCCCAACCTCCATAATTAACCTTTTTGTACAAGGGAAAGCAATAGCAATCTATCCTTTGAAAGCCCTTCTGGGTCTATTTAGCACACTTCTCTCACAACTGAACAGAAATAAGCCAGAGCAAAGATGAAAAAAAACCCTAAAAAAAAAAAACAAACCCTGAACCACCCTGCTTAGAAAAAAATTAGATGCTTTGTTCTATATCAGTCATAAAAATAATGCAAATCAGAATTAAAACCTCATTTAATTTCTTTCTTTTTTTCCCCCAGGCCATAAATGTCCGGCTTTATTTTTCATCTCTACGTACTCATCAGTTCCTGGTAAAACGTGTATTACCCAATTGTTTTCAGCATAAGATTATTTTCCCCTTTATGCAATTGTTTGCTTCTACTCCCTATTCAAAAATCAATTTTCATTGATCCAGTCAGTGGCACATTGTCTCCCACTGAAAAGGAGAATTATGTCATGCTAATTCATACAAAAAGGCAAGTTCCATGGTTGCATCTGCCCTTCTTTTTCAGAAAGGCTATCTTGGGTTTTTCTGTTTGAAACAGGGAGAGGAGCTGACGATAAACACAGGCTTACTCCACGAAACTGCATGGAACGGTAAAGGAAAAATTACAGCAGGAGCACTTGGGCTGAGGCCGACAGGCATTAAAGCAGAGGGCTGATTTACCCCAAGAGCTTGGCTCTCCTGGAGAGGTTGATGCATCACTTCAGGGCTCTTGGTGCTGGCACTGCGGAGGTGCTCCCACGGAAAGGTGGAGATTGGCGTCGGGCAGCCCAGAGCACGTCCCTGAGACACTCCAGCCTCGTCCCACAGGCTGCAATCCTGCTCAAATTACCAGGATAATTTTCAATTTTCCTCTTGGAAAACAAGCCACGAACACAGGAAATTATACCTACTACCTATATTTTAAAGTTAGTATTTGAAGACCTATCCATTTCTTACGGTTTGGCTGCGAGCCTCTATTTCTGCTGCTGCAGGGAATGGAAATACCCAATGTATAAATTTGCCACAGTGGCAGAGATGAAACCTGTGTTTGCAGGAAGAAAAGGAATCAAGGTCTTGGCAGAAGGGTTTTTATTTGTTTGTTGTTTTCTGTTTTCATTTTTCTGGCAGCCACATGAATCAATTGAAGAGTTTTGAGCTCCAGAATAAATCTCAGCAGAGATACAGTGAGCAAAAGCAGGTGAAGTGAACAAAGCTGAAATTTAATCACATTTCTATTATAATCAAATATGCATTCACAGTTGTGTACGACATATTATACAAATGCACAATGAGCTAAACTGTGATTTCAGCAGTGCAAATAGCAGAGAAAATGCATTGATCTCAGGAGAGTACTTGTGGCTTCTCACTGGAATAACCCAGAAGAATTCTGAACAACAAATGCTAATTATATACAATATCATATGGCAATCTGTACAGCCATCACTGAAACTCAGCTCTGATCGCCCTGCCAGGAGGCTCATTGGTCTGAAACTTTGCTGCAAGAAGAAATACAACCCTCTGATTTTCATCAGGCAGCAAGTCAAACTTTGAGTGCCATTAAAATAAAAAAAATCAATAAACATGTAACAAAATATCTCCATCCTACTTTTCCTTCCCAACTCAGTTTGTGGATAAAATAGGATTTTGTAACATAGTGACTCACCAAAACCACAAAGAAAAATATCCTGGGAATTTATTTTTCCATCCTCAATTTTACACGATTTGCCGTTCGATTAATAGAAGAATGCAATTAAAAACAAAGCCCATGTAATTAAATTAGGAGATGATTTATTTCTAAATTGTATTCCTCACTGTTAGAAAGCCAGCAACAAAGTTCAGCTGACATATAGAGACAACACCCATAAGGAAAAACACCCATAAGAACACCCATTAAAAAAAAAAGAGTAAGAATAAGTGGGCCAGCAAAGGCAGGCAATACACCCAGCTTTTGGGATTTTCCTTTTCCTTTATCTAAGCTGTAATATGCATTTATTCCCAGTTTATCAAGTGCTTAACAGGCAAAAAACAGCCCAAAAGATTAAGATTGAACCAGCCATCTTTATCTCCTCAGTCCCCAACTGGCTTTTAACACACTTAGCAAACGCGAGTGCCTTGTCTCATTTTCATCAATTCCAACTGCAATCACTGTGCTTTCACTGATACATGAACTGCTTTAAAACCCAATTCCTCTTACCTTTAGTAAGAAGAAGGGATATCCCAGCCTGTGGAGACTCCTGCTCAATCCCGTGGAAAGCCTCTCCCTGCTCTGTGGGTGCACAGCTGGCACCTGGCTGAGCCCAGCAAACTTAGAAAACTGCATTTTAAGCACGCTGGACTGGGGATTTCAGGTGTAACTGAAAGCTGAAAATCAATTCTAATATTCGTATTTCCAGATGTTGTCCAAGACAAGTGTGGAAAACCATCCTGCAAACACTTTGATTCTACACCTGCTGACTCTGATGAGCAGTCTCAGTATCACCCCTAAGGTTGCTATGCAAAAAGTGCCTCCTTCCCTAAATGCATTTTAACATCTTCCCAATGAACTCTTCCCCAAAATCATCTGCTTTGAACCTGAGGTTACAAGTAAACCATAGTACATGTGATCATTTGTTGCTCCTGACACCTTCCCTTTTTTCCTCACTTGAAAAATTGATCATCTTAATACCAAAGAAAGTTTGTATTAACATAAATCTATTCTACTTAAGCACTGGCTTGGACAACGAATTATTAAATCTTGACAAAAAGAATATTTATGAGACACAGAAAAGCCTTTTGACATAGAGAAATCAATATTCTTTTTTTCCTTCGGAATTCTCGGAATCATCAAAAAGATAATATTTATAGAGAAAAAAATCCTAAGGCAATGACAAGCGTGGTATTGTATATTTCTTAAGTCGGTGCAATAAAATAAACAAGAGGAGAAATTAACTCTAATGAAAGTGCCAATAATACGTCACAAGGACTTGTTATTTTCCATGCTAGGGAAAAAGGGAAGAGTTCAGAGTTCCGGAGGAGATGCTGGTACAGGCACAAGAGTCACACCCACACACTCAGCTTCAAAAAACCACATTGTCACAGGGCACACAAAGCTGCTCTTATGGGATCTGTACCACCACGTTTTGGCACTAGACATCAGCACAAATCCACACTTGGATGGTTAGCGTGTACAAAATGGCCTAAAATCTCTCATTAATAGCCAAACCTCCCATAAAACCCAGTGCCTCATGGACAGACACCTGCTGAGCTCCCATCTGGCACTAGACCTGGGACAGCCACCTGCTGGTTCTCTGCCCATCCACAGCTTGGGAAAGTGGATGTCTCCAGAGATTATTGATTTTCTAGGATGTCTACACCCCAAGATTTGAGCACTTGCCCTTCCTCATACTCCAAACGAACCCTTGCAATTCTTGAAAAACCCAGCCAAGCTCATCTTCCCATATTTTAGTTACCACAAGCTCTGAAAGAACAGTATTACTTTCCTTGTACTTATTCTTAAAGGTTAATTAATGTTCATACAACATCCTTCGACGACTAAATCCCGTTATTATAGATTTGCTCATAGATCAGTGCACAAGACAGCAGATTGGCATTCTTTGCTTCAAACTGATGCACTACAGGAGTCACAGAGTATTGATGGTCATGGCTGAGATGCTGCAGAAGACGATGTTGAGAGCTGCATATATTACCTTGCTAAAGTAAAGCTGACCCTTGCCAGCTCTATTGATCCTCCATTAAATTCATCCCTTAAAAATTAGAGGTGAAAAAACCACCTAGTTTCCTCGCTTCTAATTCATTTTGCTCTTATTTCCTTTTGCCTAATATATAGTTTAATGATTTTAAAAGGTACCAGGTAGCCAGATTATGGCTATTTTTCAAACTTATTGATTTGTACTCAGGTGAAAATTTACGTCCAACTTCTCTATGGGAGATTTGGGTTTCTGCAAAATGCAGGACCACTCCCAAAATGGAAAGGGCAGAAGAGCAGCACTCACCTACCAGGAAAGGAAACAGCCCTTTTGGGAAATGACAAGATAAATATTAGATCAGGCAGCCTGTGACATTTGTAGTGTTTGAATTTGAAGGAAAAGAAAATTAATTTCTCCTGTTTTCACACGCCAGAGTGACTGACGACACCTTGACTTTATTCCTAGATTTACCATTCACCTTATTTCTAACCAGGGATAAATAAGGAAAAAGAAATAAAAAGAAAAAAAAACAAAAACAAACCCTGCCACAGGTTTCTAGCACTTATAAAAGGACAAAGTCAAACCATCCTTAAATGGATATTAAAATTAGTTTCAATGCTTAACTATTATTTAAAGAAAAACTCTTGGAGATCTTCCAGTGACAGGCAGTAAGTACCAGAGAGCATTATTATTATTATTACAGTATTCGAGTGCATTCCTCTGCCATTGCTTTTCCTTTTGGCCAAGAAAAGCTCAGAGGAGCTCAGCTGACCTAAGTGTTCTGAATTTTCCTCTTATGCTCTGTGGTTCTGTTCAGGCCCATTATGCAATTTAAATGCTCGTTTTCATTGTTCAAACAAAACTGTACTTCTGAGATGCTGCTGATAGGAGATTATTTTTATTTCATTTTGTGGTAGTTTGAATCCTGGTCAATCTTTTGTGTCCTTTCTGTTCGGTGCCAGCTGCTTTGTACCTCAGCTGGCAGTGAGTTTTACATCCCAGGGTTATGGGAAGAGACTGCAGGAAAAAGCTCATCTTCCTTTTGTACTGAGAAAGGAACAGCATTGCAACTGAGACAAAAAGAGCACACTTTAAAGACAAGCATCAGTTGACAGTGTTGCAGAAGATCCAATTTTTTTAGACATGGACAAACCAAGCCCTTGGGAACGTGCAGTACTTTGCATGAGAGGGCAGTGAATAATTTGGCACTGATTTATTCTAGGCCAACTTAATGCAATACTATTAATATAAAAAAGACTGCCACTGCATTCACCAAGATTGATGGAATGACAGAAGTATACATGGTCTAAAAGCCATTCTAAAAAGAAGAATTAATTAATAAAATTAAGAATAAAAGATAAGGAAACACTCCAATTAGATTCATTTTTAACTCGATATGGAGCTGGATGAAGAAGAGCATCACAATATGGCACCTGCAAGGGGTGTCAGAGGAAAGAAGGGTTATTGTGGTTTTTTTTACCTCTCTCTTTGAAAAAAGATGGATTTTTATATCACACAGGCAAAGGTTTACAGAGATCCTACTGCTTATAGTTTCAAATATGTTCAAAGCAGAGTGTCACTAACTTCAAGAGCATCATTCTGGCCATGACATTAAAAAAGTCCATTAGGTGCTTTTTTATGCATAAAAAGCACCTACCCAGGCACCTCCCCAAGGCAGCAGGACACCTGAGCAGAGTCCTCCTCACTCAGTGAATGGACCTTCCCATGGGGTAGAGCTGCTCTGTGCCCCTCTGGGCTGTTAAAAACCTTCCCCCTGAGACCACTCGCTGTTGCTATGCTCTAAACTGTTTTCAAACTCCAGCCACCATTCTTTGAATCAAAAACTCACATACACAGAAGAGGTCCGTGGAGAGAACAGTCTGTGAGACCTTGACCTTCCGATTTCCTCTTCAAAGAAAGACTTGGACGATGGCAACAGATCCAAAATAAGCATTTGATTGATAATATCATGAAAGCCAAGTTTATGTTCTTTAAACACTTTGGTGGAGCCACAAAACAATCCCCTTTGCCTCCTCTGGCAGAATTTCATATGATACCTTGAAAAGATTCTGGTTTCTCATAATTGTATGCAAAGAGGGGAAAAAACTCCATAAACACAATTGGGTGTGTGATTTTGAGTCTATGATTAAACACTAAGATGTATCATCTGGAGTTTGTAAAATGCTGCCTTTCATACATCACTGCTCTTACTCTTTAGATGTCAATACTTTCAAACATTATTCACACCAAGCTTGACAGTGAAGCAAGCACAGGTCAGAGGAAGATGCAAAAGGGCTCCTGTGGTCGTTGGAAATCCAAAGATGTTTCATGTCATCTAAACCAGCCATGGCCCTTTTCCCTTCCCACTGTCCCACGGGTGAGAGGACAATCAGCTTCCTTGGAAAGACCATTTTGATCAGTTTACCAAACTCCTTCAAATGCATGAGGATTTTAAAAAATACTGTTCAGAAATCTGCTTTTTTCTATCTAATTTGTTTTGCCTTAAGCCACTCTTGGTTTGGTAATGGGGTTTAATCACACTGGCCTAAGCTCCATAGATGGGAGAACAGCATTAGGATGTTGAGATGTTTTTATTGTCAAGCATGCTGTAAATGGAGCAAATGCCTAAAGAATAAAACCCCACAATTCCCCCACACAGGATTAATCAGAGCTGTCTTATTTAGGCTAAAAGCAAAATGCAGGGGTGAAAGGACAAAGCTGTGCAACTGTTTTTTCTCAGTTTGCTTTGCTTTAATTTCTAAGAATTGTGCCTCTCCAGCACAGACTGGCTGGCAGGGTGGAGATCTGCACTCTGCAGATACAGAAGCCTCCCAGATGTTCAGAGGGTGCAGCCACTCTCAGCATCACCCAGCAACCCCTCTTGGATCCATCCCATACTGAACAATATCTGAGATTACACAGTGCAGGCACTTGAAAGAAGGCAGCTTCCTTGAAAGGCTGTCTAAAAATGGTGAGAAAAAATGTTTTTCTGTTCTCTCATGAAATGCATCGTTTCCACGCTGATTAACATAACCAGTCCTCTGCTCATGGGGAGCAGAGCTGGTCTGAGGGCACCAGCCTGTGATCATTTCTATTTCAGGAATGTGAAGAGGAGTGCATATATGAAAAACTTTATTGAAGCTGTGAACTCTGAGGCCATCAGGGAAAGGAGCACTCAGTCTGCATCAGTGCAACCCTGCAGCTTCCTTGAGCTACCCTTCATTTACACACAGGGAATTGGAGGAAGAAGAGGAATTCACTCTGCGGAAGTTTAAGAATATGAGATTTATTCTACCCCAGCACTAACACTCCACTAAACAGCACAGGGAAAACTCTGCACTCTCTGTTCCTGCCTTCCAGACTAAGTCACAGTTTGCGTTTATTCAGGGCCTGGGACTAACAGTTCAATCAGAACTTTAATTCAGATTAATCCCACACAACACAACAGCCCTAAAGCAAATCTCTTATGCTAGTCACAAAGCACTGACAGATTTGTACCCAAATGTGACCCCCACTGTTAAATATGGTCATCACATTTCTATATGCAATTTTGTCATTCATATGCTAATAGGCAGATGTACACATGGTGTGTCTGTTTTGATGGTAAAACAACAAACATTCCCATAATGGGAAAAAAAATCCTATATTCCTACAAAGTGGCCTGCAGAAAAGATGCAATTCTTCCTAGCACTGAGCCACTTACTCTTCAGGAATGTTTTTAAAAGACTGACATAATGATCATGAAATAAGAAATAAAAATATTTCTCATTCACTCCACAACAAGCATGCAGAGGTGGCAGCTTCTGATCTTCTTTCTAGTTCCAACACATCACACAAATCTCCTTTCTTTAGCTGTTTTATTACAATTCTGAGTACAGTTGCCACACCACAGGATCCCATTTTCTCCCATTCCCCTCCGAATGCTGATGGCAAGGCTGTCTTTTATAAGCACTTCCCAATTATTTCCCTTGGGCTGGATGAGACACACACCAGTGAGCACTTAAAAGTTCAGTGTTTTCTCCAAGATCTGCAGCAAGTGCCTACATGAAAGCTCTCTCTGCAGGGCACAGGGTATTTGAAACATAGATTTCCTCAGCTCTCTGCAGGATCTCACAAATACATCTGGCCAAGGAGCTCAGCTCTCCACAAACTGACAAGGTTTACACGTGCCTGCAAGGTCCCCAAAATGCCCCAGCTCTGGTGGCAGGTCACATAAGGAAGAAACCCTCAAACCACTTAATTACAACCCTGGAGCATTTGTGTGCCTAAAGGCTCTGTATTCCTGGACTGTTTTAATAACATCATCATCTGGTGCAATGAATAGCGACATCATGTTATGCTTCAATAGTCATTTCAATCTGCATGACCCCGTGTGATGGATTCACACCAGACAAGGAAAGCACACCCCACGCAGGTATTTCAGCTGCGCCACACCAGCCGAGCTTGGCGGGCCTAAAAGGAAATCTGGACCTGGAAAAACGCTGCATATCAGAGGGAAAAAAAAAATGCTGACACCAGTCTCAATTTGCACCACTAATTTACATTCTGGTTTTGCACTGCAAGGTGATTTGAGGGGCCAAAATTAAGTATTTTAATAAGTTGTACTGTGAAAGTTAAATTGGTGAAATCCATTTCTTTGTTTCACAACTCCAAGTACTCCAAGAGCAGCCACAGACACATCTCGGAGCTCAGTGTTCTTGATGTTCCACTCAGACATCTCTGATTACCTCAAGTAAGTGCTGAAACCCATATATCAATACACAAAAATGTCTGGGAAGGTAAGAAAATGCGCACAAGCTCCCAGTCCTGTACTCCCACTGTTCTGAAAGGTAACCTACATCTTGCAAAAATAAGTGATCTGCAACGAAAGAAACCTTTTTTTGGTTTTTTTTAGAAAAAAATAAGACCAATTTTTGAAAAATACCACCAGATTGTAATGTGTATCCTTATCTCCAGAAAAATCATATGCCCGATGAAAAAGGGCGTCTAAATGTGGACACCTCTGCTAGAGCACCTGAGCTTGCTACAACAAAGAGATCAATGGCATCACTAAATCCCACTCTGGGACTCATTTTTTGGGCTTTTAAATTATCCCGGAGCATTCAGTAGCCAGAGTTCAGAGCTCGCCTTTGATTCTTGCGGAAATGAGCAGCGATTGTACATTCAGAACAAGTACAGCATATGCACAAATTTATCTTCATTATCAGTCTCTTTTCAATGACTCCAGCAGTTGAAACATGCCAGATTTTGGGCTTATTTATGATACTCATGAGAGTGCAGATATGCAACTAAATATTCACATCTGCATCGCTGAGACATCGCTAACTGCATTTCTTCAATTGTAAAATGGGAATAATAATGCTTAGCAGTCCACATTGCTCATTTAATGAAATAATTAACCAGAGACAATTTATGTTCCAATTTAGGTACTCCTTATAACTACAGCAGAAATAAGAGACATAAGTCGTGGCACGGTGTCTCCGAGGTGATTAAGTGCCACTGGCACCTGCTGAGGCACAGTGCCACAACAGAGAGGCCACTGCTCAGATTGTGACTTTGAATCGGAGAAGAAAAAAGAAAAAAAAAGAAAAAAAAAGAAAAAAAAAAAGGCAAGGCCACTTGAGTTAGCACAGAAGCTTTTTCATCTTTGTGAACATTTCAATGTGTTAAATCAGCAGAGGCTAAAATTATTGACTGGTCGACCTTTATGCAGATTAGAAAGTTTCATGCAGACTCAACTCATTAGGCTGCAAAGCTCAGCCAGAACAAGTTATTGGACACTGGAATGTTTCACATTAATCAAAAAGTTATCTGTAATCAATTATATTTTTAAAAGTCTTTAGGGAGTTACACAGCTGTACAGAGCTGTGGCTGCTCCATCACTAGAAGTGTCCAAGGCCACGTTGGAAGGGGTTTGGAGCAACCTGCCATAGTGGAAGGTTGGAACTAAAGGGGATTGGAACTAAAGCATCTTTAAATCCCTTCCAACCCAAACCATTCCATGGTTCTATAAAATGTAGTTTTTGCCTTGAGAGACTTTGGTTGGTTGGTTTTAGTGTTTGTTTTGGCAATGAGAGGAGAGTCAGCAGCAGGAGAAGCTACAGAGCCCTTGAGGGTACCACACAAGGAGCATTAGAGGCACTCATGGCAACCTGTGGAAATGCAGCATTTACTGGATAAAGGTCACTGCTCAATGTCACCTCAGCTTTGGCTCCCAAATCTCTGGGGCACACATTAAAGGACGTGTCCATGCATATTTTCTTTATCCCAACCATCAGCAAAGCGCTTTGCCAAGGCTAAGCTGGAACTCGTCACCTAACAATTTCTGCTTCTCGTTCATCGTGAGCCATTTACCACTAGAAAAGTTAACACAGGAGTTTATGGGTATTTCAGGAGCCATTAGCACAACACCCCTGTTAGGATCCTCAAATACTAAAGTTCAAAAATGGCCTTTTTCAATTGTAAGGTCAGAACAAACATGCAATCAAATTGCTAAATCTGTCATGCACAGGAGCTACACATCTGTGTTCCTATGGAAACTGCTTTGGTTATGCATGGGGTTGACATTTAATCGTTTTCCTATTGTTTTACCAGTTCTCAAGACTCACCTGTTCATCCAAAATTTTCAACTTCAGAAGCTAATCTCAGTACTGGGAACAATTTCCTTGAAGCAGACAATAAAAAAATGGCTTTTCATTCATGAATATGGAATGCACAGTGGTTTGGTTGGGATTAGCGTTTGTCTAAATCTGAGAAGAAACTGAATGCCTAAAGTTGGTAAATTATAAAATTTTGCCTGAGTCAGTCTTGTCCTCACACTGCACTTTCAAAAAGGACATTGTGCTACTTCAGCCAACAACTCACACAACCTTTACTTCTCTTATTTTTACTGCAAGCTGACTGCTCAGCCAGGATTTTTCCCCCTGATGTTCCCATCTTGTCTGATTTCCCTCGCTACATTTACAGAAAAGTCTGTAGATGTTATGCTTCACAAAGCTTTTTCAAATGTGCAGGAACTCATATTAGAGAAGACTGAACAAAGAGCTAAATCCAGGAACTGACCCAAAGGTGCTGTCAAAAACTTAAAAACTTAAGTTCCTTATTGTTCTAGATGAACACACCAATTTAATGATAAGTGGCATTCTTCTGAACTTCCATACTGCCCAAAAGAAAATAAAACCTGCTCATAGGAGATTTCTGGTCCAAAGGAGGAAACAGTAATTTCAGTGGGTGCACTAAGGCCATCACTCATTAAACAGCACAAATTTACACTATTATTTTTGGTTATTGGATATTTGATATTGGATACTTCTGATATTTGGATTACCAAAGAAGTATTAATTTAATATTGTAATATTTTCCAGTGACTACTATAGTAATACAATTTATTTGGATTACCAAGAAATATTCATTAAATATTTTAGTACTTTCCAATGACTATTATAGTAATAGATTAGATGGGCATGTCTAAATAAGGAAACAAACACTTTGAAACAGATAAATTCTGCAATTAGACATTAGTTATGAGATAAATGAGTTTCCAACTTTTTAACTTAAAATAAGTAGAAAGCAAGAAGTCAAAACAAGGTTGCTATTATTCCAGACTACAAATACTATATACTACAGGCAGACTATTCCAGAAGAACATAAAGCTGATATTTCCTAACCTCTACAGGCTTCCAGAGAAATATATTAAAATTTGCCCCTCTCATTAGCATTCTTGCCCTGGAAGGAATGATATAATTTACAGACATTTTCCCACATTCCTGTCCCATCCTAGAGAAGCACTTCCTTCTCCAAAGCATTGTGGTCCTTAAGCAGCCCCTGCAACTGAGCAGAATTGCCACTCATCAGCTTATGAGTATTTTATTTGTTGACCCTGCCAAGCACTGCTTAGGAACTGTTTGCTTTTATTCTCCAATCTCTCTTTTCATTTCCCCCCACATTAACCCTCAAGTTAATTACTACCTCTGGTCCAACGAGAAAGTTGGAGACACGCTTTAATTTTTGTTGTCCTAGTGGAAGAGGAAAAACATTGCTTATACAGCCTTTAATTCAGATCCAAGTACACCATGTACTCTGCATCACATTTGGAGTATTGACAAGTGGAATTCAGGGCTCCCTGTGCCTGAGGGTCAGCACCACTTCTGACAAAACCAGGTTGAAGCTGCATTGCTGAAGCTGAACTTTTCCTGCCAGTCTTTTTATTCTCTTCCAGCTGTTTTAGGGTCGGCAAGGCTCGGTGGCTTTTGTAAAATTTCCTGCAAGGATCGATGTCAGTGTGCAAAGAAAAACCTGTCCTTCTCTGCCTTATCACTCATCATATCCACCTTAATCAGCTTTGCACCCCAGAAGTTGGGCTGCAGTGAAGACCCACCTCTGAGGCTGACATTAGGATGCCATCACTGTATTTTAGCAGCTACCCTGTGTGTCCTGCAGCAATAACTGCACTGGTTAGAAACACTTCCACAGGCAAAACAGCTTTTCTAAAGAAAAGCCTTTTGTATTCTGAAAATTCCCTTTGCAAATTTACATTGTGGCTATTTCTTGAACTTTTGATATTTTGTGCTCTGCAAAGATAATGGCTTGCTCAGACACCATAGCTTTCACAGATCTTTTTCAAATAGACCATGATTTAGGCTAACTGTATGTATGTGTATATCTGGCCTCAACTATGGGACTGTCTCTTCAAGGAGCCCATTATTTTGGTGCAATTTTGTGCAAGTTTTAGAGGCTTATTTCATAGCTCCTGCATTTCACAGTGGCTGACTAACGTATCTTTTAGTTTTTAAATACATAACAGGGAAGATTATTTGAAATCTTCCAAGACTATAATATTACTTCAACCCTCCTGTTTTCCCCCTGTAAGTTGGGACAGACTTACAGGGTACTGGTCCAAATCCCTTGCTCAAAGCAGTATCAAATTCGGAATTAAATCTGTTTGCCCTGGAGCAGGACAGGCTTACTGCTGGACATTGCTGAAGATGGAAATATCACAGCTCCTCTGGGTACCAGTACCACCACTGAAGACTCTCTCATGGTGAAATCTTTTTTTTCTAGTTGGAATTTCCCTTGCTGCAAACCATGACCACTTCCTAATCTCCCCAAAATCAGAGAAAGTCTCCTCCCAAACACAGGTGGAAACACAGTTCCTCTCTGTCCAGCTCCTCACTGCCCAGGGGCAGCAAACCACTGAACTTCATTTTTCATTTAAACATACACATTGCTTATTGGGGGATTAATTAACATTTTATTGCCTTTCTTGGTGTTTTGGGGGTATTGTTTTTTTGTTTCTATGAGACCAGGTGCAGGTTACCAACCACCACGGTGATAATGCTTTGAGACAAGCCATCTCCACTCCTCTGCTATCTTTGAGGCAGACTGGGATAGTCCTCAGTTCAATTATTGTTTTTTAAATCTTTTTTAATGAGTTTTTTACTAATTATTACACTGATGATGCAGAACTTTTACGATAATTTGAGGAGTGTTGACAAGCAGTGGTAGAGTGACTGCTATTACTGCCAACACAAAGCAAGAACAGAGTCTAAGATTTCTAGGCCATGGTGCCAGCAATTGGTTCCATGAGACTTTGGGATTTTGTCATCTGACAGCACAGGTTGAGACAGAACACCCTAAGTCTAACTGACAGCCACCCTAAGTCTACTGGCCTGGCAATAGTAAGAACCAGGGCCAAGATTTTTAAAACCAGAACCCACCCACCCCACCCCACAAACCCAAATAATGCACAATTCTTGTCTGACTGTGCAGGAAGTGCAGAGGACGTTGCAATATTGATGATTAATCTAATCACTTATTCTGGTACCTATGCATGAATTTATATGCTAAGCCTTAGAGTAGATTTCCAAAAATTCATGTTCCAGATCAAGTGATCCAGGTCACTTGTAGGAAAAAATCAGCTGGCTCGGGTTGTAAAGACAGAGAGCTGTGATGTCTAGGGGGAGAAAAGAAAAGAAGGAAAAGGTTGAAATGTAAAATTTCATGAGCTGTACTGCAGAACAGCAGAGGGGTAACTTTGTAAATAGCATAAAAGATAACAATGGCTTTGAAATCCATTTGACAGGAAAACAGAAGCACAAACAACATTAAAAATATGTGTTGATATGCTCAAAGCAACAGAACAACTTTCCAGAGTAACATACATATGGATATGCGTTTCCTTAGGATTTAAAATTAACTACTTGATAGATTGAGGGGAATAACAATCTGTCATAAAGAGATCTTTTAAACAAGGCACATATGCACTGTAATAATTTAATTGTACATCTCTGTATTTTAGAAACACATCTGACCTTCTGCACACTAAGAATTTATTGATTTTCAATAATTCTTAATGCTCAGCAGGATCCTTGATTCTCGGAGCAAGCCAACAGCAAGTGTTTGTAAATCTGTCTCTTCAATTGTAACAGCCTTAACAAAAGGTGTCTCAGCTCTTTTTTAGCAAATTTATATTTTGAAAATTTAGCAAAGTTACGTGTGCATCTGTCAGCATCGTGCTCCATCCTTGTGATTAGAGTTTTATGAAAATAGCACTCGGGCAGCCACCCAAATTCTTCCCTAAGTATGGAGACAGAGGGTGGTGGACTTGTATGCAACAGAGGGGCTGGAATGTGTGGAGCTGGCAGTGGCATGGCTGAGGGTGCCCCTGAGTGAGGATTAACCTCAGGCACAGCAACTGAGGGAACCAGCCGGGAATGATTTGCTGCCTGTTATTAGAGAGTGACTCGTGAGTGAAGTGGTGATTGGTGCCCACAGTGGCCACAGGAACCACTAAAGAATCGAGTTTAAAACCTGGTGACAGGAGGGAAAGCACAAACAAAACTTGGGCATGAGGAGAGCAGATTTCAGGCTCAGGGAATGAGTAAAAGCCCCAAGGAAAACACTTCTGCTGGGGTCCATCAGCATTGGTTGTTTTGTAGCAACACCTCCCAACAGCACAGGAAATTCTAAAATTTTGGAAGATAAGCAGGCAAGGCAGGATTTAAATCCTCCAGCTGGCTTGGCTGACCAAGAATGACCTTCTGGAGCTAAGGCAAAAGAAAATTAAGGGTAGAAGCAGTGGAAGCAAGGTCAGGTGACATGGGAGAAATACAGAGATGCTGCTTGCCACCATAGGGAGAAAATTTGTATGGCCGGAGCTCAATTATAGTTGAAGTTGGCCAGAACTGTGGGGAACAATGAGATTATTTAAATGCATTGGTAGCAAAAGGCAGAATAGAAATAACATTGACTGTGGGAATGATGAACTTTCAGTCCACCCTGAACTTGTGCGGGATCTGCTGGTCCGGCTGGATCCCTGAAAGTCCGTGAGGCCTGAGGGGATTCAGCTGAGAACACAGAAAGAGCTGGCTGATCACCACAAGGCCTCTCACAATGATTTTTGAACAGTCTTGGGAATCTGAAGAGGTCCCAGTTGAGCTGGCAAATGTTGTCCCAATTTTCAGGAAGGATGACCCTGGAAACTACAGGCCCTTCAGTCTCACTTCAGGGCCCTGCAGAGAGGCCTGGACAAATTAGAGGGCTGGCAAACAGCAGCCCTACAAAGATCAACAAGGACACCTCGAGTCCTGGGGCCAGTTTGGGGCACATAATAAAGAAATTAAACATAATAATTAAAGTTAATTAAACATAATAAACAAATTAAGCCATTAGAGAGTGTCCAAAGGAAGGTTACAAAGATGGTTGTGGCTCCAAGGCTGCTGAGCTCAAGGAGCATCTGGACAATGCTCTAAGACACGTGCTAGGATTCTTGGAGCTGTCCCATGATAGCCCAAGAGTTGGACTTTGACAATCCTGAGAGTCACTTCCAAGAAAAGATATTCTATGATTCTATTCTATGATTCTGAATTATTTTCCTTATATCAATTTAGGATCAAGAAGTGGCTTAAACACACAGGTGATTCATAATGAAGCAGTGATGGAGTCAGTAAATTAAATAAAATCAGCCCCATGCTGGGATTTCTTGAATTCCACTGAAATACCCCTCTGTCCCCAGGCTGGGCATCCCATTGCCATGCACATGGCAAAGGAAAAATGACATCTCAAACATTCTCCTTTTTGTCCTTGACAGAAATGATGGGGCTACAGGAGATGTGTTTCAGCAGGAACAGCTCTTGTCTTCAAGTTCAAGGGTTTAGGATGACTGGGAAGCGGTTTCTTAAAGATCAAGATGTCAAAATACACCCCTTGCTTTTCCTATTTTGCTTATAGTGTTCCTTTGATTGCTTTCATCAATCTATTGTTTGTCTTCCCCTTGGTTTGATTCACCTCCCATCATGAATCTCCTTATATTTCAGTCTTCTAAAGAGAGTATTTTGCACCAGAGGGAACATCTCTTCAGAAAAATTTTGTTAGATTTAAAGCCTGCCTATTTTGATTTTTGAATACCACTCAGATCTTGCTCTACACATTCTCTTTGAACAGTCACATTGTTTTGTTCATTTTATTTCTTATTTCCATTTTAATCTCCAGGTGTTTAAAGGTACCTCGAAGTCTTTTTTTCTGTAATCACACATTCAGAGTGGCGAGCAAACACTCCATGGTGAACATCACAGTTTGTTTTTCCAACCAAAATGAAAAGAAACGTCAGGGCTGTGTTGAAAGCCAAAGGACAGGTACATGCTTTAACATATAATTTCCCAGTGGACCACAGCACATGCTGCTGTCTCGCCAGTAAACACATCCTGGCAGACACTTTTCCTTCATTAGTAACATATCACATTTTCCCACCAATTAAGAATATTACTATGCACTTCTTTTTAAACATCATTTATCTACTGGATGAAGTATGAAGATCCTGGCACTGCAAAAACATAACTCTCAAAAAAAATTGCAACACCACTACTGGTTTTTTTTCCCTCTTTCTTGCCTTAAGAGCAGCATAAACTATTCTTCAGCAAATAACATCAATTAGCAACAGAAGTAAGATGTGCCTCTATAAAAGGACATTATCTCCCCTTGGCTAATATGACCTTTTTAAAACCAAGGTAAAACTTTTAATTAAAATCTGAGTTGTTCCTAGGACTTCTTAAAACTAGGAATTTTTCATTGAATTGAGGTAATTATGAAGTGCCAAACATGCCAGATTGAAAAGTAGTTTATACACATCACATATTGATTCATATAGGCTACATAAATTTGTATAACAAGCAGATTGATGTAAACATATTTTATTTAAAAAGTGAGACGCTAAATCTATGTCCATTTGCTTTGCTGCATATTAGTTTATGAATAAAATATGTTGTTGCATGGCTGTTTTATTTGCTTGTATATAAAACAGGGGTTCATTTATGAGAAATTGATTAATGCATATTAGAAGTTGACTTGCAGTTGCAGAATATTAAATGTGGCAGGATTGCTTTTGCTTTTGTAAGTCATTAATTTTTTGATAGCCATACCAGTAGGATTTAAAACACATAAAAGTCTATTTGCCTTTCTTTAACTGCATGTAACAACCATTAGAGTTGATAGGACTTCTGTATGCAACTAGATTCTGAAAAAATATTCTTAGATTTTTATTAATTAAAGGGAGAATAAATAAAATTGGACTCTTGCATGAGATTCTGGGGTAGTTTGACAGCCAAACATGGAAAAAAAGAATTCAAGTGCATAAGACGGACATACACATGTTAGATAACATTTCCAGAACAGGTAAGTGTTGCACATCTCATCCAGGTATTCCATCTTAATAATGAGCACAAATGTTGTGGTTGGCCTAATTATGCACATTTTAAAAAGACTTTGAATCTCAAGTCATTCTCCTCAAGCTCAGGGCACAGACTGATCAGAGGGAAGGGTATTTGGCAGGAGGAAGGGAACAAGAGGAAGGCTTCTCCTCCCTCCAGCAGAGAGCACAGCAGTTTACAGCCACCTCACAGGTACAGCAGATTACAGAAATATTGGCTTTATAAGCCAATTGCACCACAGCCTGCTTGCTCCATCTGTGGTAGAGCTGCTCATATCCAGTGGGGAAAAGAACAACACAAAGAACACAAATAATGTCTTTAATTTATGAACCCAGGAGCAGAGTGCCAGGCATGGGGCTGTGCCCAGCCAGGGAGGCGATTTCAGTGCTGGCAGTGGAGCTGAGGTCCATCAGAGCTCCATCTGCTGACACCAACAGCAAACTCAGCCAAAGCTTATCCACAATCATCACACCCATAATTCCCACACATCTTTCAATTCTATCAAAACTCTGAGCTAGTGACTAATCACAAAGAAGAGAGTAAGACCAAGTTTTTCAATGGGAGATGACCGGAGCAGAATTAAAAGGAGGGGGGGCTGAAAATGGGGAAGAGGCACTCCCAAAAAGCAAGTTGACATTTCCTCTTTGGCAGTCTTTTCCATGGATTTCAACACAGGAAGAGAAAATATTATTCATGTATGTGTTCTATATATATTTTAGTGAGGTGAACACAATATTACAAAGAAGATTTACAACTGCATACATTAAAAATATGATGACTTGAGAGCGCTCCCTCAATTGTCAGAACATTTCACGTTAGAACTAATGGTAGGTTTGGAAATACAGCACCTGAACAATTAATGCCCATTTAATTTTTCAAATGTTACATTTACTTTTAAATAAAAATGTATTTGTTGAAACACAAAAGCTCTACTGACTCCAGTGCACTCCTAACCAGAACAAATGTATCTACCCTGAAGCCCAAATATTTCAGCCAAAAAATCGATGCATTTTAACACAAGTCAATAAAATTACATCTGAGACAAACTATTCTTATTATAACCAAGACATTTCCCCCTAGAATGTATGTAACATTACTGAACCCAACCTGGAGTCATTGAAACTGACTTCAAACTGGTTAAAAGGTTAAAGAGGAGGAAAAGACACACAGACAAAAAAAAATAAATCTACTAGTGCTCCAAACATTACTATGTTTCAGAAAACTTGGAATATTTCTGTTTTCTTTATCATGACTTTAATGTCACTTATCTTGAAGCATTTAATGCACTGTCAACAACTCCATGTCCCTGCCCAAATGATATTTCAGATTGTAGCAAACTCATTTTAATCAGGCAACACACATCCTTAATAATACAGAAAGCAGGATGATGCAGAAGTATCATACTACTATCTTTTTTTGTTGTCGTTTCTCTAATTTCTCTTTTTATTTACCTACGGATTTTAGAAATTTCATTAAAAACAATCCTCTAATTCCTATCTCCATTGCCTGGACGATATGTTGTGGCATTTCCTGTGATGGGGCAAGGAAAACACTGAGCCCAGTGGGAAACAACACCTCGACAAGCCGAGCAGGCAGATGATGTTGGTACCTCCCTCTCACATCCAGCAGTGCTGACTAAAACCAGCCTGAAGCCTGGCCACTTTGTGTCTGATTTGTATTTTAAACTGTGCTGGAGAACAAAAGGTACCACTTTTGCATCATAGAAAACATGAGAAATATATTATTTTTCTTTTCAGAGGGTTTTTTGAACAACCTGAATTTTATATTGCTTGTGTTTTCTCCTCATAAATGACACAAGAGATAAAAACTGGACTACTAACATCAGCTGTAATATCAGATCTAGCTCTATAGTGCCCGATTAGATCATCCTGGTTCGAACTAAAACTTCCTGAAACAATGTGTACTCCCTCTAGTGTCCACAAAAATCCACTCCAAATGGTGACTAAAATGCATGAAACCAGTTTTAAAATAAATGCGGATGAAAATTAATGCATCTTGTGAATTAACAGTCGCTGAATTAAATCTCACCCATTCACTTTTCAAACAGGAGCTGAAAACTGATGAAGAGTTAAGGTTGAATACAAATCTCGTGTGGAAAAGACACATATAACTGGGAAGAGAGGACTGTTTCACTACTAGGCCAAAAAAAGTATCTGCTAAATTTTTCTTTGGTCACAAATCAGTGCGTTTACCCTGATACACCAGTCAAGTAATTCGCCTCTGAGAAAACCACTAACACTATAAATTCACAATTAGATTGAAATCAATTATTTAAATCAAAGTTTTCTGCTTGTTGGTTTAAATCAGAGTTAAATCACTTTGATTGATGTCAATTCACCTTATTGAACCCTTTAATCTTCCAGTCGATGACAAAGCTGCCATTGACTTGGAGTGGATGGTTCAGGAGGATTCCCTCAGGCTGCACAAACCAAACTCCTGCCTGCTCTGCCAGAATCACGTTCAGACAATTATCAGCCCCATCTGATAAATTATCTTTATAGACTGACGCAGACAATGTCAGGAATTACAGCACCTCGTGCCGTAACGCTCAAGTAACGTGCAGGCAGAGTCTTTGCCCGTGTCAGCTCCTGCATGTTTCTCTTTGCACAAGCCCTGGTTCAAAGCTAACTTGTGTTTTTTCTTGGCATGGAAACCCAGATCCAGCTCCATGTACATCACTCTGGTTGAGCCAGTGCAGAACTCTGCTTCCATCAGATCCCATCTGTCCACTCACAGAGTACTGGCGGGTCAGGGTCTAAAAGTTTCCTGCACTTGTTTATTTCTGGGGCATAATTAAAAATGCAGCACTTTTAATAAAAAGCTGGATCATGTTGTACTGCCATTGCAGTGGAAGAGAAAGATCCTGCATCTATTATTCACAACTCTCTCTGAACTCGTGGCTGGATTTTGCCAATGTATTAATTTTCAGTATTTTCTTTCCAAGGAAAAAGAAAAGATCTTTGGAAGAGAATCAAAGTAGTGAGCACACACAACAAAACACATGCAAATCCAAATCAGAAAATGTTTTCAGCTAAAAAAAGGGCTGCAAATAAAAACAGAAAGGCAATTTAAACAATCAAATTAAATAATCCAATTAAAACAAACTAATTCATATATTCCCATGGGTGTCTTGATGAGCTCTAAATGGAGGCCCGAGCTAACTGAAATAGTACCATTAATTTAACAAAACAAAATGATTCTTGCTGCCCCCCCTTCCCCAACATGGCTGTTTTGCTAGAAATCCCATTTTTATATATTTGAACTGCTCCATTTCTAATAGCCATTTCTGAGCATCCAAAGGGCTTTTGAGAGTGGTTAAATCTTTCTGGGAACTGCATGTAGTTCTGATTAACACTGATAAAATAAAATCAGAACCTACCACTCATAATGAAGCAATTATCTTGCAAGCTAAAAATAAAAATGAAAAAATCCAATTAAATTACTTCATTCTCACTAATACTGACCAGTTGTTTTGCCCAGCACTTTTGTCTCAGAAAACACGCACAAGGGATCATGTAATTCACCAAGAAACGTGCACTTTTGTTGAGATATATATACACAGATTTGGAATCTAATTTCACACTTTATGGATAGACATTTAAGAAAAATGGAGGTCTATTTCAATAAATATTTTTTTTTTTACATTTTCTTACTTCTGGGCAGCATCAGCAACAACAGCATTACCATTAGGCCAAGGTGGTCAAGGAATCAGCAGCGTATTACCCATGATCACACCAAATTGTGATGAATTATATAATTTGTCTTTACAGGTCATATTATGGTGACCACATTGGCATTGTCCCCATGGTTACACCTTGATTAATTCCTGAATTATGTGCAGAACTTCAGCATAAGCAGCTGCTGGGCAGGAACCCAATGTAAACAGGGTACCCTGCTTAACTGGGATATCCTACTGAATTATCCTTTATTGTACCACCAGAATGGCATTAATAGTGACACTTCCAATAAGCTGCATTTCTGAAAGTGAACTAGAAATCACCACAGTGGTAAAGCACTTAGAAGTTATTGCTGTACCACTGGAGAAACACAAACACAGTTATTAGATGTATTTTTAAAGGAAGACTTTTTTTTTTCACCCCATATGATTTACTACACTCACGGTTTTTACGTCTTCATTTTTTACGCCTGAACAAAACAAAGGTTGTGCTTACTTGGCAAGGAAATTCTAAATTGCTGATGCCAAGCATAGCACATTAAAGACAAAGCTATTAGGATTTTAAAGAGTATAGTGGGAAATAAACAGCGAAACACTAAGAGAACAGTGTGGGATGGAAGAGGTTCATCAACCCAGCCTGAAGGCAGGCTGGTCCGGGAGCAACTGAAAACAGCAAATAAGGGATGGGGGTTTGTGAACACAGAGCTTTCCACCAGGAAATCATGGGTGCTGTGTTAGAAAGGGATCCTTTTCAGAGCTGCTTGAAAACATCTGTCATGAAGATGTGAAGATAAGGCTCACACAGGACACACCAAAACCACCTCAGAAAATTCTGCTGTGCCAAGAGCATAAAAAAGGCACAGAAAATAGAGGTAAGAGAAAACAAAAAAAAAAAGGAAAAAGTTCATCTGGTGGGTGCCCTCCTTGTCTTCCAACAGGTTTTGCTCTGCATCTTTACAGAATTAGATACATGGATTTGGGCCAAGGAATATAGTTATGGCTTTACTGAACAATCTTTATTGGTGGAGAAGGGTTGGTAAACTTCCACTTAGAGCTTTTTCAAAGTGTATTTTAGTAAAAAACCATCCAGGGATGGTTATTCCAGGATAAATGCAGGAGCTTTACAGAGTGAAGCTGCTAATGTAGAAAAAGGAAGGAAAAAGAAAACAGTCTGTAGAAATTAAGGTCGTCTCCCACCTTTCATTCATTCTTTCTTCCCTAAAACTACCCATCTCACCGTGAAAGTTTTTTTGATTCAAGACTTAAGGACTCTTCTGGCCACTTTACCTTCTACAAGTTGAGTCAGATTTCCCACTCTTCCCTGTTATCATGCTAAGAGAAACCAGCATTGTTTACTTTTTTTTTTTTAAAATACCTACTCAAAACAGTTTTCCAGTCTGTTCACCTTTAGAGTCCCCTTCATCACCAGTTTAGAGGTGACATATGAAGTCTGGCAGATCCTCAAATTCACAGAGTGCATGTCTTGATCTCATATGAAGACAAATTTTTATTTATCTGCATGCTCTCTTCCTGAAAGCATCTTTTTCCTACACCAGATAAACCCCGAATCAACATATACCCAATACACATCTCACACTCTTTTTTAACTGATTCTCCACTTAGGAAGGAATTCAATTTTGCAGGTTCAAGAAAAATCAGCCTGCAAAGGCAAATTAAGTGAAAAATGTATTATATTTGAGAGTGCAATTCTTAAGCAACCCCCTCGTTTATAAGATTGTTCATTATTCAAGAATAATGACTTTGGGAATATCTTGTGAAGATGAGTTTTTACGTGTCTATTAGCTGCCAATCCTGAACCTTTTCCCTCACCCCATTCCCTAACAGGTAAGAGCTGTAGTAGTAGATTTGTCTTTAGTTTTTGTTAGTCCTGGCTTACCCTGCGAGGGGAGGAGGAAGCAATTCTAAATCTGTTGTGTCTAGCTAGGAACAAAAGGAAATAACACAAGTGAGGCACGAGCCCGCTCGCTGTAGAGCCCCGGTGCCCTGCCTGTGCTCAGCAGACCTGACATAAGGAGACCATGGGGAAGAAAATCCATTTCCAAGCAGGTTGCAGGAATAAGGATGCCAGGTGGAAGGATGGCATGTTTCCACCCTGTTTGTTTTCCAAGTTTGTAGCTAAGACGGTTTAAGGACTTGGCAGGGGAAAGACGAGAGCTCCCCCAGGAGCCTGGCTTTGGGTCACCTGGGCACAGGCTGCTCCGGGGAGGGCTCAGCCTGGCCAAGAACAGTTCACAGACACCACCTCACCTTGAGCTTGGACTGCTTTTATCAAGGAACCAAAAGAAAGGCAATTTCCCTGCAGGCAGACTGCCTCTCCTGGTGGCCAGGCTCAGGAGAGGCCTCTCTTGCCTGCAAATAAGTTATAAACAGCAATATTATCCATGCACCAAGAGCAGATATTCCAACATGTCTCAAAGAGAGAGTGACTGCAAAGCAAGGCAGAGTGATACACACAAATCCAGAGCTTTCCTAAAATATCCTCTTGTTTGGAGCTCTTGGACAAGGCGAGGCTGGATCCTCCTGGTACAGCAGAAATGTCAAAGGCATCCTCCTCTTTATCCACGTGGATGAACTCGCTAAGGGAAGCTGTGCTGCCGGAGCAAATCAGGTACAGCTTCAAACAGAGATTAAGTGAATTTCACAAGCTGGACAGAACACTGGAATAAGGGGAATGAAAGGGAGGAAAGATTAAAAGAAAGGTGAAGAGGTGACCTCCTTTGATGAAAAAAATGATCAGGTTAAAAAATATGAAGAAAGCACATCTGAAACCCAAAAGCTCAAGCCCTTCCAGTAGTATTCAGACAAACCCCAAATAGGAACAGATTGTTAAGGCTTCTGAAATCAGGAGATGTGATTTTTGGGAAGTACTATTTAACGATAGTTAATACTCTAGACATATTTGGCAATACTTTTTTCCTCTCAGACTTTAAAATATATTCTTTTTTAAAACCTAACTATTAGTATACATTTTGTATAAGCAAGACAGACTTATGAAAATTAGTTTCTAATTAAATAAAAATCAACAGATGGCACACTATAGGCAAGTCTTTATTTTCCTCAATTAGTATATGGCTTTGCCTGAAAATTCTTCTGTGATTTTAAGAGTTTGCAATTTGGACACGACAACTCTGAAAAAGTCACATGAAATGTGTTTAAATTGGATTGTCATTAACAATGTCACTAACGACAGATGAAAAATGTATATACAATGCAAAAAATCTGAACAACCTCTATTTCCTAATTTTACAAGAATAACAACTTTTTCAGCCACTGAGATTGTAATTACTTTCTGTTAACAAAGAATTTTAATTCACATACACAGACAAAAGACTTGAAGTTAACCTTAATGCACTTTTTTTTACATGGCAAGTACAATTTCCATCCAGCCAACTTTACTGTCCCTAACCCTTGGCTGGAAACCAGGATGGACTGGGCCTGACTTCTGGAACACAGGGCTTGGACACAGAGGGAGTTTTGTTCTTGGCTGCACAGGACAGGATTTCAGCAGTGTTTTCTATCCCAGGAACTGTCAGAGGCAACTTCAGCCGCAGCAGCACTGGCATAATCCATTCTGGGCAAAAAAAAATCCCATCAAAGAGTACTCCAGGCCCTACTTCGGGAATTTTTAACTAGTATTAAATTAACTCCATACCCCCCCCGACTCACCCACAGCCCTGTCTGGGGGTAAACAATGAGTACAATAACTCGACAAATATGTTTTTAGTTGGTTTCACACATGAAAGGTGACGAGGCTGCAACTCAGAGGAGCAGACTGACATGTAAATGCATGGGTTTTGTCCTTGTGCAAATAAGGCACAGTTTACTGTAGGCTAATTTTTCTCTGTGTGATATCTGGATTAGCAATTAACATTTTAATTAAAGATGGATTAACAAATATCAGGAAAATTACCTCTGGAACTGTTCAATTTAAAATCTACCATATATACACAGATAAACATGTCATTAAGTGCAAGTCATTTTCTGGTCTGTGTAAAAATGATACAATTTATGTCTTTGAGAGACAGCATAACAATTTGATATTATTATACATGGAGATAACTACTGAACAAATATAATACATGGGGTTTTTGTTTTTTTTTTTTTAGAAGCTATATAATTACCATTAAGTTTTAGATGTTCATTTAGTGGAAGCTCTGACTGCAGTTCAAGCTATAGACTAGTTGAACATAGTTATGTACAAACAGAGCATGGTGGTGAGGGAGGACACACTGTGCTAAATGTAAATTATATTAGCAACAACATATTGAGATTTCTGTACTCTTTGTTCCATTTGCGGGTTTTTTTGCCACGAGAATAAATCACAGCGTGCTTTCTGTTCTTGTAGCAATCTTTGCAGGGAGAAGCCAGAATCTGCACCATGTGCTTTTCACTCTGCATCTGGTCTCCTTTTGTCAGGGCACCCTGGGTGCTGGGTTTGCTTTTTCTGCTGTGTTTTTCTGCGAGGGCAAAACCTCCTGATCTCCATCTCACCTTACCAGAGAAGGCAACATTATGATCTGAGAATAAGTGGCACTAATGGCCAAGCAAGTCAAATAGAGAACAGGAAAAAGAGCATAATGTGTGGAATATTCGGACCTATTTACTAGTCATTAAAATTACAGATAAATTGCACTTTCAGTGTGGTCACAGAAAGGAACTGGAACAAGCACAATTATGGCAAACAGTATTATCAGAACCTGCAAAAAACTTAACTGTTCTCATCAGCACCTTTTAAACCAATCTGGATACAGCTGAATGATTTTGCATTTGTAAAAAATTGCTATACTTGGATGAGTAGTAAATAGCATAACACATACAATGAAGCATTGATTTATAAAACTAGCCTTTTTACTCTTTAGTCCCAAGGTGTTTTAGCTTTCAATAAAATACTCAAAAGAAATTAATCCAGATTATTTTAGTGCAAAGTTTCCAAAGCAGTAGCAAACAAAACAAGCAAAAAAAAAATCTTTTAAGCCAAATGACTTCAAAATGGCAAAGCTTTCTGGTTATACAGTTGCTGAGTATCTCCCTGGGTTTAACTTCACTGACAGTAGTGACAAACAAATTTATTTCTGACAGGTACTGAGGTGGCAGAGCACCCACTGGTGGGTAGAGACACACATTCAATGAGAAACAACTGCAACAATTCACAGCTGAGCAAACAAGAAAACTGAATACCTTTGGAAAGGGAAAAAGCCTTTTCATCCAGGCCAACGTTTAAGGCAATATTTATATAGGTCATGTCAGATCTGACTATGATTCCTTTCTGTATGTCAAAGTCATACATCTAAAAACCCACACTCAGAGCTTGGAAGGAAGAGGAGACTCCACAATAAAATCCCTTGTGTCTACAAAACAACCAGAAAACACTGAGGCAGCAAAAATGCATTTTAGAGCTGCTCACTTGAGTTTAAACAAGACATTTTGTCATTTCATGGGCAAGCAAGAACAGAGCAATGCTCACAATACGGAGTGCTTACTCTGACACCATCCATCCTAAAGGCTGTTCCAGCATCCTCACGGAATGACTTTGTTAAACTCTGATTGGGACTCCTGCTCTTCTTTTCTTTTCTCATTTTCTTTTTCTTTTTTTTTCCCCCCAGAAGTACTAGTGTCAGTCTTTGTCTGGACCATGCTGAGGTTCAAAGCCTTGGGCTTGGAACTACTTTACCCACATCTGACTGTGCAAAAGTTGGCACTGGACAAGAGCAGAGCCCATGTAGAAAGGTAGGGATGGGGGGAATTGGTTTCTGAGAGGAAAGACTTTTCTCACCTTCCCAGGCAGCCTCGTGATTCTAGCAGACAGCAGTGGCAAAGCAAATGCAACCTCAGAGTCTTTCTGAAAAAACACAACTGCATGATTTAACATCTTTGAGGTACTGAGAGTCAGTCCACAGCCTGGCCACAGAGCACAGCCAGCTCCTCTGCAGAGGCAAATCCCTGCAGCCACCTCCAAGGCTGTATCCCAACAGGAATGTCTGTATTCCTACCGGGTGTCCAAGTAGGTAATAAACAATTTCCGACCATTGTGAAGTTCTTTGATGTGAATTTCGGAAGCGCAGGCCCCACACATTTCCACCGTAAACACTGTAGTGTTTGCACCTGTTCTTTCTGTAAATGTTTTGACTTGTCCTCAGAGCATCCTTTGAAATTGCCAAAGAACCAACCCCTCCTTGTTTCTTTAACTTGTCAAGTCATGCACTGCTATTAACATTGCAGGAATAAAAGCAGAAACAAACACAAAACCTCAGCTGCGTTACTGGGAGAAGAGAAATACAAAGTGCTGGTCATAAATGACACTGAAAGAGAAGTTCTAAAATGCCCTCACAGAAGTTGCTGCAATGTTTTGAGGGGAGGGAGGGTATTTCCAAGTGGCACATGTGCCGCCTGAAGCTGAGCTGTCATAGCAACAACCTCATTAAAGCACCCCTCCTGAGAGTGCTAACCTGTATTTCAGCTGTGGAAAGATGTCATTTATAATACAACTTAATTCAGTTAAGAGTCAAAGTATAGTAGACAGCAGAAAAGTGAAACTGCTAATTTAAAGAATTCATAAAAGGACTCAAATACCATATCAAACAGCTGTGAAAAAAATCTGGCTTTTGCCCTCATCATCTTCCATTCCCTGAAACCAGCATACCACTATTTTGGTCTTTAAGTCTATGATTTGAAAGTTATTGGCAATTCTACTTTCCTTGCCACCACCCCTCTAACCAGGAATCAGGATGTGGCTCTTTTCTTATCTTACCACCCCTACACAGAAGCCATCACCATCTCAACTGCTCACCCTAATTGTCTCCAGCTCTCACATGGAGCTCTTACCCCAGCAACTCACACCCCACAAACAATCCCACAGCAGGATCTGCTCTGCTCCTCTGCTGCACCATCCTCAAGGTGCTTCCTTCAGTATCCATCTTTCCCCCAGTATCCCCCAAAAATGACAACTCAAATGAATATTATGATCCTTAGAAAGAAATGTCTTCCAATCTCCAGAGCTGCCTGGATATGATACTCTTCACTCCTGTAATGGAGTGGCTGTGCAGCAGCCGAATAAATTCATGCATATTTGGATTTCACTTTTAAAGATCTATGATTTAATAACTCATTGACAGCAATAATGCATCAGTACAATACGTTTTGGAAGTGCCTTTCAGTTTTTAGATGAGTAGAGATAATTGTAGATGAAAAATGAAAGAAAATGGCACTGCTTAGTAAATGAGTCGTTAACCTTTCAACCCAAGAGCTCCCACTGGAAGCCTGACCAGAGGGACTGCAAGAGCTCCAGCAGCTGCAAGAGAGAGAATAAAGTTAATTCAATAGCTTTGGATTTCTTTTGGTTCTTTTAAACTCTTCCAAACTTGATCTCCATCTCCCCCTAACAGTTGCTCGCCACAGCACTTTATGCACCACGAGGCAGGCTCAGCTATTCCTGCCTTCAGTAGCTCTCACAGTGAAGGTGAGCTTTACACAGCCTTGCCCATGATGTGCTGTCTGCAGCATTTTAACCTAAAACACAACCCAGTCATTTGGTGTCAGTGCTTTGACCTCGAGTGACAAAAATCACAATTTTCCCTTTGTGCTTGCAGCCCCCCAGACAGCAGGAACAATCTCCTCAAAGCCCAGGGAGATGCAGCCTGCAGGGCAGCACTGCTCCCATGGGAAGCTGGGAGAGGAGCAGCGACCAGCAAAGCACAAATTCCCAGTTTTAACTTCTGTGCATCCCAGAAAGTGTCAGAAGTCATGATCCATAGTGCTATGTCTCAGTCAAGATTGTTTGGACAAATTACGTGAATGTTTCCATAAATCAGCTATCCAAAAAATACTTTTTTTTTAACCTCATTAAATCTGGTAAGGCCTTAATCTATAAACTGGATTCAAATTTTGGTAGAAATTCGAAGACTTGCAGCTCTGCATTTGGATCACAGCTTAAAATTCTATTGCTTGGAATAACAACATAATACAAAGACTAAGCAATAAAAGTATCTGGGACTTGCATAAAATAGGTTATTTACATTGGGCCCCTGGCATGACTTCAGTTAAAAAGAAAATACTGCTCATATTTGTACTGATTTCAGTTATCATGCATTTACCAAGAGATACACAAAATATAATTATTATCTTCTGGTTTGCTGGTTTGTTAAAACAAGCCATCTCTGCAGTTCAGGTATAGTTTTATGCAGTACACATGGATCTGTACAAGACTTTCTGTATTAATGTGTTTATTTGTTAACTGTTGGCAGAGCTGCATAAGAGAATGTTTGCAGCCAGTTGCAACTTACAGATTTTACAATAAAAAGGGAGAAATATTGGCCAGATAGTTAATTAAATGGCACCGAAACAGAGCTTTTTCCTCTCTCAGAAATTCCAGTTAGTATTCTAAACCTGTCTTAGGTGCCCCAAAGACATGAAAACCAATAAATCTTCATTTATTGTCAGTAGATTTCTAACCTGGCTGTTTTAAACAGCATGATGAACACATTTTAGCAGAATATATTAGCTGTGCCAGTTTAATAAGAGGGAGATTGATGAAGCCTTTCCTTTCTTCCTGTGTACCAAGCATAGCACTCAGGGAAGAAAATCCTTTGGATTTTCCTTCTTCAGCAACACCATTGCCTTTCCTGGGACACCATTTCTCCTCCTTGGACCATTATTAGCCAGTCTTCTCCAAAAGAAGTTTCCACTGAAATCGAAGAGGGATCCCAAGGTTTATCAACAGCCACCTGATGAAAGAGTGGGAGGAAGAACAACCTCAGCCTGGAGGTCAGCATGGCCATGCCCCAGCTCTGACAGCTTTCCCCTCCCTGGTTGGGTTCAAAGCCAACACAACCTGAATGTGGCCCTCTGGCCCTGACAGGGAATGAGGTCTGAGGAGGGAACACCGTCCCCTGGGGAAGAGCCAGGGTCAGAGCTCCATCCCTGCTCCAGGATCAGCATCAGCAGCACCACCAGCACAGAAGGCTTGTCTCACGTCAGGTTCTCTGGCAATCAAAGGGTTGCTAAGGACAAAAGAGAGATTTTCTTCCTCATTTCATAACACTTAAGACTATCCAGAAAAATACAAATGCTTCTTTTCTTTTACTCTTTTTTCTTTTTTTTTCTTTCTAAAGGAGAACACTTAGCTCACATTCAAATTTGCTCCAAGAGCTAATGCTATTCTTGATTCACATGAATGCTATTCATCATTCACATGAAGAACCAGATCACACCATGAGCAACCCTTCTCCACCACCATCCCAGGAGAAGGAGGAACCCAACCCCACTCCTTCCAGGGGTGCTTTACCTAGTCCAACGTGGTCAGGTATTTTCCTTTCAAAATAAATATAATTTACCTGTTTTCCCAAAACTTTCCCCAGCCCCTTGTGCAGAAGAGGCTGCAAAGGGAGGCAGGAGTTGTGACCTTGGCAAGTGCACAAGCCCCAGAGGTCCAGCAGGAAGGAGATGTTTGAGAGGTGTTTGTCCCCCAGGTATGGGCATGAATATTGTTACTGGCTAATGAAATTCATGCTCATACCTGCCACTTACTCCTTCTGAAGGATATCCTTTTGGATGCTTTGTGGTCCAACAGACTTTGACATCTAAGAACCTGTTAGTCTGCTTTTTATTCCTCTTGTAATTACAACAAATGTTCAGATTATTGTGAGAATTAAGAAAATCAATATTAATGAGCTTTTGGACTATGTTATTAGATGGTTTCAGCTGACAACTGCAAAGTACTCTGGCTTACTTTGACAGGATTTGGGGTTTGTCTGTTGCTTTTAAACACTAACAGGCTTCTCAGAGCAAAAAAAAAAAATGGTAAGTCTGCGCACCCGAGCTGGCCAAATTGTAAAAGTTCAGTTTATACCAATAATTACACACTCCTGCCCCTAAAAACAAAAGAGCTCTAAAGAATGAAGCACTCTACCAAATACAGTTTTGAGGTATGTACTTTCATTAAATATAACCAATTGCTTTAAAGGCCAACCATTCCCACAGCACAAAGTTCACATAAATTTTCCCACAAGTCCCAAATGCAAACACTATCTGCAAAGTCCACATGCTTTGTATTTCAACAAAGCTTTGCAGAATACTTTTAACATAAGAGAAAACAGAGTTAGGTTTTACTCTTCACTTCATCTTTTCTGACAGAAAGGTGTCAATAGAATGGGGCTGACAGGAAAGCTGACTGCAGCCCATACAACTTTATTACTGACGTATGGGGGGATTACTTGGTATTATCGAAACATCACTGCACTACTGCTGACTTCTTTTCTTTCCCTCCTTACAGTGGTAGTGATTCCTACTGGGATGAGTTACTTTTAACCTTCAGTTATTTATCAGTGGGGAGAAAAAAAAAAAAAAAAGAATTCTTTAAGTCTAGAATAAGGCAGGTGAATGTAAAATACACCCGTGCAGGCTTGAAGTCCCACAGCGGGTTACCATTCATTTCTATAAAAATTAGATCCGGATCATCCATGAACTCTTCACTAATACACTCATTCCCAAAAGCAAGTGCTTCAAGAAGCCTCCTGTATTTTCAGGAAAGAAAGATGTTGATTTCCCCATGGCTTATCAAAGACAATACTTGCACATACCAAATGTTGCTGCTTAACTCTTCATGCATTCAGCAACACAAGCTTTTTGGTTCAGAAGCACTATGGAGACTGATAAGGTTTTTTGGTACTGGACACGGCCTTTTTAGCTTCCCATCAAATAAAAAAAGGCTGTAATTTAACAAGTAACCCTCCACTATTCGCTTCCACTTTGTTTTTTCCCCCGTGGCTGCAAACCCCAAATGAAAACGCAGCATTTGACAGGCACTTGCACCATCAACAGCCGTGACTCTCCAATGAGCCCTGCAGCACCTGGGATCCTGACGCTGTAAAGGAATTTCCCAGACATGAAATTTTGTAAATATGATAGGGAAAAAAAACCAAAAAGGAAATAAGAGAGGGATATCCTACTTGAGACTAAACTAGAATTCATGAGGTGAAATCAGATGCAAACCAGTAGGAGTCACCACTCTGGTGGCCCATGACCACAAAGCCCATGGCCAGCTTATGCTTCTCAGGTGTCCCACGATATACAATCCAAGATTTCCACTCAGGTGGGGCAACTTTTTCACTCAACAGAAAACAGGATACCAAATGAAATTAAACAAAGATTTATTATTTTTTTTTTAATACTACTGAGGGGAAATTACTCGTGTCCATGCATGACCAGACAGTGGTAAGCAGTTCAAGATGACCACCTGCAGCAGACAAGTCTTTCTTCCCCAAAAAATCAGCAGAAGAATCATCAGCCGACTTCAAGAACAAGCACTCTGCTGTGTTAATTTACTCCTAGTACCACACCAAGGACATGCTGTGCTATCTTTAGAAAAAACTGGCTACTGTGGGGCGAAGCAGACTGTTGATATATTACGCTCTGACATTTTTCATTAAGATATATAAACTTGTGGAAGATGCGCTCTTGAATTTGCATATTTGCATCATGCTTTTCAGAGACACGTAAACAGCCTTTAATGCACTTAAATTACTTTGAGCTGCTGGATTAGCAAAGGGGATGCAGTGGAAGGATCTGAGTCGTGCCACACCTACCGGGTCTCAGCACTCATTTTATGCAAATGCTTTTAGTTACGCTCCTAAAGCTCACAGCCACTTATTAAATTCCCCTGAATTTTGCAGTCTTTTGCTGGTAAGTCTTCAGAGCAGCAGTCAACAGCAGAATGGCAATCATGGGCAATCACTGAGAGTTTAGTTATGTTACAACTTTTTGTGAGGCACTTCTGACACAGCGTGAGGCCATCGTGGGAAGACAGGCCACCAATTAATGTAAATCAGCATGGTTTCATCAAGGAGCATTTAACAATTCTAACTGACATGAAATCATAACATGGTTCATATACTCATTACTGAACACCACTAATTGGTGTGGGGAGTTATGCTGTTTTCAGAAAAAAAGTATGGAACTTAGGAATTGTTCCGAGAATATTCCACAGCAAAGGTAGCAATAGCATTAGAAACACAAGCAGGCTTTATACACTTGAATGTGCTTTAAATATTCAGCCTCACAGTTTGTATCAGAGCCGTATTTCAGAATTTTGTCATCATCTGTTGACAACCATCTGCTTCAAACTTCTTACCGCCCTAAGAGTGGCCAAAATTGGATACTGACAGAGAGAATTTCTGCACAGAGAGAAAACTATTTGCAGGACAAAATAAGTGTCAAAGGCTGCAGACCTGGACACAGAGGCCCAGAAATCCGAGATAAATAAGAAAATTGTAGAAATTTTGATCTGACACTCCTGCAATACTACTGGAGATGCAGCAGTTCACAGGTCCCTGAAAATGCAGAAGTAGCAGATTAGCTGACACCAATTCTCCAGAGGAGTATAATAACAGAGTAAATAGGTAATATTGTGTACTGTCAACTCCGTTCAACTCACAGCCACTGGAAACCCAGAGAAAGAAATGTAACACAGCAAGTGCAAGCTGAGAAATTCGTTCAGATAGGTCTGTACACACACACTGACCTGAATAGTTTGCTCCACTTTGAAGAAATGGGATAATGGGCCACTTGGGTCAGGGCATCAGATCCTACCTGCTGAAAACAAGGCCTGGTACTCCTGGCTTTGCTGTACTTGGCACAGCATCTTTCATGGCTCCCCCTCTACAGCCAAGGCTTTTATACAAATGTATGTATGTGCAATATGTTCTCACAGAAGTGGTTTACAGCAGCCCTACAGCACCACCTGCTCAGGTGAGCCTCCAAAACATCTTTTTTTTGCTCCAACACAGAACAGCTTTGTTTCTACCAAAGGCACACCAGCATTTCGACCCATGATCTGTAGGCCTGGGACAGCGCTTAAGTTTTCACATTTTTATAATCTTGACCTGCTTCATCTCTCTTGCACAGGATTTAATATCACAGCCTCAAGAGTGTTGCCTAAGACTCCTTACTTTAAGGTACCACTATGGAGAAATCATTTGTTGCTCACCATTCTTTCTAAATCTAAATATAATAATTAAATTTGGCTTAGAATGTGGGCCCATGGCAAACAAATTCCATTTTGCAGCCTTCCTCCACTCCTTGCACTCTTAAACTCCCACTGCCTGCAAACAGCCCTCAGAAAAAATCAACTTCAATAGTTACACAAAATAAACCTTTTTTAAACCAAGTGTTTCTGATGAATTTGGAAGGCAGGCCAGTTCCCCTCCAGGAGATATATGACTATCAGCACTGGAGAACACACAGGCTTGACCTACCCCTCATTTTACTTTACTAAATACTGCTGGAAAAACAGCTGCTTTAGGACAGGTTCCAAAAGAAGGTCAAGCGTGCTCATCCTTGGATAAATCTGCAAAGATTCATGGGGAACTGATGTGCTCAGGGAGGAGGTGCCACCTTTATAATCCTTCCACATCTCCAAAGCCAATACACATTTTTCATGGAGAAATGGGTAGTGCATCATGTAGAAGACCAGCAGATTCTTCTGTATAGCAAAGACTAGGTTTAACCAACCTCATGACTCTCAAGTAGCAGACCATACACATCTTAGCATCATGAGCTGCCTGGAATTTTCTCTGCTTTTCTGACCTCACAGGAAAGCAGGCTCCTTGCAAGAATCAATGTTTTTACATGAAAAAAAAATCAGATTAACTTAAAAAAAGTAACTTATGCAATAACTCCTCTTCTAGAGGATTATTACAAATTCTGAAGTGAGAAGCAATCATGCATTTGATGCACTTAATTTAAAATTAGATAAGAGAAATACAAACCTGGGTTCAGTTTAAGAAACCCAACAGAATTGAACCAAATATTGGAATAGAAATATTTCAAGAAATAAGTATTTCTTTCATAACACTCATAGGACAATACAGACAACACGATTTAATTAAAGGTCCTCTAATTAAGAATTTCCAGTGAAATTTTAATAAAATTGTTCAAAATTCCTTCACACTTACATGCAACCTGATTCTATTGCATCAAGGACAAATCAAAGAATCCATTGACTTCAGTTGTCTCGATGAAGGTCTGAAACCTATTTGTTTACAAAACATAAAAAATGTTTTGCTCCAGAGAAGAAGAAGTCTCATTGGCAAATGACACACTTTGATTTCCTAAGCACACAGCTTTACACAAATACCAATACACTTTGGGTAAATCAGTGTGTGTTTGCATATGCAAAAGAGCATCCAACCAGCAATGAACTTACTTTGCTCTCTCCTCTTTTATCTTCACTGTATTTGCAAGCAAAAAGAGGCAGGTGTTTTGTGGAAAACTACCTAGATTGGAGAAAATTGCTGTGATTTTTTGATCTCCTGGCATTAGTGTAACTTTTTCAAACTTGCATTTTTATGGCTACACAACTCTAGAGCATTTCTCAAAAAAATTATACACTAAGAGGGATGTATCAGAAATGGTGGGGTTTTTTGTATTTCCAGTGCCTTAGAATTATTCAGAAGAACTTTACTTGAGGAAAAATACTTTCCTGCATGTTAAGGGGAGGTGGAGGCCCAAGTCTTCTACACCATATCACAGTCTCTGAGAACATTATAAACTCAAACTATTTGACAATTTCAAAATTGTCTTTTAAAAAGTATCACTGACAAGATATTTTTGTTAGTTTCCAGGCAGGTAAATTACAATCACAAAGCTTTATGGGAATTTTTGTAGGAGTATGTCCATGTGCTCACAGAACAATGTTCCAAACAGAGCACCTCACATAAAAACAACCACAGAGCATTGCATCAACATTTGTCTTGTTTGCACATGGCCCATCCCCACCCCAAAATACCACAGCAAAACCCAAAACTGCACCTTTTCACTCTCTGCTCATTCGAGGAAAAACAAGAGCGACCCTTATGAACTGCTGTTAAAAACAGAGCTCTACAGTAGTGAAAACTTTGAGGAATTACAGATATTATTTTAAAGGCTTAGATTTTAGCTTATTCTACTGCACTTGAAGTGCAAGTCATTCAAGAACGCCATGCTCAAAAGTTACCAAGGGACGTCCTACAGACAACCAGGCAATAGATAGCCCAAAATACATGGATGTTTCCAAGAAAAGGAAACAGGTACATCCTTGTTTCTGAAGAGAAGCTGAGTTTCAGCTGGCTGGCTCCTCTGGAAGGCCTCATCACTCAGCAGGAAGCAGCAGGAGAGGTGTTTAGGAGCATGGGGCGGGTTGGGAAGCGCATTTCAGGATGCAACGTACCATATCTAGAACTCGTAATGCTGTAATCTGTTTTTTCCGCCTCAGAGAATCAGGCTGTATTTCCAACTGCATGGAAATAAAAATCTCCAGGCGCACCTCACTTCCAGACTGGCATTACATCATCTCTAAAAAGCCCTATTACTTAGCAGCACACTCTGCATATTGCAGTGTTTTGTTATTAATACACCATCGCAATTTATAGCAAAATGTTCAATAAAAATGCGGTTTCTGAAGAGACCAACAGCCTTTTCTCCCCAGCATGCAGCCCTGCCCTCAGACTGCCAGGGCTCATAACCACCACACATGGAGCCCAGCTCTGTATTTACATACTGCTTGGGAAGCAATGACATACACAACAACAAAATCTAACGGGCTCATATAACACTTCCCAGGTACAGAGAAAAATCTTACTCCTTCTGTGTGGATCTTGCAAATTAAATCAGATTAATAATGTAATGAACGTATTACTGGCAAAAGCATGTGTTTATCTCTAATGATCCTTCCCAGTTGCCATTAAATCTAATTAAAAGGCACTGACTGAGTTTTATTGGAATCCCATTACTGAGGTCCAATCCTGCTCTCCCACAGCCCAGCGCCCATGGGAAAATTCCCTTCTCTCCTGCAGAGGCTCTGGAGCATCCTCACCAAAGGAATCCTGTCAGCAGGGCTGGCCAGCAGATGCTACAGCAACAAGTCGTAGTTATTTCACTTCCCCAACTGCTTAAAAATGAAGATTTGTGTTTACAGCACTATGTCTTGGTACATCTTGGGAATTTGTCCCATTATAGTCAACAACCGGCTAGCTAGCCGGGATAAGTTTACAAATATTTTCATCTCTTCGATAAAGATAATTTAAGGGGGGAAAAATTCAACTTGTTCAATTAAAAAACAAACTAGTGGGTTGGACAGAAGGTGCAAAGTCATTATTTGAGTAATTATATTTTTAAAGAAACCCAATTAGTTCCTAATTGCACTTACAAATTTAAGACCTAGTTCTGCAATGTCTACACTTAGCCCAAACTGACATTAAATACAGACTCAATAGTCTGTATGACTCGCTTAGAAGTAGCCAAGTTCTGCTATTTTCATCTTCACTGTTCATCATTAAGAATGTTTTGAGGAAGTACAATTAAAATGAGTTCTCTAAGCAAATTTTTTTTTAATTGCATTTGAAGAACAAGACTATTAAGCGACAGATTAATACATAAAAACTAGGAAAAAAAGCAACAACACGCTGGGATTCCAAATATGCTACTGTAACAAAAACAATGTTCTATTATCTAAATTACCAGCCTTCCTAGAGAAAGCCATAATTCTAAATTCACGAGTTACAATTACGTCAGTTCCTTAGAGCCAATGCCAAATTGAGAAACCAAATTTCTTCAGCTGCAAATAACCAGTAAAAGGACCTGCAGAGAAGGTGCTGGAGGAACACTCGCTTCCAACCTGCAGACTGAAGTCAATGTGAGCTTTGCCACTTGAAATGCAGAAAGATTGGGGTCCATATGAACCTCCAAGGTATGGCATATGCTTACATTTACATAGCAGCCGTCACGCAGCTCTTCAAAGGAAGCGCTGTGTGAAGTGAGAGCTTCTCTCCAAGCCTTTGGAGGACAGCTCCTTCAACCTGCCACAGCTCCAGCAGAAGTGCTGTGATAAATTAGTAAAAGGCTTGCTGCAGAACAAGTTTACACATAGTCTTTTCACATCAAACACCTAGTTTTGAACTTTGAAATGCAGCTTAGCCTCTAAATAGTTTGTGTGTTTCCACCACTTTCTTTCTACTAAACTACATCTCTCGGAAACCTCTGAACTTAAAAGAACAACCCGGGGAAGAGAGAACGTGCACATCAGCTCACAGGAACCACACACGGAGCCTGCTCAGGCTCCAGGAGGGCCAGGGGTTGGTGTGTGCACTCACACACTCGGCTGAGGGCAGACAGACATCACTGAGTGCCTCCAAAACCAGCCAGCCACTGAAACTGCGTTTGTGGACATCTCCCACAATTTCTGACTTTAATTAACCCTTATCACACATCCTGCAAAGGACTGTCTCAAATTCCTTGATGTATTTTCACCCTCCTCTGTAATTTTGCCTCTGTAATGATAGGCATGTTCTTAAGTAATATGTTTTTTAGGGTAAATAAATAAACAGCAAAGTCACTGTGACCTTGGAATCATCTCTTTTGCACGTAAGACACCAATACTTATTATCTATATTCAAAGCATAACAAAGTTAATTATGAGAACATACACCTCTGTAGTAAAGCACAGAAACAGCTTTTTTAGGTTTTTTTCAAGAACGCTTTCCAACAGATGGCCAAGCTGGAGCTCAGTCTGGTGAAGTACAGCAGTGCTGGTACACCCAGTTTCCAGCATTAAGCTGCTAATAATGACAAAGTTGCATTGTAAAGGCTCCCGGTGCAGTCACCTGCTGTGGCACTTTACCAGGGAATGAAGGCCATCAGCAGATGTCCCAAAGAGACAAATTTATCTCACCTGCTTTGTGTTTCTGCCAAGGGGGGTGAGTAACCCAAACTCCCACCAGTCTAACCTTAAGCCCGAAAATTCTATTTCAAAATAATTTACTTCCAGATTTCACTTAAATACGGTCAAAGGACAATGCCAGAACAATAAATTCCCTGCTAAGTGGGATGAAGACAGAAGTTTGGGAAGTGTTTTTGTGATTGCAGAAAGGAGTAAAATTCTTGAATTTGTCGTTCCTTCTAAAAAAACACTTTTCAGGTTAGCAAAAAAAAAGGAAAAAAAAAATAATGTGTGATATGCCATCACTCATGAACTTGAGTTTTAAGTTATGTGACATTTTCCCTTCCCATATAAAGTCTCCCTTTGCAGGAGCATCTCTTGTCTGCAAGACATTGCTGAGAAGCTGTTTCACCACACCAGCACCTGCTGAGAGCTTCAAAACACAAAAACCACACATGGAAGAGTGGGAGAAGGCAGTGGTTCAGTGAGTGCTGCTAACTGCAGTGACATGTCACCAAAACCCAACACAAACAAGCCTCAGCACAGACAGCAAGTCGATTAATAATGAGCAATGCAACTCATTAATACTGATGTGGATACACATCTCACTGACAACACTGAGATTATCCAGTCAAGCTCCCATTATCCGGGGCATCTCTGCAATTTGGATCACCTCTAGGTAATCACTCCAGTTAGTGCAGGGGATCTATGTGACGATGTTCACAGCGGCAGACACAAAAATCAAGGATGCCAAAAAGGGTGGAGGAGCCCAGGCAGGGAGCAGGGTGAAGCTCCAAGGCTGGGAAGAGCTGTGGGAAGGAAACGCCCACCAGAAGCAGAGAGCAGGGATGGGACCTGTGAAGTTCCCTAGAGCAGCTGTAGGGAGAGCGGGTAACAAATGTTGCCTTCTCAGCTTCCCAAACTGTTTGCAAGGCTTTTCTCAGGCTCCTGAAATTCATTTGTTGCAGCTATAGTGCGAAGGAGTTGCCAGTGTTGCAAGGAATCTGAGTCCATCCGTTTCTTCAGGAAGAACTGACTGGAGCAGAAGGAAAGGAAATCAGCTCTTCGTGGCTTCAGTGGCACGACCTGAGCTGCAGCAGGACACAGCCCTGATCCTACCACACTCTGCTGGCTGGATTCCCTTCTGCTCACTTCCCTTTTTCATCTCATTTCCAGCTCCCCCTCTCCAGATCATTTTCTCTTCCCATTTTTTTATATCCATGAACTTATAGGAGCTGTAACGTAGCTGAGGACAGACCAGATAAGACTGAAAGAATTTAACTGTATTTCACACCCAGAGAAAAGGGCTCAGATAATTCAAACTTTGGTGGGGTTCTCCCCCACCTTCTTTTTTCCTCTTGATGTTGCCCACTGATCTAAGAGAAAGTGTTATCTCTCCCTACAGCACCTCACTAATATTTTATATTACCATGGCTACCACAACACTGCTATTAACACAACCCATGACATTTTCCCAATTCTCTTATTACCTATGGCGAGCCTCACTGCATTCCAAATTTCAGCGCCTTTCACATACATTAAGCTTAGCATGCTCCAGTGACTCAGAATTTCCTCCTGTAAAGGAAAATCAACTTGGTATGGTCAATAATTTTTGCACTGTACTATAAAGTTTATCTGATGTGCAAATGTAATTCCCTTTCTGGATGCCTCATCCTGAATCCCTTTTAGGTTGAGACCACTTGACATTTTTTTTTAAACAAAATGCCTTTTAAGTCCTAATTTGTGCAGTGCTTAGTTTTGATAAGACATGACATTATGATATGATGAGTTAGTTGATTCTAAGTAAATTTGATTTATCCCACTTTTGGGGCTGGTATGATTTACAAGGATGCTGCCTTTTAAGATAGGATTGATTTTAATATAAGCTGACAGCACCTTTTTTTTTTTTTGGTGAAACTCTAAATCAGAGCAAGGTAAGTATGAAAAAAAAGGTAAAATCAAACAAAATTTAAACACCAGAAATTAATATTCATGCATAATCGGCACTTGCTTACTGCTATGAAGGAATATAGAGCAACAAATCAGTTTCCAAAACAATTCCACAAAATGTTTGGAAGTTTGATTTTTATTCATAAGATCAGATGCAAGCTACAGTTGCTGAAATCTAATCTGACCGTTCTGTGAATACCATGGAAAGTTCTTGAAATATTCTCCATCAAACAAGCACAACCACGACCAGGAATCTTTGTGAACCAAAGCAAAAGCATAAGTACCCTTCATAAAACTAAAAAGATTTCCTGAGAACCTTTCCTCTCTGGCTGTTCAAGTGCCGTTCTGTGGAATACTATCCTCATTTCCTCGCAGTATCCCTGCACCTTGTGATGCAGTGTTTTAAACACGCAAGTTTGTGATGCTGCAGCAATACTTTTCTCGTTGATAGGTAGTTATTTCTCATTTTCGCAGCATGAATCACCTGTGTAATTCTGATAGCTACGTGGGAAAGGGACGGGAGAGGTTCGACTGAAGCAGAAATTTCTACCCCAGACCGACTGTGCAGAGGCATCCGCACTCACCCAAACGAGTTGTGAGCAGTTAGTAAACAATTTAGTAGCTAATGTGTACGTGATGGAGAGGAGCTGGATGTCTAACAGTGAGAATTCAAAGCTTTAGAGAGTTACATTCCTACTGAAATCTATCGAAGCCCTGGCAGACTGCGTACACCACCACCCCGGGCATCTCATTCATGAGACCACGCAGTTTGGGAGCCGAAGGGCTACAACAAGCCGACAGACCATTTTCTGGTGAGCAGGGTTTTCTACAGCGGTAAGAAAACCTGAGTCAGAGCAGCACACCGCCGTTCCCGCACCTGAGCCACACACAGAAGGCGGACTCGGGCTATACTTAGAAAATATCCAATTCAAACATCTCGCAGGAAAATGAGAGCGCTCTGGTGACTGTGCAATAAGCGACACGAAACCCCGAGCCCCGCTCCGGCGGGGGAACCGCAACCCTCTTGGATCAAGGACTTCTCTGAGCAGAACAGAGTTGGAAGTTCCGTGATCGCCCACCCCGCCCTGCGGGACCCCGAGCCTCCGTTCCCAAATCCAAGTTCAGGCACTGGGCGAGCGGCAGCTCGGGGATATTGAGGAGGGAACTTTTGGGAGGCTGTGGGAAGCGGAGGGCGCTCGCCGTTCATGCGGCACATCTCCGCCGGCCGCGGGGTTGGCTCGGGGACCCGCCACCGGGACAGGGGGTGTCGCCGGCAGCAGCGGCTCTTCCCCCCCCCGTGGCAGATCCGCACCGCATGCTCCGTGCCCGGTGAGGCATTGGGACCATAGGGGACATCATCCCGCTCCTCGTCCCCGTGCATTCACCGCCGCCAAGGTTCGCCCTAACCCCAGCGCGGCGCGCCCGCAACCCAGGCGTGCGGGAGCGCGGTGATGGAGCGCGGTGATGGAGCGCGGTGATGAGGCAGGGTGAGGGGAGAGCGGTGCTGGAGCGCGGTGATGAAGCGCGGTGATAGAGCGCGGTGAGGGGAGAGCGGTGATGGAGCGCAGTGATAGAGCACGGTGAGGGGAGAGCGGTGATGGAGCGCGGTGATGGAGCGCGGTGATGGAGCGCGGTGATGGGTGCGCTCCGCGGCCGCGCCCGTCCGCGCCAAGCGCAAGGGAGCAAAACTTCCCGAGGAGCAGCGGCGGGAAGTTCCGCAGCTCCGCACCCCTCCACGGACGCGCCTTACCTCCGCGGGCTGCCTCTGCCAGAGCCTCGGCGACGGGCGGTAATCCCCAGAGCGCCGCCAGGACCAGGAGGAGCGCGGACATCGCGGCGGGCGTGCGGGAGAAGAGGCAGGAGCCGAGTCTGTCAGCCACGGGCGCGGAGCGGCAGAGCCTGTGCGGGAGGAGGCGCGGCGGCACCGCCGGCACTTTGCGGAGCGCGGAGCGCGGCTGGGCTCGCCGCACGCAGCGAGCGGGCAGCGCGGGGCGCCGGCGGCCGGCAGAGCCGCGCTCCGCCCCGCACCGCCCCGCGCGCCGCCCCGCGCCGCCCCTCGCGGCTCCGCGTGCNGGGGGAGTGAGTTGGCAAAAAGAAAAATAAATATATATATATTAAAAAAAAATAAAATTGGGAGCCCACAAGCCCTTTTGCTGCCTGAAGCTGCGGGGATGGCGATGCTGATGGCCCCAGGCTGTGGAGCGCGAAGTCGTTGTCCGAAGCTGCCCAGGTAAATTTGGCTTCGGTTAATGATGCTCCACAGAATGGCAGGATGATTTGTGGGAAACACCAAAGCCCATCCAGTTCCTACCCTCTGCCATGGGCAGAGACACCCTTCCAGTAGACCAGGTGGCTCCATGCCTTGGCCAACCTGTCCTTGAACAGCACTTTTTTAAAGTAATTCACAGACAATGAAAAGACAACACAATGCCATATCCAATGACCACTCATTCTTCTCTAAGTGTTCTTCTTTGTCTTGAGGTAAGCCTCTGTCCACAGCCAATACTGCCTGTTTAGACTTTACAGGATTTTCCATAGGAGTACTACCTTGAAATGGCCCCAGACCAAAACTACTGTTTATCACATCTTCACACAATTGTTTTCTTTTTTGAAAAACCCAGACCTTTTAATAGGTGAAAGGTGATAAAGCTTCTACATCATCCTCATATATAGACAGCCGGGTGCTAATATTGATGGCTGAGACCTTCACATACCGAGGGTAAAGCCTCAGCTTTTTCACCTTCATGTTTATATCCGCAGCACAGAACCTAAATACCTTTTATATGAAGCACTATGGCCAAGAGGCTTCCAGGACCAGACAGACCAAGCAATGCTGAAGGACAGAAAAGTACACAACGTAGTCAAATATGTCAAATATTTCATTATTTCTGTTGAACTGGGGGAAGTTCAGTTGCCCAAGAACTGAAGAGCCCAGTCTGAGTCCCGGAGTCGCCTCTGAGGTCAGGGACTGTCAGGACTCACAGAGAGGGTTGTAGGTTTGCTTGTTGACAGCAAAGAATTTACAGCCAAAGGGAAAAATCCAGTTGGATCAAATTCTGCATTCATCTACTGCCTTTAAAGCCTGTGTGATTCCCCCATAGTAAATTTGTATTTATACAACCATAACTGACCAGAATTGTGGATCCCGGAGTAGAAAACCTTTGCTAATACAGAAACAGGTCTGAATAAAGATGAAAAAAAACCTGCCAGTGTCCTGGTCTTGGAAATCAGTTGCTTTTATAATGAAAATGAACTCATGCTGAATGTCACACTGGAACATCATTCCACCGGGTTTGTGGAAGAGATTGCTCTGTGTCCTGCCTAAAAACTCCCAAGCCACCTCTATGGCTCTTAGGCATTAATTGTGGCTTTACTTGAGCAACATTTTGTATTTCAAATATGAAAATATGTAGATGCTGGAGCAAAGTGAGAAAAAACTGTGAAGGAAAACAAGGGAATTCCAAGTTTTAAGGAACTCCTCTTTAAATCAGTGACATTTCCCCCGTGCCAGGACTGTCACATGGTATGAAGACACATATTCACAGCAAACTCTGTCCCAGCATTCTCAGGATGTAGAACTGTATTTGCAGAATAGTCTTCTTTTCATCTTGACTTCTTGTATCTTCTGCAAAACTTTCCCCCAAACATTATCAGGTAATTGGCGTGCTGCCCTTCCATGACTCCTTACAAATGCACCTCAGCTAAAATCCTGCTTTTCAACCATCTCATTTGCTCCTTTTCATTCTTATTCCATACTTAGTTAACAAAAGTCCTCACTACTCACTGTGAATAATTTCCTTTAATGATACGGTGCCATTTAGTGCCCATTTTAAACATTAGCATTTATGAGAGACTTTGAAGAACTGATTGATCTTGCTTTCAATACCGCTGATCACATATGCACATAAGCTTATTAAAATATTTAAATTATATTTATAATAAAAGTCAACGGTCTCCTTGTTTACAGGACATTAAGTGTCGATATGGAGTATATGGTGAGAATTACAACTAAAACACAATTACTGATAAGTAATTATTTTTCAAATTGCCTAAAAATGCAACTTGCTTTAAGATAACACCATGAGGCAAAAATTCTCATAGAAAACTGGCTTTTAAAATACAGGCTGTTAGACAAATAAAAGTTGACCTTTGATAAATCATTCCACTCAGCCTCATTTCCATTAAACATCAATTGCTATGAAGTGATGGAAGGATGGTACATCTCTATATGATGGAATGGGATAATCTCAACAGTAAAAATATGTAGAAGTAACTCTCATCTCTCCTTTCCACATCCAAAAAAAGGCTACACCAAGAACTGTATGAAAGTTTTAATTATGTATTCTATGAACAAACAAAAAAAGTTTGCTGAAATTACCATAATCCAAGGCAGTATCTATGCATATATTATAATTCAGATGCTTCAAGCCATCACCTGCTGTATAACAGGCTTTTTAGCCCCAGCCTTGAGAAAAAAAAGAGAATGGCGATTTTAGCTGGAAGCAGTTTCTGCATTTCCAGCCTCCCCATTGCTGTTTGAATGCACACAGCTGTGTTCAGATTTCTGTGTGGTGTCTGAATGTCGAGACACGCAGGACCAGTGGCAGGTACACAGCTCAGGAACCAGACTGGCTTGTCAAATATTTATTGAAGTCTTCACTCAGTTCCATTTGAAAAAAAAACAAACCAGAAGCATTGGGGAGTTACACAGAGAGCAGGTACAGTGGAGAGCTACAGAAAGGAATCAAGGGAATCTCTTTTCCTTGCTACAGCCAAAAAAAAGGAAGTTAATTGCATAGGAGACTAGACTGAAGTACTTGTCAGAAGTAAATTCAAAGTTAAAACTGCTGTTAGAGACCTGTTCGCACCTACGGTACTTTATAACTTCTTCCTCGTAATCAGAGTTATTAACACTGACAAGTTAAATAAATTAATTCATCAAGCTATAGAATATTATGAAATCTCTTATTGAGATAAATTAAACAAAGTAGAACCAATCATTCATACTTGCCGGTATAATACAACACAGGAATATTAATTATCACCAAAAGGTAATTCTGGCATTAGTCACTATGGAACCACCTGGGCTGCACCACTGGCACTCAGGTTGCGCTCGTGTTCGTCGTGCACCATTGTATTGTGGTTGTGTGGGTAGGCAGGGATGGTGGCACCAGTGACTCCCCCAGTGCCTGGTGTGACAGGAGCAGTGGGGACAAAGGTTGCTGGCTGGTGTGCAGCCCTTTGCAGAGCATCACAGTGCCTGGCCTGGTTGCTAGGGGATGCTGCTGGCAGCCAGTCCAAAGGCGGTCGGGTGCCCTGCCCTGTCCCACCGCACAGAGAAAAGTTGCCAGGCAGCAGCTGACACAGGAGCAGAAAGAAGGGAGAAAGTATTTGAGAGGATCGAGAAGGGAAGAAAGACCAAAGATTAAAAACAGAACAAAAAACCCACCCTGTCTGAATTCAAGGGGTTGCATTACACACTGTCCCTGCTGGAGAAAACATCCCTGAAGGAATTTTTCATTACTGCAGTACAACGTTGGCTTCATTATTAAAGACTTTCTGAATGTGCATCTCCAACAGCTGCAGGAAAAGTTCTCCATGTGTGAGCTGTAATGTGGGTATTTGCATACCAAGTGTCACGGATGGAAATTGCTGCCTGGCATTCCAGACAATTTGGTGTGGCTTTAATACATAAATTGGGAGGTATTAAAACCCACATAAAAACGGATCAGAGTGAAGACCCTGCCTCACAAGTGCAACAATAAATAGGACACAAAGCAAAACGCAAAGTCCTAAACCTGGAAACCACGACCTTGATGTGCACTAAACTCCATCTTCCAGCTACTGTAAAGAAATTCTGACTTTTTTTTTCCTTGCAAAATGCTTGAGAAGTGGTGTTGGCCCACACCAAGGGAAATGAAATGAACTGATGCAACTCTGCTAAAGGGCAGCTCAATGCCAGCTTGAGGTACCCAGACATCTGCTCAGGACAAGTGACATTTTGCAGTTAACTGGACATGCTTTAGCGAAGGCATAAATGGGAAATCTTAATGCTGATTGCAAGGTTTGCTTCTCGTAAAAATAGCCTCATAAAACTTATTAGAACAGAAAAGAACTCATCACCTTTCAAAGTCTGTTTAAAGGACAATTTTGAGACGCGCGCAAAAAAAAGCATTTCTTTCAAAAGAAACTTCCAAATCATTCTATTACCCAATAAATTAAACATGTTTATATAAAACAGACCAACTTCCTTACCCACCATCCCTCTGTACTCAGAGGTGCTGTGCCCACATGCAGGGAGAGATGAAATTTATTTCCAATGAGTGGAGCAGAAGCTACTTGTCCAAAAAAGTGTTCACAGTCAGTGCTCAGAAAAAGTATGAAAAGTAGAAAAAAGGAGAAAAAAATTCTGGTTCCATCTGTTTCAAACTCCCATGGTAACATTTGTGACCAGATCGTGTGGCATATTAGCAAGTTCAAAATACTTCCTTCACCAGTTTATCCCAAAATAAATATACTCCATAGCTCCTAATAACACAATAAAATAGACTTTGTTTAATGCAATATGATTTTCTGAGACAGTGAACAATTAAAGTTCATCTCCCAAACACCCATGAGCATTTGTTTAATCTTGAATTTGTTCTACATCCTTCGTCCTTTAGGTCCAGTTTCTGAAATTGTTGACATTTGGACAGCTAAGTGCCTCTCCAGTAGGACCAAGGGGTAGCAGAGACGACCAGTCCTACCATTAGTAATTTAGGATTAACTCTGTAGTTTATGGCATTCATACAACGCCTATTCAAAAACCCACATGAAAATTGCCAAAGGAGAGAACTCATTTTTTTCTTTTTCCCCCTTTTTTAATTAGATCTCAGTGCAACTTATTTATGAAATTTTCAATTCATCGTGCAAGTGTTGTGAGGTAACATGTACAGCTTTATCTGCCTCTTTTACTTTCCTAAACACAGCATCAGGAATAACCTAGTAGGATCTTTCTCAGTGACGGCAAATGATTAAAATAATAATAATGCATAATGCATAATGTCATTGACAGAAGTCATTATCCATTTCCACAATCTCCTGTTAGGTTCCTATATCTTACTGCTCTCAAGGATCATATATTTGCCATTTGCCAAAAGCACAGAAGGAATATCTGAAAAACAAGAGGGTTTTTTTTTAAAACTTACACCTGGTGGTGCTGAAATTGGAGATACTTGTGTTGTAAATGGATGTTATTTGACAAATATCAGTTGTGTATTCCCGCCTGTGCAACATAGGAAGAAAGGATGATATTCCACAGAAATAGGGCTGCCTCTCTCCTGACAAACCCAGGGAGCTCATGGTTGTTTGGCATGCCCTGGAAATACATAAACCATTTCTCTTCATGCAATAAAACTAACTATAGTAAATGCATTTATTATTAAAACATTACAGTTGCCACTCTCTGTTGTGCATCGGCTCTTCATGCCAAAATTCTCCCAGCTTGAAGCAAAACAGTGATGATGCTTCCCATTTGTATTTTAGGTGATTTTCCTAGAGGGAAGAGCCTCCCTTTCCACTCCAAGCCTACCTCCACAGTGCTCAATCCAGCAGCCTTATAAACTCACATTTCCCCTTCTTGATAAACGTTAGACTCAAGGAGCATTACTCAAGGAGCCTGTACAAACACTTTCCTTCTGGCACAGTCCTTTTCTACAGAGAAGTGGAATTTTACTATTTGGATGAGGTTTAGCCCCGTGGCTGGTGGTGCATCATCCCAGGCTCTGTTCCACCCCTACTGCAGCAGCATCAGCACTGCCTGGCCAGGCACGAGAGCTTCTGTGCATGACTGTTTACTATCCAAACTTCCTTTAACTTTCCCTCTAGGAGAAATTAGCGGTATTTACCAGTCTGAGATGTTTGGAAAATTATCCTGCTGACAGCTATTATATTCACTTTTTACTTCCTTCCTCCAAAATGTATCAGAATGAAAACTTATGAGTCTGCACCACAGCGTTTCAAAGGCTAAACGAGCCTCCCACCCGACTACAAAGCAAATTATTGTGCGACGGCAGCCAGGTGCCATAGCAGGGTTTTCATTCTGGTTTTGGGCTAAATCTGATTAATCATAAAACAGATCAAATAAAAGAACATCTGGTACAAGATTTTTGCCATCAGAGAAAGGCTTTACGGTGGCGGTCCAAATGACTGCTGTGGCAAACAGCCACCACTACAACAGTAGGCAAAATTTTCCTTCATGGCAAAAAAAAAAAAAAAAAAAGGAAAAAAAATCAAAACAATTTGCATAAATAATCGTTTCACTCCATAAAGCCAAGAACAGAGCATTCAAATGTCGTTAAAGCTTAAAACAATCCCAAAAACTCGGTAGGTGAATAATAATTGTCTCTACTATTGACACATCATGTACAAGGTATCTTGTTTAGAATTTCAAAATGCAGACAAGCTCCACAGTCTGCACGAAGCTCTTACGCTTTTAGCATAATCAGGCTCCGAATGTAATTTAAATGCAGCTTTTAATATCATTTTGTCTTTCATCGGGGAATAGGAAGGCTGCGACAAAAAATGGTTTAGTTTATTTTTCCTCACTTTTGTTCTTTTTATAAAAGGTAATGTGAAAATGCGCCCCAGGGTCTGCCCCATCCCGGCGCAGACGATCTGAGAAGTTTGGGAGGAGCGGGATCTGTTTGCAATCCTTGAGTGCCCCCCATAGGCTGCTGCTCAAATCATCGCTTTAAACTACTCTCAAACCCAAAAATCTTTCAATTTTGGGGAAAAAGGAGACTATAATCTTAAGATCGAAGTCACCCCTTCCCCAATAAAATTATAGATCATAACAGAACATTGCAGTGGTTTACATAGTTGTAGAGCCAGTGACTATTTACATTGTATTTTATTTTTTAAATAGTCTGCATTTAGTAGGGTTAAGACTTCAGGTAATTCTAAATATAGTTTATTCAATGTAGTCATTCAAATTAAAAAAATTAATAGATATATCATATTATAAGAAGCATAATAGTTACTTTTCCTAGAGAATTAACAATTCAACTTTTTATGGGAATAAAAATTGCAAAAGCATACTGTAACTGGAAATTATATAGTTCTCAAAACAAGATAATTGATATAAATTCATACATTCTATTAGAATTTTTTTTTAAAAAATCAAGCTTATTATGCTGAATAGTTAAAAAGTCGGACTTTAAAGCTTACATAAATATTCTCTTTTTTTATAATTGACACTAAAATATGTTGTCCTTTCATCTGTGGCTGATGTTAAAGTGAACCTCAAGCTTTGGAGCTAAAGAAGCTTTACACGTATGACCTTGGCAGTGTCAGATCCCTCCTTGTCACATCCCACCCACCTTTGAAACATTTCCTGTCTGCACAAATGCATTTCAGGAGCATGAAGAAGGAAAGTGGGAGAAAATATGCAAAGGAAATTATTGAGAAAAAAAAAAACTGGGATATAAAAAAAGTGCAGTGGGTGCAGTCACGTGTTAGAAGGTGCTTTAGAATGGCACATAAACCCTGTGAGGGGTTAATTCTCCCAGGCTTATTTGGCTAATGCTGTTAGGGAATCACAGCATTTACTCTGAGGTCTGTAGATGGAATAACAATGAAACACAGAAATTGCTACATTGAGGAGAGGGAGAACTGAAAATGAGAAACTACAGCGAATGATGCAGAGGGAAAATCCAAATTCAACTTTTAAACTAAGATCACGTTCATCTTTATTTATCTCATCCTTGTAGCAGGAGCAGGTAGATCTGCTACCAGTGCAAGTGCACAAATCAGAATAACACAGCCATGTACATTGAATTTAATCCCTGACTTAAAACTGCAGAGTAACTGCTCCCATGGAACAACTTGGATTCTCCTGGGTGTGAAGTCCAGCTCATTTGCTGTTACTCTTCTCTCACAGAAGAGACTTTAGCTTAGTGTAAGCTGCTGATGCAGTGAGACACTCAGCAGCCTGTTCCTCCTCCTGAGCTCTGCAGTGCACATTGAGTAGGTCTAGAAGAAGTTTCCTTAAACAAGTGGCCAGACAGATCTTGATTGGTAATAGTTTTACAGTCACTGCTGGAGCTTTTAGAAGGATTCCTCTTGAAAAATACGATTCTGATTCAAAATGCTGATTTGTTCCCCTTGCCCTCTCTCTGTCTCCTCTGAAGGATGGGTATCCCCCTCCTCTGGGCAGGACAAATTCTGGCACTTCTTTACCTGGAATGAGGGTACAGGTAGTGCTGCTGGGGGGAAAGGAGAAGAGTAGACAGAAGACCTTTATGTTGAACCAACTCTGTGTTTGGGTGATCCTGGTTAAGGTGGGAACTCACTTCAATAAGCTGAGCAGCTCTTTCATGGCTGTGTGCTACCTGCCCATCTAAAGGGGGAGCAGAGCAAGCTGTGCACTCATGCAGAAATGAAAAGGCACTGGATATTGGATAAAAACCAATGACAGTTACAGGTGCAAAAAACTTCAAGGGCTTCAACATTTTTGTTCAGGCACAGCAGCAAAAGAGAGCAGATGATGTCAAAACACACGTGGATGTCTGTGGGTGTGAGGGACCTGGTCTGAGAGACTGAGGCTTCACTTTCAGCTCTAATCACAAGGTTATGAACATGGACCTGTTCTTCTCCAATCCTTTTCCCTTGATGGCAACATACAGCTCTCTGCGCATGTAGAAAAATGGGGCTCAGCTCCTCCCCGCAAGAGGAGCATGTGCCTGTTCCTTTTCAAAGGGCTTTCAAGGATTCTGTCATATAAGTCTAAAAGGAAAATTTCAGCAGGATGAGAGAGGAAATTCCTTCATGGATAGATAGCTCAGTGATTGGAAACAAAGGGTAGCAGTAAATTATTACTATTTTCTCAGTGGGGAAAGTGGAAGTCACTCCAGGAGCCCTCAAGGGTATTTCTGCAGCATCACATGCAAGCCAAGAAGACATCTCTTACAGTGGGATTTACACTTTGTCCTAATACATGCAGAAGCCTTGTGTAAACCAGTAACCTGGTGCCCTTCCTCTGAATGAGAATGCAGGGGATTGAAGAGTGGGGAAATGATACAGGGAGCAAGAAAGGGAAACCCAAGACATGAGCAGAAGAGAAAGTCACTGGCAGCTGGGCCAGCTGGGAATACTGGTCCTGAGGGAAACATTCTCCAGCTGATCTTGAAAGCTTATTCAAATCAACAACAACAAAAACAAAAACAGAAACAAAAACACCACAAAAACAAACACAAAACCAAAACCAAACAAAAGAAATGAGAGGCAGGAATGGGAATGAATTGTCTGATGGAAAGAGGGGTTAAATAGCCATTGGTCCACAGGAGGATCATGGAATGAAAGGGTCCTGCAGGTTTTGAAATCAGACCTTATTTACCTATTTTCTGTCATCTTCTTTGCAGCAGAATACATTCATAAGCTAGCACTTGGCCAATACTTTCAGCTGATGAAAATAAGCTTAAACTGACATATTCCCTCCATTAACTTGTTCTGAACACTATATTTAAGGGGTACAAGTGTCTGCAAAAAAATCCCCAAGCAAATTAAAAAAAAAAAACCAAACCAACCAACCAACCAAACAAAAAATCCAGACACAAGGGATGGTATTTATGTCTTTTCTTAAAGTAAACAAAATTATGTCTGCAAACATATAAACTAGGAAGGAGACAAAACCATTTAACAAGCTCTCATATTAAACACACTTTGGTAGAAATCTTAATTCTTTCTTTCTGAAAAAAAAATCTACAAGGATAATTCTGTAGCAGGACAAGTGGCTGGGATTATTTGAAACGAAGGCAGGAAGATCTTGTAGTGCCCTATGGCAATCCATCTGGGGAAGATTTCAAAAATATCCAACACTTTCTTTAATATAGTCTGTCCCAAAGGCAAAACTATTTGCTTTTCACAAGGATTTTTATGAGCTACATCTTAAAAGTAATCACTGGCAGAGATAATTTATTGTTAGCCAGGGAGGATATTGAAAGGCAGGGGAGCTATTAATCATCTATGCAGATATGTGTGAGATGCTGGCCCTATGGAAGTCAATAGGAAAATTCCCATTGACATCTGTGGAGCTGGGCTATTACTCTCCGGGCTGGAGGTTTAAGTGTTTGCTCTGTCTATTAGGTCAAGTTTCTCATTCGCATAATTTTCTGATTTGCACAGAGTTACGCCAAGGTTCAACTGAGGGAATATTTCCAGTTTGCTGAAATGAATTTTTTTTCTGCAGGAGGACTGCTTCAATATTTATAACAGGAATTGTCTCTGTGTTACAAGGTGCAGGCATGCTGTAAAAGTCCAGGTGTAGAGGGACAGTCAGTCTGTGCAGAACTGTGAGGAGGCTGTGGCTGAGATTGTTGACACAAGACATTGTCATGGTCTCTCCCTGGTAAGTCCCTTGGTGTTTGATTTTGCTTGCCCTGGGAGAAGTTCACGATGGAGCTGTCAAGTGCAGCAAGCCAACAGCCAGTCCAATAAGCAATCCCAGAAATGTCCACACTCAAAATGCTTTCAATGCAATTACCAAAGTCATTCAGCATGATCCATGCCTTTCATGGAAAGTAGGGATATGAGCCCCAAGAGTTAATTCTGTATAAAAAAGGGGAAAAAAAAATCAGAAAAAAATACAGAGTTGTAAACAAAGCTCTTCCCTTTTCTGTTGGAGAGGGTGATACATTTCATTGCAGATCACTTGGTGACACTGTGCCACTTAGATGTCATGATCAACACACTCTCATTCCTGCTCAATATTTAGATTCTTTGTGAAATGTGTTGCCGATGCTTCATAAATCTCCATCTCCTCTGCAGCCATAAAGGATGTGATCAAATTATTTCTACCTGCTTGTAGACCAAGTGCTCTGGAGGCATCATTTTTAGTCTCAGCCCATGGGAACAGAAGTGATTAAACAATTGCTGTTTAAAAATAGCATCACACATCACCAGCAGTCCATGCGGAGTCAGCTGTAAACCAGCAGCAGCAGAGATGTTTGTTTTTACCCTCTTCTGGGCTGTCATGGCAGACAAAATATTCTCTTTCTCCAAATTGATTTGTTCTGAAAGCCCAAGTATATTTGTTTTCCTGAGCAAATCCTTATGATTAATAATAGTAGGTGAGAGTTATTCTGTGTGCTTTCTTTTAATGAATAAAACCCAAAGCACAGAGAGGTTTGTGTTCAAACAAGGCTGGAACAAAATTCAGTGAGAGATTTTTGCTTTTCATGTATCTTTTGTTTGGTGTTCAGGATCCAAATCTGTAGCACCACACTCTAAATCCCTTTATGGGAAAAGCAGGGTCAGGCCCCCGTGATGGATTAAATCTCACTATCCAGAATATTTGAAATTGCTGTTTTGTTCAGAAGCACGGGCCTGATAAAAGGAACGATAGCCTTATCTATATATTTCTTTTCATGTATATTCAAAACAGGTTGAAAAGCCTGGTCTCTCTTAATTAAATCATGAACAAATATGAGATTTCCTCCTGTAAAAGCCCAGCCTGCTGCCTGAGCTCAGACTTTCCACACCAGGCAGGGTTGGCTCAGGCAGGTTCAGCTGCCTGAACTCTGTTGTCAGCAGCTGGAGTGATACGTTCAAAGTGCACGATCTGGTCTGGTACATAGAGAATGAGATCTATTGAACACAATCCTGGCACCCCAGATCCTGAAATTCAGATTCAAAAGACTCACTGGCCTCCTTCCCAGGGCTGTGGGATGTCACTCCTGGCATTCAGCACCATGATCCCACTCCCTGGGACACACGTTCCTTATTTCCACCTCAGAGAGGAGCATGGAAACCTGCTCCTCTCCAAGGAGTCAGGCAACACAAGGTGAAACCCCCAGGCTGGGGACTCATCTGAGCTTCCTAAAAATACAGCCCCACCTCTCTATTCCCTGGGGGAGCGAGCACATGCTGGGACAGCAGGTCTGGACCAGCAACCAAACCCAGCAGGAGCACACCCAGATCTCAGAGGTTTTGGCAGCATTTTCCCCACCGAGAAAATAATAATAATTGGATTGTGCTCCCCACCCTTAGGTCCCACACATGAGCTGCTTTCTGTCTGTCTGTCATGCTGTGGCTGGTCACCCATCCATCCCAGTCTGGGGGGGAGATGCTCCTGGGTGTGGAGCACATGCTGCTCTTCCCTGCCCAGTGCAGAGGGCAGCCAGCAGCAGCAGAGGTGGGTGGTGGATGACACGGGGAGGAGTGGGAGGACGTCCAGGCCGTGTGATCAGTTTTCGGCATGCAGAAAGGCATCAGATGCAAAAAGCATCTTGATTATGGCAATTCAAGGCAGAAGTAAAATTGCCTTCCTAATTTGGGAGAGTGCTGATAGCAAACACCCACCCTGCTAAGGCTGGAGCACAGATGGAGCTGGACTGGCAGCAATAAGGTCGTTCAAGGGGGAATGTGGAAGGGCAATGCCTTTAGGACAAGGTCCTGCTCTTTCACTGGATGTTGGCTTTCTGCTAAAACTGTAAGGCATTGCCTTTCATTGCCCCAGTTTACCAATTCCTTTAGGAGAAGAGCTCATGGAAAGCATGCATTTCTGGATCAAATATTTCCCATTTGTCCAAGCTTTTCCAAAGAGCAGCTGATTTCAGTGCCTGTGTGGCTCTGTGAAAACGCTGTGACAGTTTGTTCCTCTGGCTTTTCCGTGCCATGCACAAAAGCCTTTCCCACTTCCCCAAATATCCTTATCCCCAGAAGTGCATCACAAGGCAATATTCATGTAGACTTCCAGAACACTGCAATATCCTTGGAGGTGAGGGGGGTTCCCAAGGGAGATAACTAACCCTGATTTTTTAATCAAACAGCAGAGGGTTGTAATGCAAACAGAGATTCAAATGCCATTTTCACATCCCATTCCTCGGTGTGTTAACCCTCAGTAACGCCTGACCTGCCCACAGGCTGTGGAAAGAAGGGCTGTCTGTGTCCTGCCTGCCCTGCCCTCAGCTGTGGGAGACAAAACTCATTCTACTGGATGGTAGAGAGAGGATTCTGAGCCTGCCAGGAGCCCATAAAGGCCAGCACCCCAGCAAGGGACCTGGACAGACTGAGGAAGACATAATGGCAACCAGAAGAAAAAGACTGAATCAGGGTAGGAGCTCCCTTTTTGAAGTGGGTGAACGCACAGTGCATGAGGAATAGTTATAATTCTGAAGCCAGACCATAAAAACCATGCTCTGCCACTTACTATATCAATTTGGGGCACCTTAAAATGTGCTGGGGAATCAGTGAGCATATGGTGAAATGTGAGCATGCATCCATGCAAGTGCAGGGTTTGGTAGAAATGGAGGCAGGGAGTGGAGGACCAGCTAAACATAATTTTATGCTACACTGAAATACTCAACACAGGAAAATCAAGGTCAGTTTTTTTTTTCTGTGCATTTGTCAAGTCCAGGCCAGATTTAACGGTCCAATTTAGTTATTTTTCTCCCTCACTGTTCCTGTGTTAGAAATCTCACACACATGTTGTACCAGATTGTGTAGTGGCTTTATTTTCCTGCGAACAGAATCACTTTGGTGCTTTGAACCCGACTCCAAACCCCATCTCCTTATCAGGTGAATCTCCACTCTCTTCCTAATGGTGCTTCTACATTAAGTTACATCTCTTGGGCCGATTCAGGACACTCGCTGTCTGCAGCACAGTACACAAATTTCAAATTAGCTTTCAAAGTAATCAACAATTTATCATTTATTTATGTGTTCTTTTTATATCTAGCTTAACATTTAAGCATTAAGATAAAAAAAAGTCTCTGAGTTTACTATTGCATTTCACTCTGCATAATTGGATCTATGAATCCTCTTTTGTTTGATATACAAAATTCTTATGATGGGATGTATTTCAGCTGACATTTCTGCTTTTGGTACATCTTTCTTCCTGAATTTCACTAAAAGAAGTGGGAAAAAAAAAAGTAGATGTGTCTCATACAGAGCTTTTTACATTGAGGAATTCATAACCCTCACAGGACAATAACATAAATGATGCATCATCAAATTCTGCATTGTCTGAGGCACGTACCTGACACTGACAGAGAAGGAGCTTTTCTGAGTCATCCTTTCACACCATCAGCCTTGGAGGGGTTCTGCTGCCCTGGGCAAAACTCCACCCTCACCAGTCACCCCTACAAAGGGGTCCTGAATGTTTTGCAAGAGTCACTCTCAAGGCTTTGGAGCTCAGCCTTTTTCTGTCACTCATGTTACATCTGCTTTTCAGGAGCAAGGCTGTTGCTGTAGCTATTTTTTTCTGAAAATGGAAAAAAATCCTTTCATTCTGTGCTTTGTTACTGGAGTTTTTTTGTTGGTTTGTTTTTGGTTTTTGGGTTGTTGTTTTCTTTTTTTTTTTTNTTTTTTTTTAAATAAAACTCTTTCTGTTCACACTCCATTTCCCATTCTTGTTCCCATCCTGGCTCCCAGTGGCCCAGCAGAGGCTGGCAGAGCCCCTGATGCTGTGGAAGGAGGAGGAAAAGGCTTGCCACCCTGCAGAAATCAGTCCACCCGAAAATGTCAGGCCACCAAAACTGCTCCTTGTCAGCTGCAGCAGGAACCATGAGCTGCTCAGCTTCACAACAGAGCAAAAATGAAACAAGTAAGAGTGGTTTGTTTTGTGTCTTGGTGGGTGTTGCTTGACAATGGAGGAATTTTATTAAATTCAGAAACTTTTGAAGTTAGAAGATATCTGGAGAGAAAATAAAACCTTGACCCTTTTACAGGTTAAAAAAAAAAAAGAAGAAGAAGAAAAAGGAGATCATGGAGAACAATATCTAAAACAAACAGCTTGGAATACTGGGTATTAGGGACTTATTTGGTGATGGAGAGGAAAACTTACTAGATATGAGTTCCAGTAATAGCTTTCTATAGCAACCACAGAAATATGAGATCTGGGCAAAGAGAGAGAGAGAGAGAGAGATATTCCTTTCGCCTCTGCTGATGAAGACAACATTTTTTCCTTGAGCATGTCTGGAGAAATATATCAAAAGCCTTTATCCACCATATGCTCAACACAGGAATATAAGAATACCTTATAATGTGAAGTGTAGGTGCCATGTTCTGTCCCAATATTCTTACCTATCCCATCTAATGATAGTGAGAAAAACATTGTTTTAATTTTAAGTTTTACCTCTTTGAATAAGTATTTGCTTACTGAGAGGGATTTGCATTTTGTTAAGGAGCCAGGGCACACCTGTACAATTTTATACTGAGGGCCTTAGATGAGAAGATTAAAATGTTCAATAATTTCAAGATAGAATTTTCATGTTCTGATCCTGAAAGTGCAAAGATATAGGCACAACTATGGCAATTATATGCTTTTCACTTACCAAACTAAACAATTAAGGATGCAAAAATGTCGACCTAATCCAGCAAAAATTGATCTCAAAGCTTACCCAAATTACAGGAAAAGTGTTTCTTCTTCAAGTCTAAAGATACTTAAATTATAGCTGTGTTTTGAAGTTCCTTTTATAGTCAGAGATAAACTGATTTATTTTTGGTTTACTTACAGACAAAACCTACTTAATTTGACACTAATGATTATTCATTAACTTATGCTTCCTTTCAACCACATTTTAAATTTCAGTGAAATTAGTATAAGTTATGAACAGGAAGATGAGAAAAGGAACTCCTGAGTCTCAAACTTGAGTCTGATGCTCGTTAAATGCTTTGCACTGGTTTCTTATTGCTCAGACACAAAAGATTTCTGTTGAACCTCTGCTGCTGTGGAAGGATCCAGCACCTATATTTGCACTTCCCTCTTGCTGGTTTCTCTTACTCCTTTATCCCAACCCTTGCTCAAGCCCAGGAGAAAAAGAGTTTTCAACCCTAAAAGGTTTTGCTTCTACCTTACCAAGTCCTGTATGGCATGATGTCGTGTAAATTCTTGTATTCCATATTTATGCCATGGTTCCCCTCTTCCTCAGGTCTTGAGATGCTGCTAGGGGTAGATGTGAATCCTGACAATAAAAATTAACAACATGAAAGTACAAGACTTGCTCTCTTTCCCCTCACCTCCATCTGAATCTCTGTTCTAGCCAGCAGCACCAAGGGCTTTGGTTTCCCGTTGCAAATGGACCTGTCTCAGCTGAAAGGCGGTGTTATGTAAGATTTATATGTTGCAATTATGAAGTATTATTTTTAGACACTTCTCTGGTGTCGCAACATTTCAGCCAAAAATCTGAAGTTGCATAAAAGAGCAGTCAAAGTGTAAACCTTGAAATGCAGTTTTAATAGTGCCCTCAGCTCGGCAACAACCCAATATTGCACCCGTCCTGTACCAGGAAGAGCAATAAACTCCCTAAAGTCTCTGGGTGGGGAACATCAGTCAGGGAGCACCTAAATATTAATACTGGTTTACATTCATGAATGCCAAGAACATCCCATTCACAATTCACAAAGATTTAATCCTGAAAAAAAGCCTTTAATCCACACCCCAGTATTGGGGGGCATCAGGATATATGTCCAAACTGGCTTGGTAGGTTTCTTTGGACCTGATGAACCAAGAATTACTAGGTATAAGACTTGATTGTGATCAATGTAAACATAATGAATTAGGAATATATTGGTTAAAGCAGATTATTTGCAGAAAAATGGTAACCATGGTGCCCTGTATCACTTCTCTCCTAAAGGTTTCCTCTTCCTACAAATAAGTTATTGAGAAAGAGGACGGGGAAAAAAAAATCACTGTTAGTCCAAACCAGAATTCCTCAGACTTTTATGCAGATTGTTCTGTACTGCAGAATGTTCTAAGGTATCAGTGATACCATTCGTGCAGAAGTAATAGACTTACCTTACAGCACCCATCTCTCTGGGAGGAAAACAAGCCTCTCAGACATCTCCAAATGCTGTCTTTTTCTTTTCTTTTTCTTTTTTTCTGTAATGGTTGTGTCTTTCTGTTTTACATCTGATAATGCTCTGTTAATCACTTATCTCCATGTAGAGATATGATGGCTATTTATAGTATGAAGGGAGCAACACGTGGAGCCAGAGCTCCTTTCTACCAACCAAGGGCTCTAAATTTCAAACCCAGAAAATCCTCTTCCTCTCCACTTCTGGTCCTCTGGCAAGTAGAAATGGGAGAACTGGAAGTTGTCCCTCCAGCCTGGCACCCTGAGGCACAGGAGTAGAGGAGTTCACATCTCCTTAGGGTGCTTCATACTTCTGAGGTATTCAACTTTTAATCCGAGTTCCTTATTCCAACATCTTTGTGTTCTTCTATTCCTGACCATATTTTAGATATAGACTGAGGTGACTTGTGGCTGTTTGGTGAGGTGTGTTTGCATTTCCTCAGACCTGCTGCTGAGCCCTCCTCCCTCACCATCTCAGGCAGACAGGCCTTGGCACCGTAGCAGCAACTCCAGCACTCCCAGGTCTCGTGTGTTTGCATGTGAAACCAACTTCCCTGAAATTCATCCTGCTCCTACATAATGGCTCTTCTGCCCACTGCAGGATAAAATTAACTTCAAGGTGAGAGATTAAACTGTGTGCATCGTCACAAAAAAGAACTCACCCCAAAGTTGCCAGCAGGAATGTATTGCAAGAGATTGTGCTGCAGGAAAATTGCTGCTGCTGCTGCTTCCATCCCATAACTGATCCAATCTCATGTTGATTCATGTAGTTCAAATTTGTTTAAAGGAATGAGATAATATTGTGGCACTGATATGCAGTCATGATTCAACTTACACCTCTGTCTTCTGCTCATTACAAGAACCTGAAAATGTTAGCAAATTAATCATCAACATGGATTCAATTTTATTGACTTATTTTAAATTCATGCAAGGTCTTGCTCCTATGGGCCTCACAGATTTTGTCCATTCATAGCAACACTAAATTCATATAAGTCTGAATTTCAGGGCAGGACAAAAACTATAAGATATTATTGCTTAGAACAATGTTAAATTTAGAAGTAGGGAAAAGGGACCTGTTATCATTGCACATATTTTTAGTACTTTCCTGGACAGGATGAGTGTGTGGAAATAAAGAAAATAGGTTCAGTACTGGTGATTTTGAGAAGACACATTTTTAGTTTTATAGAAGTATAAGACTCTACTGAGCAGTATCAAATATAGCTCCCTACATAAAATGTTGTTAGTTTGCCTTGTCAGTCTGCTGATGCTCCTGAGCTTGGCATGGAGGGGAGCTGTGGGTGTCTTGCTGGAGTAACAGAGCCACAAGTGAACATGCTCACAGTTTTAAAGTGATCATTTTTATTCCCTTTCTCTTTAAAGCTCTCACTGGAAAGGTTTTATGTTTCTCTGAACTTGTTCAAAGCTGACTGTTAGAACAATAGGAGGTTTTAATCAGCTCCATCCTTCTCTTGATCCCCTTTCCTTTCTTCTTCATCCTGTTTGTTAAGCAGAGATTTCAGGATATTTTCTTTTACCTCTCCTTCTATTTGCAATGATTTTAGAATAAACTCTAAATGAGAATAGTTTTACTAGATAAGTTAATAAACCTCTATTAAGTAATATCTAATTTAATCTACAATGCAATGGATATTTAGATTTACATCAAAATTTATTCATGATAACTAGTGATCTCATGTAAAACTCACAGGATTTGAAATGTAACACTGGGTTATTTTACATATTTTTTCTTAAAAAAATTTAACAGTAGTAAAAATCCAAACCCAAGACAATTATTTTATTTGTGCCATTATGAAACAGAGAGATGACTTCCTTAGTTTTGAATTTAAAAGCCTTTCTATTTTTACCCCAAAATATAATTTGCATAGTTTAGGAGTCATTATAAAATCAGTAAAATCAGTTAATTGATTTTTTTTCCCTTCATTTAGTGTGAAATAGAGAGCTGTGGGCTAAGCCCATTAATCCATGATAGCTGTTTTATGAAAACTACAAATATTCTGAAGTTTCCAAAACAAACAACCCCAAACTTAAAAATTAACTTAAAGCCTCAGATATCAGCCTGAGGGAAGCTCAAGGAAATGAATAAAAATATCCAGAAAGAATTAGAATCAAAACTGGAGAGAGAGTAATTGGGTTGACTTCAGGTTGACTAATTCACACACTGAAAGTTGATGATTTTGGGGGTTGAGATTTGGGGGTTTTTTTTAAGACTTGTCTCGTTTTCATCCTCATTCTTGGCCTTACTAGAAGGATCCACAAATGTGTGTATTTCTACCTGCATTTCCTCATTGCCACAACGTACACACATGTGTATACACCTACCATACATTTCCAAATTTATATGGAGAACTTTTTTTGAAATGAAATACATTTCAACCAAACTACTGCCAGCCAGGAAAGTAATTACTGCCCGAGGTAGGCGGGCTGCCGTGCTCATGTGTGATACTGTCCTGGAAATTGTGTGACACAGCAGCTACAACTTCCACTTCAAATGCAGTGCTAATGCCTCCTTCTTCACCATCAAAAAGTAAGTTGTGATATTCTGCCTTTTTAGTAGGGGAAAAATGCATGATGGTGCAGTGTGGCTGAATTCTGAGCATTTAGCCCAAGGTAATACAAAAAATAATTTCACTTACTTCAATGAAATAATTTCAGATCTAAACTGGAGTAACTGAAAATAGGTATTTTTCATTTGAACTCCAAATTCTTTCCTAACTGAATTGTTCAAGGAGATCCCATATTGTCACCCAGCACCACGCAAAGAAAGCTTTTTTCCCCACTTTGAAAAAATAAAACCTTCCCTTGCTGTATTAACCACCTAGATATTCATATGGTCAGCACAAATTACAGGGATCACTCTGCCAAAGGGAGATATATTTGCAGTCAGCAATCTCTCCTCCTCAGATGTCAGTGGACATATCAAGAAAGTAAACAAAATTAAAAATCAGGCTGAAAAGAAAAATAGCAGCAAACACCTCCAGTTTTGTGCATCCAGTACACTAAGAAGTCACTTTCCTGTGAAACTTTCTGGGCTGTTTGTGCAGTTTCTTCAGGATAAGAGAACCTGATATTTTTTCTATCTGTATATATAGATAAAGATCTATCTATCTATCTATCTATAGATTTAGATTCAGACATATAGACATATAGATATATACATACATAAATATGTATAGTTATAGACATATAAAGATATGTACAGCTCACTGTCCTCAGGCATCCAGTGCTCTGCAGAAAAACACACCAGCACAGCCTTAAATAAGAAATGAGATCCAAATTTGGACCAGCTTGGCCCAAGGAACGTGAGAAGTCGGATACAGAAGTGAGATTTGTATCTTGGTTTTCTTACTGCTGCTCTGCTCTTCAGGAAAGAAATGAAGGGGCACTCTGCAGGACATCTGGAAAGCTGAAAGGAGGAAGGGAAAATGCAATGTTAAGGAAACTGAGCTGAAATTTATCCTTTGCTATTAAAGAGGGTGTTTCTTTCCCAGACTGGCTCATGGAGTCACAACTTACGGTTTGCACTCCTGGATTTTCTGGATGAAATAGATTCAGTGGAAGCCTCCGTGTGAACTCCCATCCATTCAAATTACTGCCTTCCTCCAGGTTCTCCCGTGCAGCAATATCCTGCCCATGCAGGCTAACACAGCTTGGCCTCTGCGTTGCTCCAGGAGCTCTCAGGATGATTATGAGCAGGTATTTCCACTCCTAAGGTCCGGGGGAGTCAGGCTGCTTACCAGCTTAAGTGATGCCGCAATTGCAAAAGAAGAAAAAGAACCATCCAGTCTGCACCTTTTAACAGAAATACCTCCCAAAAGCAATATAGCTGCTGGTAAAAGTACACACATCTACTTTAATTCATTCTTGCAGGTGTTTTGAGTTGTGCAGTGGAATATTTAATACAATCCCTGCCCGAAATAGTAGAATGAAAGGCAAACAAAATACTCAATTATTTTTCTACTGCATTTTTTACTTCTGGAGAGGTTACAGTAACAACAAATCATCTTAATGTTATGGTATCACCTGCAATTATGTCTTCAATTTTGGTTATTTCTTAGAATGTGTAACACTAATAAAGGGATATACTGAGCAAAGATGTAAACTGTAAAAAAAAAAAAAAAAGAGAGAAACCTTATGATAATTTTGGTTTTATATTACCGGCAGTAATAATGGTTTAGCTTGTGCAGAAATGATAGAAAATGAAGCAGTAAATAAAATCCTAAGTGCTGTATATTATTTACCAGGAGGTAAAGTCTAAGAGTATATCAACTTTTTTAGTGTAAGAGGGATAAAACATTCAATAAAACTGAAAACTCTCTCCTTTCAAACATATAAGAAAATGTAAAATTATCCATCTCCTCTCTCACCTTCTTCTGCTATTGAACCCTGGAACTTGAGATTAGTGACTGTTGGGGTTCTAAAGAGAAGTGAAAGGGTTTTTTATGGATAGTAAGAGCATCGCTGACAAAAGTACAGTGAAAAATTCCTAAAATGCTCACCCTTCATGGAATTGGCCAATCAGATAGTGGAATAAGGAAAAAAATTCTCTTGCTGTCCCTTCTGAGGTGTTCTTGTGTCCTTATTCCAAGTGCTTGAAAGAAGGAAACTCCTGTGCTTTGACCATGCCAAGGTCCATAAGTGACATTACATCTCCCAAAAATAAAAAAGAAACCCTGATTTTGACTTTTTCTGCTTCCAAACTCATTAGCAACCTTGCACAGGGTCCCTCAGGCCCTATGAATGTGAATAATTTTATATTCCATAGAATTCAGGTATTCTGTTCCAAAAAAATATTTCATCCTTGCTTTTTCCTCTATCCCTGTTTCTCACTGGAGGTCATCCAGGTGTTATCTGTGTGGGTGGGAGGAAAACCATAAATAAAGAGGAGGTGAGATGCAGTGTTTGGATGAGCGAGGTCTGGGCACTGCACTGATCCAGGCTGTGCCTCCCTGGATAGATGGATCATTCACTACTCTTCAAAATACATCGTCGTCTGTTCCTTGCAGGTGATTCCACGTGAAATCATGCCCAAGTGAAATAGTTCTCCATCTACTTGCTGGTTTTGCTGTCAAACCCAATGTGTGCTGTGAGTATCCTATAAGTAATTCCAAAAGGCAGGGCAATGAGGAGGATTGTGCATGTTGTAGTTAAACACAACTTGGATCATTTAGAGGCTTCCCAGTCTTCCCAAGCTGTTGGTTGTGGTAGGTCAATGTGACGTGATACAGACACTGGGGTACACCAGGTCCTGTCAGCCTCAGAAATGTCCTGTCAGTATTCACCACACCTGAGCAGAGAACAATTTGCTGATGTTGTGCTCTGAGGTGTTGGGTGTCTGGTGCCACAATGACACTGGATGGTGTTTTCCTGATGTAGGGGGAACAGGAGCAATGGCAGCTTTGGGTTACAGGTTCTTCTCCGTCCTCCTGGCACTGTGCACAGCGGGGCAGATGCAGGAATGTCTTTAGGAACCCATAAATCTCCCAAAGTGAGCACCCAGGGGCAGTCCCCTTCCCTGGAGAGGGCTGCACATAATTTATTTTCATTCACGCTCTTTTCCTCTCGTGCTAGCAGATAAATAATCTTCCTCCTCTCAACTACATTCTTAATTATAGCAGACAGAAGATTATTTACCACACTGAAATTTCTTTCAGATTCATTAGTTTGCTCAATGTACAGCTAACCATGGCATTATTTTCTTTTGACAATGTTCTTGTGAAAGAGTTTACTAATACACAACAGCAACGCATTGGTCTAACAATGCTCAAAACACAACATCCACACTGGGCATGTTTTAAAGGGTTAGGGAGGCATAATAATATTCCTTGGATTTGCACAGTCCACCCCCCAGGACCATCAGAAGGCTTTAATAAGAGTAATTGATACAATAATCTTGGAAAGCACTTTTGAAATGGGAAGTATATTAACTTTATTAGCATATAACAGAACTATGTAATAGATCAAGTCATTAACTGGAATATTGTTATAGACTGAAGAGAGAATATGATTTAAATTTAGAAAAAAATCTATTTCTTTTACTTTTACTATTATGTTAATAGTCAAATGCCTGTTATAAAATGGGCCTTGAAATATTTGAAGATGGATTTGATAATCCATCCAAAATCCATCCAAAGTGGATACCTTCAGCATCCATCAGCTGGTTACTTTCATGTATTTCCTTGCTCTTATTCATAGCCTTGATGGTTTAAAAAAAAAAAAAATTCGCTTTTTTCATTTTAAAAGAAATGCTTTTCACATCATTCCCCGGAGTGGGGCTTTCAAGTCAGGGACTGAGAGAGTTCACATCACTCCATATGAAGCAACAAAAGGTGGATTGAGTGGACAAGGAGTACCCAGGCAGTGCTCAGAGGCAAATGGACTATTTCAAAGGGCTGGAGCAGAGCAGAGGAGGAGGAGGAGTGGGAGAGGAGTGTCAGCACTTGGCCTTTGCTGGGTCATGTCACAAGGTGAATAAAGGGTTGAGAAGGATGGTGGCTCCTTAGGGTCTGTGCCACAGTGCCAACAGCCAGTCCCAGCCAAGCCTGGCAATCAGGTTGCTGGGCTTTTTAATCCCATTATATTTTCAAGACAACTTTTTTACAGAGGACCTCATTCCTCTCTACAGCTACCTGGAAGGAAGGTGGGATCAGTCCCTTCTGCATTACCTAAAGGAAAAGGATGAGAGGAAGCAGCCTTAAGATGTGCCAGGGGAGGTTCAGATTAGATATTGCAATTAAAAATTTCACTAAAAGAGTGTTCAGTGAATAACTCCACCAGGAAAGTGGTGGAGTTGCTGTCTCTGGCAGTGTTCCAGAGGTGTCTGGATGTGGCACTTGGGGATATGGTTTAGGGGTATTTATGTTGGAGCTAGACTGATTATGGGGCAGGATGGCCTTGAGAGTCTCTTCAGACGTTGATGATTCTGTGATTCTGTATGTGTTAAGAATTGAGAACTGTTAAAAAAAATTAAAATCCTGTTAAAAACTGAAAAAATCCCTGAACACAGAAATAAGACCCCTTCAGGTAATACTCTTCAAATTGACAAAAAGAAAGCTGAAACAACTTTTGACACCCCCAGAGCTTGTTCTCCAAGCAGGGCTCCTTTCTGGTGCCCCAAGTCATCTTGCCAAATTATTCCCTGGCCTCAGAAGATCGTTCAGTTCTTTTTGCAAAACCCCTCACAAGCACTGAGCTGTTCCCTGAGGAGAAGCCATACAAGGGGTTTATCTGTTTCCCCTTCCAGCTGGGCTGGGGGAGCTCTCCCCTGCATTTCCCACAGCAATTCCCTCCATCCCATAGCCTTGCTATCAGCAGAGGTTTTGCTGCCTGGGGAAGGAGGATTATTCTCCCTGGGAAGACAGGCCGGCGTCCTCAGACAGAGAGCGCGTCCCCGATGGCGTGGGATGATCTGCTGCAATGCAAGGCACATCCTCAGGCCTTTCCCACTATCAGCACTCACTCTCCTTCATTACTTCTCAGTTTGTTTTATCTTTTTCTCCTTCCAATGCTGGATTTGCTTCAACAAATTAGAATATATATAATTTTTTTTTCCTTAAACCTGGTAGCAAGCACCTATTCTTTAACACCACTTTTGATCTTGCACGTAGAAGTAGTTCAGGTGATAGATTAGTTACTGGGGCAGTGAAATGAATGAACTCTCTGCTGTTTAGTCTCCTGATAACAGGAATATGGCCAAAGGGGAAGCGGAGTCTGAATGGAGAAACAGAACAACATTCAGCTACAGTAACAATTGTGTTACATATTGATTTGGAATCCATTGCTTCTTTATGTCCCCACACATCGAATTCTCTGCCAGCTCTTACTCCAGGGTCTGGGATTTAACGAGCCTCTCAGATGAATGCTGCATTCCTGCTTCTCACAAACACTATTTCAGAAAAGTCAGGGATATGTTCTTTCAGTGTCTTAACTTCAGCTAAGTTTTTCAATCTCTTCCGTGTAGCCATCATGGCTGGTGGCAGAACATTTGAAAAGCACAGCCTGAGACTCCAGAAGATGATTTCAGAGTGAAGAACAGTTTGCTATGCAAATTCTAGTGCAGGACACAGTCAGGCTTTGCAACTTCTATTCAACAGTTTTGTTTGTAGCTTCTTGAAGTTATTAGGGAGATTTCAGGTGATTTCTGTAGACTATGTCTCAGACCTGTGTATATTAGCTACCTGTACGAGTGGCCAAACTCATGTTGATACTAGATACCCTCATTATTTGCAGTGTTTTATAATTATTGACTCATTGGTTCAGTTAAATCGAAACTTACTTCTTCTGACATCTTAATTGAAGAATTAAAAAAAAAAAAAAGGAAAATCTAATGGAAGCAATAGCTGCTGTTAAAGCTCAAAAAGAATTTCCAGAAAGGGTTTTCAAAAAAAAAAAAAAAATACACTTATGTTATATCTGACTTCTGATTTTTCTTTCTTTTTTCAAAATATAGCTTCCTTCTCAAACTTGTCTTTCTTTGACAAGCCTCAGAGCACTACTGCTAACAGACGTTCTGAATCGACGTATCCATCACTGATTTCTTTTTACACGAAGCAAATAAATTAAAGATCAAAATGAGCATTGGAATAATACAGCGCCTTTCTTTTGCATGAGGGAGTGACCTCGCTTGCCGCTCTGCTTTGCAGGAGCGATGTGCCAGCAATGCTAATACAGTGCTATCAATTCATGTGGTTTCTCAGTTAAATAACGGTGACTTTGAGACCTGAAACAACTTAAATATTGTAGTCCTGTGTTGGGCATGTCACACAGACACGCAGAACCCCGTGTGATGCAGAGCTTTGCCTGCTCCATGCAGGACTGAGCTGGCAGTGGGATGCAGGTGGTGCTGGAGCCGTGGCTCTGTGCTGGGTGATGCTCCAGCTTTCTCCAGGACTCCGTTCCTGTGGCAGAAAGGGATTGAAATATTGTGTTATGGCTCATGAAAAGAAAGCTCCTGCTCATCATCACTGAGGCAAAATAACATGTGGCTTCAAAATGTGTATGAGCATGAGTTGAACATGTGAACCCTTGGCAGGGGAGCAGGGACAGGTTTCAGTGGGACCTTCCCAGTTACCAGTTCACATTAGGTTGTCTTTGCTCCTGTGGCTGCTAAAATAGAGTTAACCTGGCTGCGTCTTCTTTGCTGAAATTCTAATTTAGCTTTTCTGTGTAAACACCCATTTAGTATCTTTATCTCGCTCCCACCTTTGTAAAGTAAAATAATAATATTCTCCTGCCTCATATGGTGTAATGAAGTTTAATACATTAAAGATAGTGAGGCACTAGTTGCTATAGTAATGCACTATTTAAATAACTGAGGGAAAAAAAGCCCCTCAGAAGTGGTTCAACAAATGCAGTTTATTGAGGGCTACTTGTTTTGCACAAAACATCTTTGGGATGGTGAGCACACCATGGGGAAAGTCTCCGGGAGGCTGTTCAGGAAAGGAGCTGATAAGGGCAGTGTGGTGTGTGGTGTCAATCAAAGCTGGGAATGGAGAAGCTTTCCCGTGCTGCCACATCCAGGATTAGCTGTCTGCTGGCCAGGTGGTGGCTGAGGTGGGGGAATGGTTCCTCTGAGCCCCTCAGCCTGGGAGAGGCACCTCTGACCATCCCTTCACACGCTGGAAGGGTTTGTTGCAGAAAGGACCAGCAGCGGGCCCAGTGCCTGTGAAGCTGCCAACTGTTTGATGATTTGTACAGACACAGCAGCCGGGAGTGCAGCTCCCTTCCCTGCTGGAAGCAATTAAACTCTCTGCTGCTAGATTATTGTCTTTGGACAATGCCTCTGGTCCTGAGATCAGAAACTCACCGGCAGCTTGCAGTGCACTGCTTAAGGAACTGCACTGCTGGGAATGTGGGCTTGCACCTTCCCTGGCAGAAGGTGAAATCAGATATATATTCTCCATTTCTTGGGCAAACACTGTAAGAAATAGCATCTATAACACATGAGCACTGCCACCAACCATTCTCTCGAGGGCCAAGTTTTAAAAATAAAGTCACTTCATCTGTATTCTTCACATGTTTGTTGGCTGTGATCTCTGAACAGCTATTAGATCAAATTCCTCAAGAGATTTAAGGAAAAAAATTCTGATTTCTGAGTTCCGATCAGCTTGATAGGTACAGAAGAGAAGCTGTGGGTAGCAGAGGAGGTCAGCCCCAACATGCCCAGGGTATCTCTCAGCTGGAAGGACATTTAGAGCAAAATCTTCAACTGACATGGTTCAGTTTCACCTGAGTCTCACTTTAGGCATGTACATAATTTTTAGATCTTGTCCACAATCACACTGAATAATTTCCTAAGTCAGGGAGACAAAGTTTATAAGCTTAGCCCATTCTGTGAAGATGCTCCTATGTTATGAATGTAAGGATGCTGATTTCAATTCTATTTCTGATCAAGATATAGAAAAGATCAATATTATTTAAAAAATGATGGATCTTTATGAACAGTTTAAAATTTGCTTATTTTCTGATTTAGCTTTGAATTTTTTTTTTTTAAATGTGTAGATATATGTAATTAGATGCTCTATTCTTTTGTAAAATTTTGTTTGAATTAAAATGCATGGACAGAAATAGAGAATAGGGGTAAAAACATGTCTTGGTAATAGGTCAAATGCAAAATGCATAACTTGCAAATCAAACCTTAAAGCAAGTGAATCTCTGTTGGAATCAATAGGAGCTGAGATGGTTGACTGAGCAGAAGGTGGGAAAAATAATACTTTGTTGCCTCTCTGCAGCAAATATAAACCAAGTCAGTCCACCATGACCTCAATGTGTGGCAGATTTCATGCCTAAACAGTTTATTTTACATATTGACAATGGTCTTTGAAACTTGACTCCAGCATGCAATGATTTCCACCAACAACTCTACTGGTGGAAAAAAAATTACAGTATACTCAGATGGGATTTTTTTTCATTTTTTAGAAGAATGTTCAATTAGAAAATTCTGAATGTAACAAAGCAAAGTCTTTTGTGGGAAAGTACCAGTTTTGAGAAAACTTTTGACTAAAATGTTATACAAATTGGGGGTGAAAATTCTAATTCCAGTAATATAAAGAGAAAACTGCATCTGTTTTTGTCTGATGCAAACTACCTGAACACAACCTTCCTCGAATACATGAGCATGAATCCCCACTGGGGTATAGAACCAGAGGATCATTAAGACCTCCAAGATTCCTTTTCCAAAATAGCATTTATACCAAGAGGAACCAGAGTGATAAAGTCTTTCTGAGTGCCATGGTCCCCACCTGGAGAAAGGACCATGCCATTGTTTTGAGTCAGGCATTTCTTCAGCCTCCTTTCCTCATTCTTACACATCTATTGACACAAAACCTGTTTATTTACCTGTGAAAAGCAGCCCCATGCAGAAGATCAGCAGAGGAATATGCAATAGGCTGGCAGGCCCTGATCTCCAGGAGTCTGAAAACCCTAAATCAGGCAGGGGAAGAGCCAAGCTTGGCTCAGTCACACCTTGTGTGAACACCTCCAACAGTGAGTTTTTATATTCTTGCTTTATGGTGAAAATTTCTGAAACCTCTTGGTTCTCCCTTACCCCAGAATGGGACTTTTGTAATCTGAAAGTGTTTTATGGCATGAGAAAATTACTTCCTGTCTTGGGCTACTTTTCAAATTGGACTCGAACTGTCATTATTGAATGGTTCTCAGGTTGTCCTGGCTGGTAACTGCAGTGACTCCATTGTGATGAAGTTTTCAGACCTTTTAAAAAAAATTTTTGGCAGTAATTGCCTGAATTAACTGAATGGAATTTCAGGCTTTGTGTACTCCTATATTCAGTGAATTGTAGGAATCTTTTTTTTCAGTGTTCTGCGAGTATTAATTAGTTAGGAAGAAAACATTAGCACTTTGCTCGCGTTCTCAAATATCTGCTCATGCAAATCGGTATCTGCTCACACAAATCAACGCATTGATCTCCTTTCAGCCTTTCAAGTAAACAGCTAACAAAAACATCTTTAATTATTTTATGGTCCTTCATGTCAAACAAATGTTTTTCCTTTTTTTAAGAGGAAAGCATTTAAGCATCATGGGGTAAAATTAAGTTATTTGACTGAGACCACCGAAAGGCACTTTCAAAGCCCAAATCATAAAGCAGCAGACCTTACTAAAATCACCTCCACAGAGCTTTAAGCTAAAGTGTTGTACTTGTCATTGTGAAAAAAAAGCCCAGCCTGTGTACAAAGTCAGCTGCAGTCACTTGGCTAATAAGTATAATCTGTTCAACTGCTCTAACTCAGCCTGGTCTGAGTGTGCCCAGCAGTGCTGGCCCTAAGGCTTCTTAGCTGGGGAGCGTCTGTGTGTGTGTGTGCACGAAGGAGAGCTTTGAGAGAACAGGATTGTGCAAACAGAGACACTGTGAATGAATAATTTTCAGGACATTTTGAGCAAGAGAAGATTAAGTTATATTTGAGGAAACAGAAGATGGATATCTGTAAATATCCTCGTAACATCCTTCTCTGTAGCATCCTCCTCTGCAGCACGTTTGGGGTAGCTGGAGTTGCCCCACGCTTGTCTTTGCAAGGTTGGGGCGGCCCATGAAACCCCCTGGGAGAGTGTTGCATGAAGGCACCAGGATCCACTAAAGCATTCCCAGACCTTGTTTTCCAGCACAAAACATTGTAACAAAGAGGATTCAAGTGCACAACTGCACAGTGAATTGGCACAAGTGGCCACACAAATAAAAGAGGGGTGTGGAGGGAGTTCTGCTCTCTCCCAGGTAAGAGCTCAGGCTGCTCACTAACTTACAAATCACACCAAGCTTCATTTTCCATGGGGCAAGGAAGGAGGAGGGAGACAACGAGACAACGGGAGACGGGACTGCCTGTGCCTGCCTCGCTTTTGTGAGAGGTAAAATGACTCATTGCTGACACGCTCGCAGAAAATTAGGGTCTGTAATGTTGTATTTTTCCAAATTTCAGGAAGGTTTGAGAGCTAATTTTAGGTGAAATTGGGAGCTTTGAGCCAGTGCAATCACTACACACAGAACAAGATAGAAACCTTTTTAAAACTTGAATTATCATTGGCCTTTATGAATCCATGTGACAAAGGCAGGAAGTTGCAGCTACTGGGTCTAGGGCTTGGTGGGCAGTGCTGTGGATGGGTCATGGTCTGATTATGAACGGAGAAAAACCCTAAAGATCTTCAGGATTTAATGATATGTAATTTTTATTCAAAATGCATAAGCATTGAGAATATGTGAAATTCATTATTATTAGAATTATAATGCATGTCCGCTCTTGAAAGATGCTCAGGAAGACATGGAAAATATATATCTACTGTCATCCCTCAAACCTCACCTGCAAAGGGAGGGAGATGACACAAACCAGACTAGTCTGGGTACTTCTATGATCAAATTGCAATTTTTTTTTTCCTTTCTGGAATATTGTGGGTCAATTTCATGCTGAATTTAAATATCTGCAGAATCATGTGTTTAATCTAGATAATGTATTTTGTAAGTTTTCCTGATTTAATTTCCTGGCATTATTTCTGGTTGGGGACTGTAAGCTTTGCTACAGAGCCCCGAGATGATTGATAAAAATAATTTTATAATGAAATGTGAATTAACACTAATTCAATTTGGTGGGTCTTGGAGATGACAACTATTGATATATGGATTTCCTTGTTCCTCGGGAATTTACAGTCAATAACACTGAAATTGGGATTGATCAAATGAATTGTCTTACTTGTGTATACAGAACCTTTCATGACTCATGATATTCCAAAATATTCATAACTTTTAGGGATAACAATTGTCACAATAACTTAGGATCAGTCCACATGTTGCCCAGAGAAGCTGTGACTGCCCCTGGATACCTGGAAGTGCCCAAGGCCCGGTTGGACAGGGCGTGGAACAACCTGGGATAGTGGAAGATGTCCTTGCCCATGGCAGGGGGTAGGATGGGATGAACTTCAAGACTTTTCCAACCCAAACTACTCTATAATGCTATGATTCTGTAATTACATAATTCTACATCATTGTAGTTGTAGTTACAGTCAGCAATTTAGCTCAGGCCTTATGGTTTCCAGTGAGTGCATGGAATTGTCCAACGAAAAGGAAGATGGACATGGAACAACAACTTTGGGTAGCTGATTTTGTGAATAGCTTGACCAGTTTTGGTATCATTAACACTGGAAAATAAACATAATTCTCAGGGTAGTGTGGACATGAAAGCAAAATTTGGGAAAGTAAAAAAAAAAAGAAATCAGGTCTAATTAACCAGTTGTCCCAATATATTTTATGGGAAATTCATACTTAAAAAGAGTTCAAAGCTATTGAAAGAATGCATTTATTCATTAAGAAAAAGGAGAGATAAATCCAACTGTATCAGCTGCAACAGTAAATTATGAATAAAAGATCATCTGTGCCATTTATGGTACCTTCAAACAGGGAGTACCAAAATGTGTTTCTGTGATGGCATAACAAGGTGTTTCAAACACAGGATCCTATCTAATGTCCTCTAAAGTCAGGTTTAAAATAACTCCCCTAGAATCTGACTTCCTTGAGTCACCGTGGTAAAAAGCAATCTAAGAAAAAGATATTAGCACTTACTTGTCTAGTTAAGAACAGCAACATGCAACAATGCACAAGAAACACACTATGACCAAGGGAACTGAAATATTTCTAATGAGGAGACTTTGCATCCACCATCTCCTGGGATGGAGAATGAAGAAGGAGGAAGAAGAGAAAATCACACCTGATTTCTTGATTTGTTTTCAGTGGAACCCAAATAACTCACAGAACAGTACACAGACAACAAAAATCTTTAATTTTCAGAGCTCCATATGGTGAGAGACTCCAGGAAAGGAGAAGCTTTCCACCCCCACCAGTAATCCATGTGCACCAAGTTATTTACCTGAACCTTCATCCTCAGATAACTTTGGCAATTACTTGGCAGTCGTTAAAAGTGTAAGCAAACCCCAAACTGATTGAATGATGGCAATTAATCCATTTGTGAAGTGATCAATTGGGCCCAGGCGATGCCCCACATCTTATTTCGCTCCCCGTGTGATGCAATGCTGTTGGCAGTGGTGCTGGCCTGGCTCAGGGCTCTTGGGTTGAGCATCTCTTTTGGCTTGCCCTTTTGGACTGATGGGAGTCAGGGCATGGCTACTCCTCCTTGTTTCCTCCCTTTTTTCCCAAAGAATGGGGCCAGAAAGCTTCTCAGAAGGAGGCAATTCTGTAAGGCTGGAAAAGAGGAAGAACATGGGACTTACATCCACTTGTTCTCTTTAAAGATACATTTTTCATGCCTCTTCTCATCCAAATAATATTCCATTCTTTTGGATGATTTCCCAAAGTTGTCACGACGGAGGAAAAGCCTGAAGAGGATTTAAATTAGGAGATGTTTTATTGCCAGATCAACGCAGGGTTGTCATTCAGTATGTAAGAGGAGAAGTGCAAGTATGAAACACTTGTGAGGGAACTGGGCAGGCAGAAAATAGTTGAGGGGATAGGTAACAGGATAAGAAGTATTAAATCTTATAACAGATGTCCCCATCTTCTTATTTGCACAGGGCTAAAACCTAAAATGTAAGAAATTTGACAAATCTATTGCTAAGAAAAAAGCTTTAGGTAATTTTATCCTAAATGACAAGGGGAAAGGTGAAACTGGTCAGTCCAACATTTGTTTGGTTTTTTTTTCTTTTCTTTTTTTCTTTCCTTAATGTGAATTAATAGCAGCCCGGAATGGATATCCATGTTCAATCCTGTATAGGTGCAATTCACATGAGGTCTTGCTTCAATCTGGTCATTTCTGTTGCTGAGGAGAGGCTGTAATTACCCCATCTCAGGTGATCCTCCATGCTCACTGCTGATGTCCACAGCCCCTGTGATGATGGAGAGGTGTTTACACCATATAATCACCAGTGGCCAGCCTTGTAGAAAAGGGAAAAGGCAAGAATTTCATAGCTAAAATTACTTTCTCTCTCCTTTTGAGATGGATCCCATCAAATCAATGTTGTGAGAGGTAAAAGAGCGTGGGTGGCCTTTCAGTGTCACTGAGCAAATTGTTGCTATTCTTTGTTGTAAAATGACAATGCCATTTCCAGAGCTCTCAGTCAAGGCACCATCATTCCCAGACACTGAATCCTAATTGTTAGATTCCTTTATTTTATTTTGAGCTACGCTGATGACAGTGAATAGACAGGAGACAAAATATGGTAATTTCATTAGTAAAACATGCGCATTAAAACTGTAACCTTTCTACTAGTGGGGAAGAAAATGTATCAGGCACTTCTTGGCTGCAATGATTTGGCTATAGAGAAGGACAATGTAGTTCATCCTGCTCTCACTGAGGAAAAGGAAAGGGCCACAGACCTGGTGCTGAGCACAGAACCCCGTTATCAACACAGCCCCCGAGATCCGTGCACGCCTTAGTGGTTTCTCTGCATCAGCCTGCAGTGACGGCCAGGAGCAGATCCCAAGGCAGTGCATTGATCCCAGCTGAGGGAGAGGATGTGCTGCAGGGTGAGGCTGCAGCAGAGCTGGTTGATTCCCTGTGGTGCTGGAGCCTCCCTGGCCCAGCAGTGAACCCAGAGTCCCAAGGGCGCTCCCTCATTTCGGGTCCCACTTGAACATGCGGCTGGAGATACTCTTGAGATCAATTTTTAGATTAGCTGAATACTTACTCACTGAAGCTGATTATGAGTGGAGGCTGATTATAGTAATTTTGACATCTCTGAACAAGTTTTAGATGCCTCTGATGAGTGCACATCCCTTCCTCCCCAAAATGGAGGCACTAGAAATCAGTGAGCACTCAGCAGTGCGAAAGATCTTCCCTTTGGTAGTTTGTTTTTAGACATAGGCTTCAATGCACTTTTATGTCACACAGATGTTGGAAGGATTAAACACAAACAAGGCCTGGACCAAAGTAACCATTTTAGGCTGCTGAGAAACCTCTGATGTGACCCTATATCATATTATTTTTATGTGGGGCAAAATCAAGTGCAGCCACTGAGTTTTTAGAAGGATATTCTTGATTCAGAAGGTGCTCTCCTTCCTAAATACTTGCATTCTGTGTCTTTCAGAAAAGTTTCCTTCCTAAGTATTGACATTCTGTTATAGAAAACAAAATATTTGACAAATAACGAAAAAAAAAACCCAAATGCACAAGCAAACAAAAAACCTCAACAAAATACTTTTTAAAGCCTTGATCTAGATGCATCCCAATCCTGAATCTGCAAAAATAACAATGCACCACTAGAAGAATAATTGACATTGCTTCCTTATAGATTTTTGTCCACTAGATATTGAGCAGGCAGATAAATCATAATATCCTTTTACACTGTGCAAAAATATTCTGTCACCAAATAAATAATATATTCTTATCCCCAAACCATCATTCCAAGTGGCTCTACATCAAAAACTCGTTGTCAGTCAGACTCACCTTACCTCTTACCTCCTCACAGGCACAGAATGTTCTCCAAAGCCTTCCTGTCTGCAACTGGTTATGCAAGTTAGGGGAAAATATAAACAGTTTCTCAGCTTGAGAATAAGGTGTGAATCCACTACTTAAATCAAAGGTTTACTAAATAAATTTAGAAAATCTCACAGAAGTTCAAGATTTAGAATAACTTTAAAATTTTGAACTGGTTCATTTTCTTCATGCCGGATTATTGAAGGAAATTGAGGAGCAGCATGACAGGTTTTAAAAAGGAGAGAGATAACCTGTTTATTCATCCAGGTCTCCCTAAGTCCAAGTATTGACTTCTGGTTTGCCATACTCCCTGACAAGATCTCTAGAGACTGGAAATATAAGGATGGGCTACAAAATTTGTAATCTTCTAGGACTGGACTTACCCCTGATTAACGAGAGGACGACATGATGACTCTTAGGCACAAGAAATCAATGTTTTATATTTTTCATCTGCCCTGCCCCAAAAGGAAAGAAAAGTTATATAGATGACAATACTCAACAGGTTTTGGAGACATATAATATATGCACCATGGAAATGAATGCCCAGAGATCCCAAAAATATCCACCTGTAAACCTGGTCAACTGCACCAAACAAACAGAGGTTTTCCATACACAGTTTGGAATCTGTTTCATGCACTGTTTTCTGTGCATGGTTCCTTTTTTATTGTTTTTGTCTAACTCTTGGAAATGGTCCTCAGTCATTTCTAATATGTACCTTATTGCCCTTCTATTTAGAGCTGATATAGTATTAGACATATCAGATGTGGTGATTAAATTTACTCTTTTAATATTGTGGGTATAAGAAGTGAACATTAATGCAGGAATACAAAACTAACATTTTCTTCCTTTATCTTGCTGTGTTTCTTTTGTGTCCTTTCATTACATCTACAGAATTAATGAAAACAAGCTCCTTACCTTTCCTTTTTCCCTAACATATGTTCATATGGAATTGTGAACCACATTTTGCAGAAATGCTCAAAAGATTTCAAATAGTTGATTTTGCTTCTTCCACCTAAATTAAATTTTTATTATTTTACTTTTTATGGGGGTTTTTGGGGCTTTTTTNTTTTTTTTTTTTTTTTTTTTTTTTTTTTACTATTCCTGTACAATGTTTTGCTCCAGAGATTATTACAGTTTATCTTGCTTATCAATAGCTCACTGACATTTATTGAGCTGGAAACATTGCTTGCTCTTCACTGTCAATCAGAATCTTGACTCCTACGACTAGCTATCCATTCTGCTTTATGGTTCTGATTGATACTGGGAAAAAATCATTACTGGATATAACTTAACACAGAAGTAACTGGTGGGTATGGTGGTGTGTTGAACAGACAGCACATGCAGCAACTACTGTCAGAGATTGAAGAAGTAACCCAAAAAGCAAACAGGCTGTGTTACTTAAATTCATCTGCTTTCAATTAAAATGAAAATTTAATGCTGGGAGAGAGTCAAGGCAAAAAAACCCTAGAAATAATTGGGCCAGTTCATGTGCATCTGATTTTCATGGTGTCAGTCAGGCACCCTTTGGCTTCGGTTTGAAGAGCGTCAGACTTTCTGGTGGTTAACATTTCAGATATGAGAGTAACAGACTAGATCAGGAATGGTTCAGAAGTGTTGTACAGAGACAACAGTGGCAAACCTGGGGGGGAAACATAGTTCCTCTTCCCAAAGTTAGTGAAATTGGGTGGAAAGAGTAGCCTATGCAATTTATATCCTAAAAGGTCTAATAGGAATGCTGGGCAACATCTGCTGTTCCTCAGAGAAGACAGATTTGTCCATATGAAAATGCTTTAATGCTTTAAGGTGGCCAAGGAATGCACCAAGTAAAGCAATGCCAGAGAGTGACTGTGGAGCAAATTTGCTGGAGTGAGAGCTGAGTGCCCACACCTCCAGGGAAACAGGAGTCACCATCCCAGCTCCCCATGCCTTGACTGGGTACTCTGAACTCTCTCCCATGACTGAAGGACCATCCCTTGGACACTCAGTAAACACCTGAGCTGAGCTCAGCGTATTTTCTCAATCCCGTGAGCCCAGCACTGCTGAGTGACTTTTACACTGGCAGATGATGGGACAACGAGGAGGAGTGGTTTTAAACTTAAAGAGGAGAGATCAGATTAGATGTGAGGAAGAAATTCTTGCCTGTGAGGGTCATGAGGCCCTGGCACAGGTTGCCCAGAGCTGTGGCTGCCCCATCCCTGGAGGTGTCCAAGGCCAGGCTGGATGGGGCTTGGATAGTGCAAGGTGTCCCTGCACGTGGAACGAGATGCCATTTAAGGTTCCTCCCAACCCAAACCGTTCTATGATTCTATGATTATGTATATAAAAAGTATTTAATTTTCCTTTTAGGTGTTGTATGTACAGTGTGCTCGATTGGAATCCTCCTAACCCCTCCTTCAAGGCTCATGGGCAGAGGGAGGAAGGAGCAGCCCTGAGCTGGCTGGCTGGGAGGATAAGCAGGAGTGAAGATAGAAAACAGATATTAAGTTAACTAAACATGGCAGATCAAGACATATTTCTCTCTTCTATACCCACTCATCAAGAAAACTGTAGTGCTTTTTGTAATAAAGGCATCTATTCTGTTGGAGATGGTCAATTTAAAAACAAATTGTCAGTCTGTGAAGTGCTCCTTACCTATGAAAAACTGGGACCTTAATTTTTTCTTCAAATCAGACAGCTTTTTTATGCAGCTCAATTTCATTACCACTGAGATGACTTTCAGGGTCACTCTGAGAAAAAAAAACCCAGCAATTATATTAAATAGGAGAAGAAAATAAAAAACCCTGACTGTTCTGTTTACTTGAATCCTGCCATTCTGTCATCCCAACATGAAAACTGTCCTTGAAGTCTAGCACAACCTACAAAGACAAACAGTGGAGGGAGTTTATATAAATCAAATTGGTGTCATATGATCCCCAAGCCCTGATGTGTTTCTATAAAGTTAGAAGCAAACTCTATTTTAAGCACCAAAGAACTGTGTGGCATCTCTTGTTTTTGCTTTTTTTTTTTGCATTGCCAGGGGCTTGTCTCTAAATAAAAAGAATATCTTTATCAATAAAGGCATTCACCACGTGGTGAGGCCCAGCCCAGGCTGAACTCTAATAAATTACCTGCTTGTGAGCTGTGAGTGCAAAGCCTGAGTTGTTCGCTGGTCACACCTGGGATCCTTCACTGAGAGGAAAATCCTCATCCGTAGAGTCTTGCAAAACACAAATCCTAAAAGCTCAGTGGCCAAACTCACCGTGTTCACAGGGCTTCGACCACTGTTTTTATTATTCCTGTTTGAATACAGAAAAAAACCCCAACAACAAACCAAAAATGGGCACTTTTCTTTACCCTCAGTGATAGGTGGTACTAGAGGGTGCTTTTGAAAGGGAGAGACATTTATCCAAAGGTGAATATTTCTTCCAGTACTTCTGGGAGCTAAGTTTCAGGTGGAAGAATTAATAATAGCAACAATAAAAGAAAAAATAGTTTTATGGTCTGCTCCATTTTCTTTCTCATTCTCTTTTGTGCTGCCTTTCATTCTTCCCCCTCCCCTCTCAACCTTTCTTTAGACATAAAAATATTATTCTTTAAGTTTTCGATTACAAAGAAGAACAAAAGCACTAAGAAGCCTAAGTCACTATTGCTTTTGAATCAAGTTTTGTCCTTAGATGTGGATTGAGAAGAAAACCTTCCTATAAAAAAAAAAAAAGAAAAACCAAAACAAAACCGAAAAAATCCAAAAAACACAATAAACAACAAAAGGTACAAAAGTGGTGGTGGGGGAAAAGCCTTTTCCTATCAAAAAATAAAATATCCGGTTTCCTGGATATAGCAAGAGAAGTGGAGCCACTAGACTTGTATTTTTTATGAAAAACAAATATTCTAAGCACAGCAGCCTATTATCTGCTTGGCACTGGTTTCATTGTCTATAAAATTATGTGACCTTGGCTATAAACCCCCTATGAGCTGGACTGCATATAAAAATCCCCTTCCCTTAAAAAGGATTTGTGTGCTGTTCTTGCAGAGGCTGCATTTGTACCTTCTGCTTCAGCATCACTCCAAGAACTCCTTTGCAATGACTCTTGTACACTGAGTGAACTGGTTAAAATTCACATTTGTTTCAGAAGGACTTAGAATTAAAATTCACAGTTATTTTCTTTTTCTATTTTTTTTTTTTTTAACCTGCAGGTAGCATCACATTCACACTCAGCTTTAGTAGAAATAGTCTTTGCTGGTAACCTTTCTGTTACAAAGAATTCAGCATTCAGACCTATCAATCTTGCACTGCAGAGCTGCCAAGTCTCGTAACAAAAGAGTGTTTTGTTTGAAGGGCAAACCAAATTGACTCGTGTTTCCAATAACTGTAATGTCCGGCTTCTTATCAGTATTAATAAGGAAATGCAAATTGCATTCCTGTCAAAAAAAAATGAAAATGAAAAAAAAAAAAGTTGAAACGAGCAGTACAAGCAGTAAATTGCTTGCAATATGCTATTATATTCAGATTCTCATTTTCAGCTATACAGTAGTTTACTTAAGGTGAGCAAAAAGAGCAATCAATGCAAAAAAGCACCCAAATGTTCCAAGTCTGGCTTTTAAGTATGAGCAAACAGAAGAACATAATGGATAATTGTAGCAGAAATAATAGCATACAGCAATATGTAAATCATCAGTAGGTTAACTGCTAATATCTTTATTGAGATTTTTATTTAAAATAAAACCAAAACTCCTATTAAATACTCAGGAGTTTAGAAATTCTGAAGTACCCTTGGACAATGATCAACACTTAATTAATCAATTTTCTTTCTGTGTTGTAAAAACAACTTCTGCTTTATTGCTTTTTGGAAACAAAATTAAAGTGAAGCTATATAAAAACTATTATAAGGGAGAACTTGTGGCTTGCAAAATGTTCCCCTCTTTGACTAAATTGCATCTTCTCTGTTTCTTGTTAGATTATCTAGTGTTAGTCAGAAAGCAGTGGGTCTGCTCAGTTTTTTGCTTGTTCAAATGAAATATCTGGTAGCTATATAGCTTTTTCTCTCACAAAATCTCAGTGCACCACTATTTGATAAAAGGGTCACACGTGGGACAAATGGAGCTCTCACCAATGACAGGAACCTGGGGATGTGCAGTACAAGGATAGGTGAAAGGTTAGCTTTAAAAACTTCTAGAATAGATGATGTTTTATAAAATGTTCACTCCATTAGCTCTGTACCTCCTTTTCAGGGTAATCTGCAATTTAATTTAGGCACAATCATGCTGATCTGCAGAGTAAGTGTGGAATGAAACATCACTGAATCATCTCTGTGATATCAGCATTACTTTGGTAAATGTAAATCCACCAAAGGGATCTGTGTTAGATCTGTTCTCTGTCACCTGTGAGGAATATCTGGGTACGTTAAATGTTCTTAAACATGGAAATTATTAGGAAGTCCTGGTATGGATGTGGGCACTGAAAATGGCTTTTGAAGGGTTTCTATCCTTTAGGAGAGTCTCTCAGGAGGAGCTGCAGCCTTTCCTATGAGCAGATTAAGTGGCATTTGGGAATTAATCGATGCAAAAATTCCATCCTAGATCCAAGTCAAAAGCCATTAGAAAAACCTGTGCAAGGCTCATAGCGCTGAGGAGCACATGTGCCTCCTGCAATTCCATCTCTTACCCAGGAGACCGAAGGAGCATTTGCATGAGAAGACCTTGTGGCAATCTAATCTCAAAGTGGCCAAGGCAGAGAAGTTGGAAACTTGCACCTTACTATGTAGTTGTGAGATGCAGATGTGAAAAATCCCTAAATTCAAAGCACAGAGAACACGTGATAAAATCTCTTTAAATCATGGAGGTGACAAATTGACTAAATTCTGCTCAAATTATGGTATAAAATATTCAAAATTCACTTGCATCGCTTCTGATTTTTATGTTGTCAATCATTTGGCATCACACAAACCAACAGGTTTTGACTAACAGTGTCACACTCCAAAGGACACTGACCACACGCTGCCAGCCTTTGCCATGAGTAGGAGAGCAGAATAGAAGACATTTTTGGCCAGACCACAGGTTTTGTTGATCTTCAAGCCATCCCATTTATTTACAGAAGCCATCCCATTTATTAAACATCCAGTAATCTCCAAACTTTTTCCACTCCAAGATGCCTTTCCGGTATTTGTTCAGGACGTGAGTACTGTGGGTTTGTGAGGTGACACAGCACTGCATGAGTTTGCTTTTTCACTTTCTGTGCCTTCCCTAACACATTCTGGAATTCTGTTGGCTTTCCTGGCTCTGAGCGAGCAGTGACTTCTCACTCCACTTCTGCACCTATAGTTTCTTTAGCTATTTTATTGCTGTTACTCAGGGCTGTGAAATCTTTTCTCTGCTCCGTGCAGAAGGTGTTCACACTGCCCAGGTCTGCCTGACCGTGCTGCCACAGTTAAATCAACAGGACTCACACCCTTTTCTGTTATTCCCACTCTTCGGATTTGATTTTTTTAAATTATGGCTTACTCTTTTTAATTATCTCCTGTGTAGTGTTCTTTAACTAAACCCTATGATTTTTTTTTCCCTTGACCTTTTCTGAAGATGGTTTTGCTGAGGGTTTGCCTAAAGTGAGAATCAAGTTTTAGGGTTTTTTAATTAAGAAATTTAAAAGTTGTCAGCTTACTGCAAAGATTTCATCCTTTTGTCTTCCCCTTTCTGTTAATTTTTAAAAGATTTTCTTCACTTTCTATGGTTTTCCCTATGTCGCATATTAATTTGAGAATTACTGTATAAAATTTAATTATTAATTCAATATATTTGCCAGTGCAGGTAGACATCCTATTACACAGTGGACTTCAGGACAGTTGGGAGTTGCTGTTTCTTAATGATTTTTTTTTTTTTTTGGTGTTTGCTTTGTAGCAATGTTCATCACTTTTCATTCTTTACTTCTTAGATGATATATTTAAAATCCTTTTTTGGTGTGTTTTGCCTCAGGAAGAGCTGATTCCTCCATCTCAAATATCTGACATTTGTTTGATCTCATGAGGCTAAAAGGACTTTGACTCTGTATGAATAGGTTATAAGTGTTAATAACAAATCTGAATTTTCCTTAATTGAATGAAATATGTTGTCAAAACTACTACTCCTAAAATTAATCTCTAAAATTAAACTTGTTTGAATTATATTCTGTATAAAACTGGGGTCACAGTTTGTTTGTCTGGGTTTTTTTATTATTTTTTAAAGACAATAATGGGGAATAAGCTTCTAGAAATTCACAGTGATCCAAGGTAAAAGCAAAAAAAAATTGTTCTTGCCTTAATTCCGAGTAAGTGCAGGTAAAAAACACCATCAGACTTTTATAAACATGTGAGCCCCAACACCTCTCCCAGTCATCCTCTGGCCAATTTTTATACATGTCTAATTGATCTAAGTTAGAGACCTCTAAAATCCACTCTGATAGAGCCCGGTAAAATGAAATTGAATTTCACCTCAGAAAATGAACCCAGATGGAAAACTTGGGAAATTGAAACCAAATGAGTATTAGTGTAGTTGAAAAGCTAAACTTGAATTAATTCATTTATCCCTCACTAAATTTTTATTCCTTAAAAATATCAGAGTATAATTGATATCTTGATGCTTTTGAAGTCAGTGAATTTAAGTGTGCTGAGGGTTTTATTTTATGTCTCTTTCAAAAAAACCCTAATGTTAGATAAAGCGATTTAAAGAGTATCAGGTAGTTATAAATAGTTAAGCTACATTGGCTTTTCAATTCCCTGTGTCCTGTGCCTTAAAGCCGATTTTAATGAGGAAGGTATTGTCACACTTCCTCATCTCTTGTATATTCATGACTCCAGAATGTTCAGATAATTCATTTCTCATTAATCAAAAAGCCCAGGAAAATATCAATAGAATTATTCAAATCCGTGAAATTTCAGAAGCATTTCCATGGTAAATGCCAAAATTAATGGCAGCACTTCGCAAGCAGAGGTCAATCACAGTTCATTGTTGAGCTGCTCCCTGCAATGACAGCACTTATGACAATTGGAGATGGAATGTGGAATTTTCATGGACCCACTGCTCAGGTGTTGCAGCGAGATGTTTGCAGTTCTTGCAGTTGACTCGTGTTTGCAGAGGAACCAATTAATGCATCAAATGCTGGAAACCATAGCTACAGTGCATCCCTGCACCCACTGAAATAAGTTTTGAAGGCTAATTCCTGCAAAGCCAGGCGTGCTGGAGTGTTAAGCATGACTCAGAAAGGGACAAAGCCTCTCAATTCGGCTTGAAAATTATTCCTTGGAGAACCAGAGATAGAATTGGGAACTACAAGGCTCATTGTGGCATTTGTGAACTTGTCAATATACAGAGTGTTTTGGGTGCTTGAACTTAGTTTCATGTCTGGCATTAAAAGGGAATTTATCTTATTCTTTAAAAGTAAAATTCTCTCTTGCTGTGGCCCACACAAAATATTTGCATTCATTTGCATCACTTACCATGAGTGAGTAATAAGCCCTGTGCTTCTCTCAACATTACAAAAAAAGTTCTCCTTAGAAAACCTACAAGAATTCATCGCTCTCCGAATCCATGGATTACACAAACCCCCTCACCCCACGATGATTAACTCTGCCCACAACACAATGCAGAGCCCAGTCCATCGGGGGCTATTTGCTGTGCTTGTTCTGAAAGCTTTGTTCCCTGCAGCCTGAGAGTAAATTGAATTTTAATTTCAGTTTTGATGTCTGGTCCCCTATTTCTTGTTGTAGATGAATCGTAGATTATACTGGTCAAAATATTTCCTGCATCCCTTTAATTCCAGTGATGGGATCTCACGATACACACTGCAGTCACTGCTCCCAGAAAGGAAAGGTGAAAATATCAATTGTCCTACAAGAAGCTAATGCACAACCTGTGGCTTCATGTGAAATTTTCCAGTAGGACCTGTATTCACAGGGCATATAAAGTTAGTCCAAGCTGGTGAATCAAGCTGTGTGAAATTATTGCACATCACAGCTGAAGAGTGATTCTTTATACATTTTTCCATCTAAAAATTGTTGATATGCTATAGCTGAACCTTGCTTTGAGCATTGGGGATCCTTGTGAAGAAGACCCACGGTCTTACAGGCAAACAGAGCTGAAGCTTGTTGAGAAAACCCTAAATAATTCCAAACAATCTCTCCATTCAGCTCGTGTGCTGTGCCGTGTTAAAGGACATCTCACCTTCTTTAGTGTCCCTCCTGCTTCAGCCAAAATGCCCCTGTCAGCACAAACGGCAGTGGGCAACCTGCCCTGACTATCCTGGTGACCAAGGAGAAGTGATTGATTACCCAGAGGGAACTCAACATTCCACACTGGCCACAAATATCCCTGTCCCTCCACACTGACTGGTACGGGGGAGAGAAGGTGCTCTTGCCAGAAGGGAGCTCTTTAGAAAAAGCAAAAAAAAGAAGGAAAGAAAATCAGAAGAAATAATGCTCCTTGGTCCTGCTAAATTTTTTATGCAGTTGTCTTCCAGAATAAGTCTCAGATGCCCTCAAATATTAATACTTGTAATGAAATACCCAGATTAGCAATTGCATAAATCCTTCCCTCGGACGGAAGTCGCAGCCTGTGGGATGGCGGCAGATTAAAAAGATTGTTCCAGCCACAGTCACCTTTGCCTTAAGCTGATGCCAGGTGCCATCAGCCAAGTTAGAAGTCAACACAGTGTGCAAAATCTGATCCTCTGGGGGGCAAAATGTGACTCATCTCGCTCTCAGTGTCCCAGCATGGTGGATGTGAATGAGGCACCGCGGGACAGGAGAATGAGGGCAGATTGCGGCAGGGAGGATGAGACTGCTCCCTGAAACCTTTTAATACATTTTAACTAAGAGACTTGGGGCTGTATCTTGTTCTCAATTTTGTATTGACCTTTATGGGGTTTTAAAAGAGAGCAGATTTTTCCCTGTTCTTAATTTATGCCACTTACCAAAGATCCCTGGAGTCAAATCTGTGCTAATTTACACAACGTGCGGATCCTTTAAAGGCTACGGGCTGCAGTGTAAATTGGAGCATAAATCAGGTCAGGATTTGGCCCCTGATGAAGAGCCAATGGAAAGATGTTGTCTTAAATGATTCAAAAGAAGCAACTAAGCCTATCGATTTTTATTTAAATGAATCACGCCTGGAATAGAACTCAAAACGTTATTAAAAACTGAAACAGAATGCTCTTTATTCTACAAGATGGAAATATTTAGCATATCTACTCTCTTGTGACCTGAAGAGAGAAGCTGTACTGACAGCAAGAACCAATTCTTAAACAGTCCCTGAAAATTAATATATTCCATGAATAACAGAATCAAAATTTGATGCTAAATACCTAGATAACTTGGAAATAGCTAAGCAAAAGGGGCATAAAGACCACCTCTATTTTCTTGTTTATTTGGTTTTTAATGCCAGGATCTTCATGACTGCAGTATTTCTTCCAAGGCCGTGGGTATCTTTGCTATCTCCACATATTCATAATATATCATTTTGGAACAAATTCATGGCTGGTTTTCATAGGTGCAGTCACATTAATTTCACACCTCTGAATTTAGCTCTTTGCTGTGTATCTGGACACCATTCATCAATATTCTCTGGAAACTAGCTTGCTTCCTTCTCAACAAATAACCATATCAGCTCCTGATATTTCCAGCCAGAACAAATTCCACTCGGTGGCTTTCATTTTTATGTGTATATTATTCTAAATATAGGAAATATTCTAGCAGATGGGAGGCAGGGTATATAGGAGCTTCTATAGCAAACTTTAAATAAATTGATTTTGTGAGGAGACCTTCTCAGCTGGTTATTACATCAATAAATCAAGAAGTATCGAATGTGGAAACATTAATCAGATTTTGATAACGTCTTCTGGAGTCATTCAGAACAGCTGACATAAAATAGCTGTAATTACACATTGTGGCATTGTATCATGTTTCATATTTCATAACACTTATTCTTAGGGAATGTCTCAACAGTCTCCTATTAGTAGGAGACCATTATCCTTTGACAAAGGCCTATTTTTCTATTCTATTGACATTAACTCTTAATTACCTTTTTTCGTGCATTTTTTTCTTCTTTTTTTTTTTNTTTTTTTTTTTTGGCAAACAACACTAAATTAAAGTAAATGAGGATTGTGGAAATCTCTCTGACAAATACCCCGTGACTGTTACCTTAAATGCTGAGGGCTAGAGAATGAAATTTAGTGTGTATGAGCTCAAAGACGCTATTTACTACTTTAACATTTTACAAGTCATACATTAACATTTAGCAAGTCATAAAAAATTTACATCTTTAAGCGATTTGTACTTAATAGGTTAGTGATATGCATTTCATTCAGGACACCGGGGAAAGAATCTATAAAACAAAGGCATTTTGCATTGTCTGCAAAGAGTTTATGCTGTTGGTGGATCAAACCATCAAACCGCAGGAGGAATCTGGTGTGCTCATCTTTAGTTGAGAGATGTTCTCCATGAGGGTAACAACATGCCCGTGGTAGCAGGCTGGTAAACTGCAAACTCTCTTAAAGTTACTCAGCTTCTATTAAAGTGACTGCAATTTAAGGAAAAAAGCTTAAAATAACTCAGCAACCACTACAACAAAATTGGGGAAGTGGATTCTTGTGATTCCACTGGGATAAATATTGCTGTATGATCTCAGTGAATATTTGCCCAGTTTCTTTTCAGGAAGTTCCTGCAGTTTAGGGTCACAATCAATGTGCTCCGATAGATCAGTTGTTAAGGACACAAACTTCACATGAAGATCCCGGGAACCAAACCCCGGCTCTGAATCAGTCACATCCATCCTTAACCAAGTTGGTGCCACTAGGTGGTACCCAAGAATGTGAACCATAGACAGTCACTTTCCCAGGATTTCTCTACTTTTGCAAGGGAAGGAGTTTCCTCTGTGCTTCAGGAAAAGACTGTCACATTCTCATCAGCTTTCAGGGGGATGTCAGAGGCACAGAAGGATCGAGGCCAAATCCCTGCCAGATGTGATCCTGTTCTCCCAGTTCCCAGGCAGCAGCACTGAGTGCTGCCACAGCCTTTCCCTCAAACACAAACTACTAAAACCTAATGAAGAGGTATTCAAGACAAGACTGCAGGCTGGAAATTCTCCATACAAAACCAGAATGTGAATTAATTTGTGTAAATTCTGAATTTCTTTCAAGTATATTTTGAATAGGAAAAACACAGAGCTAGGTTTTCCAGATACATAGTTCCTATTAAATTATTTACTCTGCTCTATTCATGATTATATAAGCTAATTTGGACATGCTGCTATTTCACTATTTGCATGTCTCAGTCACTGACAGCTGAAAAATGAGCATGATGACAGTACAGAGTAGGATGTTTAGACAGCAAAACACAGCAAGAATAACTGGTGAAATGTTTCCTTCAAAATATCCTGATTAAATATTGTCTTTTTTTTTTAAAGAATCTGTTTTAGACATGACCCCTCCTTCTCTAAAGTTTCTTTCCTTCATGATAAAAGCTGTTAATTATTATCCTTTAAATAAAACACATCTTAACTCGCGGAAAGCCTGGAATGGGGCTCTGCAGGATAGTCTGGCTTTTCCTTTGAGAGATCTCCTGGGGAGCAGCTTGGTGTTACCAAAGCTCTTCAGCGTTTACCCTGCGGAGTTTCTGTCACGTTGCAGTGCTGTGGAGAGATCTGTGCAGGATTCCTGGCAAAAATGTAAAATTGCTGTGAAATCAGGGACTATATGCTCCAATCCTGCTGCTGTCTCAGGAGGGACACTAAAAAGATGTTCATGGAAGAAATATTAATATCTTCGTGTCACAGACTTTAAGAGATGTTTTGCTGTTTGCTTGGTGATATTAATGCTTTTGAAAACTAATTTTTTTTAGTTAATCCTTGAAACAGAAATATTGGTTCGATCATCCCACACCTCCTCCAAAATGAGATGTTTTATAAAGCACTTGGATCAAATCTGGTCTTGTCCCCTTGTTTTTTTATATGAGTTGCTCTCTTCTGGCTAGTTCATCTTTGGAGAGGAAGAAGATTTTTTTACACACTGTACATTTTTTCCTGTATCTCTGCCACCTTCTAGATTTAAAATGCTCTGTGCCATGAATAGACAAACACAGAAGTGCGTCTGAGGTTTTGAATGCCAACAGTGCTGTTAATGCTTCTGCATCAACTTTGTCAAAAATATTGGGTCCCAGCTATGTCCTCTCCAATCTTCTCCAGCTCTGATAGAACAGAATCACAGAATCCCATAATTTGGAAAGGACCACAAAGATCATTGAATCCAACTATTCCCCCCAGCACTAGCGAGGGCACCACAAACCATGTCCTAGTGCCACATCTACATGACTTTAAATCCCGCCTGACATGGTGACTCCACCACTGCCCTGGGCAGCTGTGCCAGGGCTTGAAAACCCTTTCAATGAAGATGTCTCAATATCCAATCTAAGTCTTCCCTGGTGCAACTTGAGGCCATTTCTTCTTGCCCTATTGCTAGTGACTTGGGAGAAGAAACCAATCCCTACCATTCTTCCAGAAAATGTTATGGAGCAAGAATATCCCCCCTGAGCCTCTTTTTCTCCAGGCTGAGCCCCCCTAGACCCTTCAGACTTGTGCTCCAGTTCTCCTTCCTTGGCCATGCATGCAAAGGAGCCTTTCCAGCCTTTTCAATGCTTCAAATGCTTGAAACAAACACTGTTCTAAAATGTTTGTAAATAACTTTTCCCCCCCCTACCAATTACAGAACAAGTAAACATTTGTGTGTTTTCATGTTTCGATTCTGATCTAGCTTTCCGAGTGCTGACTGTATAGATATATGTATATATATATTAATTAATAGTTGCAATTTCCTTTCCTTTGGAGCTAGAAAAAACTTTTTGCTCAGCTGATCCTTTTGGGCATGGCCTGAAACACAGGCAAACCCAGGTCACAAAAATCCTGCCACATCCCGTTGAGAGCAGCACACGGTGCCATCTGCAGCGCTGCTGTTCTCCAGGTTGCTCTTCTCCCTGGGGTGCCATCCCCTGCCTCCTGAGTGGATGGCAGAGTTCAGACCTGTCACTCTTCCATCCCTCATGGGCAATTCAGCACCTGTAACTCCCAGTTTAAAACACCGTGGGGACTTTGAGCAGCCCGCAGAGGAAGGAGAAGTATCGTGGTTAATGTTCCAGCTGATATCAAAGCTCGTGAGGTTAAAGCTGTTCATTTGAAATGTGGGAGTAGTAGCTCTGGCTCTGGGTGCTAGCAACATTTTTTATGTCTTTGTGCAAAATGGTGGGGGTGGGGGGAAAGGGCACGGGAATATTCTATTTTGCTTATTTTTAGTAAGGGGTTTTAAGATTGTACAGTCTGAAGAGGTATTAGTTGGTGGGAGTTTCTGTAAAATTCAGGCCTGAGGAAATAGATGTAGTTGCCCTGCATATCTATCTCAGTTTACTGTCTGTGGTGTTAGACAGAAGAAAGGAACAGAATTATTTTCAATAAATTTTACGCATAACTTTACATCCATTCAAGCACATCAACATTAGCAATCAATCAGGAGCTCAATGCATGGTTGTGAGGAGCTGTAAATTACTGCACGCTAATGGCTCTCAAGGAAACCTCCAGAGCAGGTTCGGCTTTTTCTCACCAACAAAGCAGTGAACATCATAAAGCCACAACAGGGAGAAATGTTCAAATTAACTTAATCCATTTTCATTTTCAAATAAACAAATCTTACTTATAGAGCAAATGGCAGCAACAAAAGCCACACGATACTTTCGAAATCCCTCTGGACCATTTAGAATACTTCTCATTCATATTATAGCACAGGAAATACTTTTCTTCATCCCTTTCTCTCTCTTTCATCTGAAAAGGCTGTCACTCCAGTCGTGCTAGGAGACTTCTGTGGATTTTTTTCTGTTTGATTCTGTTTTCCCTTTGCACAAAAACTCTACCATATTTAAGGGATAACAAGTCTGTTGCTTTCCCATCCCCATAAATGTGTCTCGTTCTCATTAAAGCCACTAGGAAAATAGTCCATGAAAAAATTATATTAAGACATTTTATTTATTTACTGCTTTTCTGCAGCCCTATATGAGGCACATATGTTTTGGAGTCAAACAGATCTCTGACAGCCTCCCTGAGATCATCAGGATCAGATCTGCTAAGTAAGAGGATGCAATTTTTGAGCCTTTTTCACTGAGCTTTATCATCATTAATGGTACATACTTCACTGAAAGTTTCTTCAGAAGTATTATGTCAAATGCTGACTTCATTGCACATATGTCACACACTGATATCATTATTATTACTCAAGTCTTACTGGAAAGAAGTTGGGGCCAAAGTACTTAATTTACTTAATTAATTGTTAACTGTTTGACCAAGTATGTCTTCCATAGAGAAGATGGGAGTACAATGAAGTGAGAAAAATTTCCAAGGGCTTTAGATCAGGCATTAAGTAAAGCAGTTATATCTTTTGGAAAAATGAGTGTCAGCTAATGCAGAACTTCTTTCCTTTATTCAGAAGATTCATTAATATTCTTGCTTATGCTGGAATATGAGCAAAAGTCGTTCACACAGACACTCAGCCTTCCTTTTCCTTGAATTTCCAGTATGCATAATTCACTTTTAAAACCAGGTCTTTTAGAAAAACATCATCATATTGATAAAAATTCTTCTGTCTTGTGCACTGTGATAGTGAAATCTGAATGAGTGTCCCTTGCACTGGTCCTGAAGAGAAATATCAGGTGGCAGATAACACTCTTTTGCAGTTATTTACAGAGAATATAATTCTGCTTTCTCTGAGGATTAAATGCTTGCATTTATTCAGGCAGTTTTAATGACACATAATGAATTGTGATTGGCAATGGAGCTTTAGCACATTTACATGTTTATATTTGTCTTTTCCTTTCTCTTGTCTCCCTAAAAAGGCATTAATCCTCCTGTCTATCCCAGTCAATATTAGTTTATTCATATATTCTTTAATTAACTTTAGGAGGTGGAAGAGGACATGAGTTTTCATTATTACAATGTATAATGGCTAAAAATATAAAACTATAGAAAGACAAAATCAGAGAATAATAGAATGGTCTGAGTTGCAAGAGGCTTTAAAGATCATCCCATTCCAATCCCCTGCCATGGGCAGGGACACCTTCCACTATCCCAGGTTGCTCCAAACCCTGGCCTTGAACAGTTCCAGAGTGAGGCAGCCACAGCTTCCCTGAACAAACAGTTCCAGTGTCTTATCACCCTCAAAGCCAAGAATTTCTTCCCAATATCCCATCTAACCCTGCATGTTCTTCTCTAAAGTCCTTCTACAGCTTCAGGCATTTGAAGGGACTTCTCTTTTCCAGGCTGAACAGCCCCAGCTCTCCCAGCCTGTGTCTGGAACAGAGGGACTCCAGCCCTCAGAACATCTTTGTGGCCTCCTTTGGACTCATCCAACAGCTCCATGTCCTTCCTGTGTAGAAGGCCCAGAGCTGGATGCAGGTGAGGTCTCACAAGAGAGGGACAGAGTCACCTCTCTCACACTGTTGGCATTCAGAACATCCCAGAAAGACAAAAAAATAACCAAAAAGCTCCTTTTCCTCTTTTCTGAATACACATCCTACCTCCTTTTACAGCTTCGGAGCACAATGATTCCAAAAATGCAACTGCTGAGACACATTGGTTTGCTTATTTAGAACCTGCAAAGGATCACATGGGGACAGCAGGGATTTATGTAGGTAATTTACACAACATCTAAAATGCATTGGCAGCCAGTTCTGCTCCTCCAGGCAGCAACTTTGTGCTGCCTTGAGAAGCATGTGTGCCCTTTAGCACACATCAGCATGCAAAGATATGGAGATGAGCCACTGAGCGAGTTCATCCCAGGAATTTCTTTTGGCTTCTCCAGTGGCTGCTTCTCTCTGTGCTGCCCGGGAAGCCCAAGGCACTGGTGGTGTGAGGTGCTCCTCGACTGCCTGCCAGCGTCCCCTCAGCATTGCTTACCTCTTCTTTCCATTTATTCCACCAGAGATAAAGCTGTGTGAAAGCTAACTTAGCCAAAATCTCCCATGGCTTTGCTGCTAAAGGAGAGGAAGTTCACTTACATCATGCTGCTCTATTTAAATCCTCTAATCTGAACTATGAAGAGGAAATCGAATTAAAGGTTGAGTCAGTCAGAATTATGCATTGCATTCACAAAAAAATAAAACATTTCAAATCTCTATATTACATTAAAAATACACCAAAAGAAAGTTAAGTTAGCAAAATCAAACACTTAGAAGCATGGAAATACCATAAAAATCGTTGCTACCTTATGCAAGTTCAAACTAAGCCTCCCTCTGCATATGAAATATAATACTGTCTTTAACAGCAGCTTTTCATTCCTTTTTCCACAAAACTTCTCCCTCGCTGCTTCACGGTATTAGTCTCTCTTTGCTTTATCTCATGTGTCCTTAAATCTTTTTACTTCTCCATCTACTCCTACTTTTCTCTCTTTATCTTTTCTGTGTTTCTGAAACCACTGAAATCTCCTCTTCCACTGTTGGTCAGTCTTTGTAAGAATTAATTTTTTGGTAAGAATTAGTAGATGTGGAGTCGTTGATGAAGGACAGAATTCAAACTCTGTGGTGTCCCATGAGGGGTTAGGCTAATGCTGTGGAAAGTTTGCTTTATAGTTTATCCTTTATTTAAACTACAAAAGAGTTTAAGAGTTTTATTTAAACTACAAAAGACTACCTGGACAGGCAATCACTTAGGTTAAAAAAAACCCTATTTAGAGCTGGAGAAGTTACACCAAGTTCCCTATGTGGGCATCAGTGCATGTCATTGGCCTGGGCAAATTAGGGAGAGAAAACAGTGAAAAAGATGATACTCAAAATACCTGAAGGAGATATTTTCTCTCTAATGCCTTCCAGGTATCCAACCTTAGGGATCATTCCTAACAACAGAAGGTACAGCATTTTTAAACAGACGTGCAGTTTTGAAATTGACAGTGTCCCTTTAACAACTCCAACAGTTGGAGAGTTTTATGTAGGTGGGTGAATCTGATGCTAAATAGTTAAACCTGTTTTAACTGAGAACTTGTGACTTCCAAAATAAAATCTTGCCTGTAGAAGAAAGTAACAGCAATTGGGAACAAAGCACAGAGGAATGGGCCAGCTCTAATTTATGGAGATTCAAGGAGGCTCATCCATGTGCTTTATTTTTTATTTGCTTTTTAAATGTGAATAATTTAGCCAAGTTTCTGATAACTGTCTCTGTTGGAATAAAAGGTTTCCACTCCTGTTGCACAGCGAGTTCAGCCTCTCATGGGTCAAAGATGTTGGAAAACATCTACTGAGCACAGTCTGGGTATCTGCCACATTCTGCACTGACCAGTGTGTCCTGTGCTGCCCCAGCACATCTGTGTGCACCCTGTAAAACCACTGTGGGCTGTCTCTTGGCTCGCAAAAGCTGCTGGATCTGCAAATGCAAATGTATTCACATTAATTAGAATAAATGGCCACGTGGTTGCATCGTTAACTAAGTTCTCAAACTCCCAGGGAAGGAAGGTTCTGCACAGTCAAACACTGCAGAATTTGCATCTGAGGGAAGCATTTTAGGTTTTGTGTATATTTTACCAACAATTAAGGAACTGAGCTGGCACTTTCCTTGGGCATTTGCAATTTAAATCTAAAATTTTGGGCCACCCCAACATGTTTTAGTTCCCATCTTGGTGGTCGATTCACAGGGGCGAAGAGAGTGACCTTGTGTGTGATGATGGAAGAATTTAGAACAAGAATTAACTACATTGCCTCACAGAAATTGTTTGGCTTGCAAGGATAGTTTTTTGGGCAGCCTCTGCCACTGTACAACATAAGGTGATATTTGATATATTTCTGTGTCTAACCAAACAGAGAGGGGAGGGCAGCAAAGGAGCCAGGCCAGCAAAACTGGGTGAGGAAGCCACGTGGCTTGGATTCAACAGTCCACAACCATCTCCTCCAAAGGAGAGTGCAATTAAAATCTGAATTTTTACATATCACCCTGCAGCAGATCAGCCAAGGAAGGCTGGTGACACAAACAGCAGCACTGCCAGAGACACACTGCTCCTTCTGGGTCAACAACAAACCACTGCCTAAAATTTCAAAATATTGTCAGTAATCATCATAATCCAAAATTACAACAGGCCATCCCACTCCTTGTGTCAAAAAAAGAGCCCCAATTTCTGTTCATCCTTGTTATGTGTACTTGGGGAATTACCACACACCACTGGGGAAAGCCAAGGGAATAAACAAACACTGAGTGCAGGCTGTTCCTACAACAGAAAAAATGATCATCCCCAGAATGCGAATTGGAGAAACCTTAATAAATGGAAATTCTCTACACCTCACTTTCCCTGGGGCCAGTGCTGGAGCAGGTTTGATCTGCTAGGCACAGGCTGCCATGTGCTCCCCTAGCAGGGATGTTCCTGTACACAGAATTAAGACCTTTATGGTTGTCTGTCCTTCATACATTTAATAGAGAAACTATATATTTATATCCAGCTTTTTATTCTGCTCTATTCACCTCTGTGAAAGTACTGCATCCAGAGCTCTCATGTTCATTTGTTACTGCTATACACCTTTTGTATAATTTTGACCAGATTACATAGAAGAAGATATATTAGGAACAGTTTGCACTTGAGAACACTAAAGATAATCATGATTTCTGTGTTTTGATATTATTGGTTGTACAGACTTGTGCTGTGTCTCAGTAAAGCCCATGAACAGCATGTGGCAGATCTGAAATTACCTAATTAAAAATATAAATTTGTATAAATTTGAATACCATGGTCTTCTGCTAGTACTCTCTAACATACCAGTGGTTTTAATGTAGCTGAGATGATATGAGTTTTAACCTTCCACTCAGACCAAATTTAATTTGCATTTCTCAAGGCTGGCTACCGAATCCTCCCCCTTTCATGGAAGTTTCCTAAAAACAAAAGTCATTACTATGCAGAAGTGTAGTTATGGTGTATAGTGGTTTTTTGGTTAAAAAAACCAACCAGATATGTAGAACTATGATCTTATTTGAAGGTGTGGCAAAAATTACAGTTATTAGTCACGTGTTGGAATATTGCAGGTAAAGAGACCTTCTTGAGCTGTCTGCTGTGTAATATTTTTGGTGAGAAGGGACAGGAAGTAGCTGTCTGAAGGAGTGCTGCAGTTGGTTTAGCTTTGTCCCTGTTAGAATAATCGAATACTAATATCAGAATATATCCCCCCATAGTGGGGATCCTTGTGAGTAGATATCAAAATGATAATCCTCCCTCGAGGGAGGCAATCTTGCAGCCCTAATCCTGCCTGCTGCCTCAGAGGGACAGGACCTGTGCTGCCCCACGTCCATGCACACATCCCACACCACCCCACGATGAACCTGCGCAGAGCAGCCTGGCAGGAGCAGACTTAAAGTTTGAAAAAAACACAACTGCATGACAGTTAATAGAAAACTCAATTATAAGTCACATCACATTAAAAAAAATATGACGAGAGGAGAAAACAACTCACGAGACGACTATTATCCAAAGATGTTTCCAATTACAAATCGCAGCACAGCTTGAGCACCTGGGCTATTCATGCCGAGAGCTGATTACAACATCATGATAGGACTGATACAATGACTAACACAGTATCAGGACCAGCATCTCCCACTCTATTTCTTCAGTATCGTGTAAGTGGAAAGTGTTTAATTAGAAAGCTTTCAGTATTCATTTTCTAACTTAATAGGCTTTTCTGGTTGATAACAACCTTATTATGTGTTGGGAATAGATGCTTAGCCAACCCAAAAATATCTTTTTCCCCCTTCTTGTCTTTTAAGAAAAACAAGCAGATATCTTTCCCATCCATTGAAATGCTGTTATTGGATTTGACTCGTTTTAATAGAGCTGTGTCAGTTCAATTAGTGTAAGGGGAAAAAATTACAAATTATATTCTAGTTTCTGTGAGTGTAATATCATGGATAAAACAGTGCAATTCCAGGCTATGGATGCAATTTTTCTGGTGCTTTATGGTAAATGTGTGAGGCAGCGTCTCTATCTCTAAAATTCCATCTTGTATACAGCAATGTTTGACCAAAATATTAACATTTCATCCAAATGAAGCTCTCTCATTGCTATTAAATAGATATACTAACTTCTTCCAGTTTCAGCAAAGTCACTGGTTCCCTACCAGGTCCCTCCTGAGCATGTTACAAGTGTTGCAGTGAATTACCAGAGGATCTTATGTCAAAATCCCTCTTTTTAGTTTGTTTGATGTGGGCCTTAAATGACACCACATAGAAATTGAAGCTTGTGGTGCTCATCAAACATAAAGCTTTCGTTTTTCTTCCAAGGAAACTTTTAGTGAAAGTGATGGAGTTTGCATCCTTTACGTTCCAAAAGCTTTCCTTTGCCTTTCTTAATGGCTACTGGGAAGAAAGAGAATTTACGTAAAAGGGACTCCTTGTCTTCTTAAGTGTTAATTAACATTTTCCTCAGAGTTTCCATTCAAGATATGGGTTTATTTTCAAAAGTGAAAACCTGGGGCTTGCTTTGGGTTGTTCTTCTAAGTAAAGACAGAGGAAAAAAAATATTATCTCCCTTGCTTTAGAGGAAAATTTACATAGTACATTTTTTAGTACTCTAGGAGGGCTTTAGTATTTTGGAGGATTTTTCCATAATTCCTGAATCAATTTAGTTAGATTTTGGTCTATGTGGTTCTAGCAAGCTCTGGAATGTGTAACTTCAACTGGAAATCTAATTCCTGCCAAATACCATCACTGAACATTTAATGTATAAAGTAATTTCAGGTGGCCACACATCAGCTATTATCCCACAGTCAACATCTAGGAGTAAAATCTTAGATCTTATAACATGACAACAGGTTTGAACTTTGTCTCATTTTCTTCTAAGGATAATTCTGCACTGAAATGGTAAAAATGGGGGAAAAAACCCCAACAAACAAATAAGAAACAAAAACCTTTCATTCTGTCAAAGCAACATAGGGTCTTAAAAGAGTCATGAACAGATGGGTGCAGGCCCACCTTTGATAGCTCAAAGAAGTGGAACCAGGGAGCAAGGGAGGGAGATTTCTTCCTGACATCAGAAACAGGGGGGAAAAAATAAATGCTTTTTGAATGATGAGATTGGTTTTTAGTCAATGTGAGATGTGCTAGTTAATAATAGCTAATGAGATGTGCTACAGACATTGTTTTGTTGATTACAGCTCCACAGTTTCAAACTTCATGTTTTTCTCCAAGCAGAGTCATGATTCTGACATTTTTTCTTAGTTGGAAAACTAAATCATACTCAATTTCACTGGCAACTCAAACTCATAGGATCTATACGTGGAATTTTGGCAGTGATTTTCTTAAACAAAAATTATTTTTTTTTGTCTGTAGGTCCTGGAGGGACATGCAGATTGGAGGAGGGGTTTTCATCTGCACTCCTGCCTCACCTCCTCCTTCCTCATCCTCACCCTCAGCCTTTCCTCCCTCTCCAGTTCTACTTGGCACTGTAACACCTGCACCTTTGTAATTCCTCTTTCATCACTGTTAGTGCCTAAAACGTTGAATTATCCTCATTATCAGCTACCACTCTGTTTTCCAGGGAAGCTTTGTGTGTCAGAAAAAGGGTTGTTTTGGTTACCATTAAAATATTAAACCATAACTTTATGTCTTTAGGGTAAAAAAACTCCTTGACGAAATCTGAAAGCAGTGAAAGTGAGTGCAGCTGTTGGGTTTTTGTTGGTAGCTTAACTCATTCCTTGCTTTGCTTGCAAGGAACCAAGGACAGTGATGATGAAATGTTCAATGCCTAATCTTCAGTAAAAATAGAATGCATAAGGATATTTCTCAGGGTTTGGTTTTTGTTGTTTTTTTTTTCTTTCCTGGAACTACTTTATTGTGCTGTTTCCATCATAGTTATAAGAACAGTAAAAATATAAATAATATCCAACACTTTTTTTTTAATGTTGCTGTTATTGTAGTGTGAGGAAAATTGGTCTTTGAATGTTGAGAGCTGTTTGATCCTTTATTTTCAGTGCAAACTGCCAGTAGGTCAAAGTCCTAATGCTTTTCATCAGAAGCATATGTGTATTTTTATATCTCTGAAGCAGGCAGCAGTAAATGTAATTAACCGTGTTTTTTGGTGTTTGTTTATGATGCACACTGAAAACAAAGGCTGAAACCAGCTCAGTTCTGCTGGTTTGCTTGTCAAGTGCATTTCCTTTGTGACCAGGACGCAACGCAACTAGATAGGAAAGATTTCTTGAGCTCTAAGTTCACTTTGCACTAATATGAAAAGATAAAATATTGTCATTTGTGTTTCACTGAAGAGTTTGTGTCTCCTTTTGGCAGCACTCGATAAACGAAGAGATCTCGTGAAAACTCCTTGTTGCTGATTCTTGCATGTTTATTGTAACTCTTGTCTCAGTTGATATTCCCCTTAAGCCTCCTTTATGAGCTATGGTTGCTGATGGAAACTGAGTTTTTCAAGAGGGAAAAGAATGAGAAAGGAAAAAGAGGGGAAAAAAATGCTAATTTTAAGTTTTGGTGAAGAAGATCTTGAGAAAATTGATCTGAAAGGTTTAACATCAGACGTCAGTTCTGAGAACTCACATTTTTAAGTCACTGTTTTCAGGCTAATGTAATGATCAGGCCTGGCTTAGCATTTTAACAGCTGCATCTTTCCTGACACTCGTGGAATTATTCATAAGGCTGACGTCAGACTCTGCCAAGGTAAGGAACATCAGTGGGATTAGGCCATTATGAGCCAATCTTATGCCTACTGGAAGCATAATTTTGCTATTAGTATGAAAGGTGTACAGACAGGCCTCCTGATTGCACGGAATCCATTCGGGTTTATATTTACAATTTGGTGTGTGCATGTTCTACTTTGTGTAAATCAGACCGTTTTGTAGCGTCTATCCCTGTGACTGCGACATGTGCCTTTATAAATGAAACATAATATGTTGTTTTGAACGCATAATGGCAGTTTGCATGTTGGTCTATAAGTCTGAGGTTTTTACAAGTCAACATTGACTTTTCTTGTGAATTCTTTAGAATACGTTCAAACACATAATTTTTTATAAGAATTCTACTTTTTTCCCCATGACTTTTTTTAATTTCTTCTTGTTTTCTTTTGCATTCCTCCCTATTTTCTCTCTACTTTCTGCCCGCCCTCTGCATGCAGGCTGTCTCTGAAGGCAAACAGCCCTGACACCCGACCCTGGAAGGTTTCAGAGGAGTACCAGGAGACATATATAAGGCACAGGTAGCATTACAATAAAGAAAAAACTTAAACTTATGATGCATTATTATTGTCTGCATGACCTCCCTCTGAAGCAAAGCACAGCCCCAACTTTGATATGATTATTCCTGAATGTGCCAAAGCAGTACTTTCTGAAATGGCCCCGGTGTCAAAGATGATGAATGGCCAATTCTGTAATGTCAGTCCCAGTGGTAACTCCAGCAGTGACACAGTCCTGGGCAGTCTGGAAACCTCCACGGGGAGAGGGGCTGGGAGGGACCACGGGAATCAGCTCCTCCTGTCTGCGTGGCACAGGGAGCTCCTCAGCCTCAGTCCTGCTTCAGTCCAAAGTTGGGGCAAGCAATCCACGTAGAGTTGCTTTTCCACCTGCTGTCAGGTGATGCGTTTGTTTGTCAGACTCACCAAAAGGCAAAAGAAGTAATCAGAAAAAGTAGCTACTATATATAAAAGTAATAAGCACCAAAATGTACACCAGGTTTGAGCTGCCAAAATTCTATTTCTGTTGCTTACATCTCTTCATGGTGTTTTTAAAAGATGTCTTATGGGTATTTTAAATGAGGTTCATTTTTTATGAATAAGTTTACTCAAAGTTTAAAATCTTGCATGTCTGAGGCCAATGTTCAGTAGTTTGTCTGGGCTGTAAAGACAAAAATTTCTTATTCAGTGCCAGCTCACTCTTCTCCCACTGAACACCTACTTCTGCAGGGTGCCACTACCAGATTTGCTCCACCCCAGGAGCTAAATCCCACAAAACCACCTCTGTGCTGTGGTGGGAATTTCTGACAGAGTGAATTAGTGCAGTGCAGCTCTCAGCCTGTCAAAATGCACCTACCTGCAGTCACTGTGCTGCTGCTCATCAAAGACAACTCCCATAGGGTTTAAAAAATAAGGTATTCATCTCATGGTGATGACTCATCTTCATCTTTTAAATGTGTATGTTGTCAAGAAATTTCTTTTTCTAACCTACTCCAAGCTCCTGTTTACGGTTTTCATCCCGACAATGCCCAGTTTCCCTTTTACTTCACCTAAAAAAACCTTTGTACTTCCAGAAAAACACTTAGGATATGTGAAATGTATGGTGCCTGGCAGGTTTCTTTTTTAAAAATAAACTACTTTCTCAGTCTTGGCTTGGTATTTACTTTGAAAATTGTTCTCTTTTGTTGTGCTTTTAAAAAAATCAAGCCCATTCATAAAAATCCTTCATCTTTATATGCTGAATTCTTCTAGCTTCAGATTTCACATGAATTGCCACATAAAGCATACAATCAATTAAACATTAGTTTTCGAAAGTTGTTTTTCTTTCACTAATTAAATCTTCCAAAGCCTCAACTTAAAATATAAACAGAAAGGCATCATAATAAAGCTTTATTTGGAGTTTAAAAGCTCAAACTCTTCTGTTCCTCAGATCTAAATGAAAAGTTATTTCTTTTCTTTTGCTTGCATGTCCTGTTAGCAAATCTCAGCCTGAAAAATGCCTGTTCCCTCTGCTGTTCTCCTCCCACTCTTAACCAATGCTTGAGGACCGTTTTTAAACTTGTACATTCTGCCTTAGAGTTTTTTATTTAAAGAGTGAAAGCCTTTCAAGGATTACTTTCTCCATAGCCAGTGGTAAATATCACATTTGAAGCCTGCCAGTCAGATGTAAGTTTTAATACAATATTTCAATCTTAAGCCATCATTGTTTCAAAGAACAATGTAATTTATTAGAGTAACAAACCAGGCTATAATGGACTCAAATCAATATAATACAATTAAAGGACATAAAATATGCAGAGCACAGTGGCATTTTGGCTCTTCTAACTACTTTATTCTCGTGCCCATATGCAATCCTGTCTCGAAGCATTGGCCCGTGGGGACCGTGCCGTGGTCCCCTAATTTGAAAGGGATCCTGCAAGCAGAGCACAATATTTAATGTACATGCATCAGTGTCCATCTCAGTTCTCCTGGTGTTGAACATGATGTGCAGCCTCTACAAGAACTCAAAATGCTGAGGAGAGCCATTCTTGGTCATATAAACAGAAGAAGATATTGCTATATCGTTCTTTAGAATACATGGATTAAAAGGGGTTTGGTAGATGGGTGGGAGGAGAAAGACTAAAAACAAGACAAAACTCTTTGCAAGCAGTACAAAAGCAGTTTTGAGGGCTTAAAAATAAGTCTAATTATTTAAAATAATTCATAACACTTCCCACTGTCAAAATCCTGCATAAAGCAAATGCTTCCTCCACAATAGTGAAATGTAAAATACCCTTATCTGATTACAAAAGGCACTTGTAGCACCTCATGTTTTCAGATTCTGGTCTGGAAAGGTGCACAGGACCCACTTGCTAACAACTCACCAACACTGAGGATCAGCCCTTTTTTCTTTAATTCCCTCCTAATCATAAGACTTCTTTAGTTTATGCATATTATTCCTGGAGTCTGATAACTGCACTGTGGGATTTTCCAGCATGAATAGCTTTAATTCTGTCAGTTTAGCTTTGTACATATGAGATGCTAAAGCCAGAGATACAGTATTCTGTTATAAATCTACTTAAAATATCTGACAGATTTCAACTTTTGGTAATTCTTTAAAGTTTCTGGATATAAAAGACCCTTCCACTACTTAATTTTGCCACAGATGTTTGTAATCGATGGTAAGTACTTCACAAATATATTTCCTTTTCTTTTGATACAAAGCACATTTGAACATTTTAAAAGGAGAAGCTTCTGCCTGAGTTTCTACTGGGAATCAGGAGTGGCATATAAATTGTTCATGGCAGCTTCTAGTGGTAATCCAAAGGTCGGAGGGTAATGTTATATTTAATGACGACCACACAATGGAGGCATTATGGCCATTAAATATGAAGGAGCAGAGAGTACACGCTACCCAAATAACTCCTGGAGATTTGAAAAGCAAGAGCTGTTTCTCGAGACGAGTGTCTCAATCCAAGTATCGTTTTCTCACAGGTTTCTGAAGGAAAACATAAACCTCTCTTGAACTGAGCCTTATCTTGAGCTGGCCTAAAGGCTCACTCAATTGGCGCAGCACAGCTGAGTCACCATGTCTGAACTTACAGTCACTGGTACAATTTCCCAATGTCCCTAATGCCACAACAGAGCAGGGGACAAGGGCCCCCAAACATTATATATTTTTTTTTTTTACTAACTTTTTTTTTGAAAGTTGTACTCTTTTGTAAAAGAAGTGGTTCTAGAACTGTTAGGAATGGCTTCACCTTGCCTGCGTTCTGTTCATGTGCTTGGCATACTTGCAGCAGAGTTTTGTTATTTAGTTCACTGGAGATAGAACTGTCTCATTTCACCTTTTTCATTAATTTGAGGCAGTGTTTGTGGTCTGGCTTTGGTTCAGAGCTGTATGACAGGTTCAGACAGTGGAAAAATTGGGAAATATGCTGCTGATGAGAAATCTTTAAAACCAAATTAAAAATTGAAAAATCATGAACTGAAATGAATACCCATCATTTTCCTCGCTGCCAAATAAGTTAGTGCCTCACTGTGATAACACAAACCTGACTGTTCAGACACTGAAAATGGGCCCTGACCTGAAACCCTGGCCCTTTTCTCTCAGCAGAGGTGGGGATTTGGTGCTCAGCAGTTTGGAGCCGTTATGCCAGCTCACCACATTTCAATATTTGCTGCTCTTTTGGGTTTGCTGGAAGGCGGATTTGAAAAGGACTGGTCTGCATTTCATAAAGCCCAGTACCAGAGTGCTTGGGCCAGAGAAGGGACTTCAGGAGATCAGATTAAGCTCAGATCTCATTAAACTCAGCCTAAGATGATCCAGTGCATCAATGCCCTGACTGACACCCACATAAAGTTGCACTGGTGCATCGTTTGACAGACTCAAAGCCACACACGTGTGGCCCAGCAGCAGCAGAAGTGGCTTGGCCCTGGATCTCCTCTGCTCTCCATACACTTTTTGCAACCACAAATTGCTTCAGAACTTCTGCAGAGCCAAGAGCTTTTGCAGTGTTTAGACACAGTCTGTTTATACCTTGGGCTTTGTGTCACACATGTAGGCAAAGTCTGTTTTACCACAGGCCCATGTGTTTGTTCCCTTCTCATGATTGCTTTTGTGGGGTCTCCCACGACTCTGAGACCTCTGGCCGAGGTGCCTTTGCCCTGCCTAGAGCTAGCTAAGCTAGCTAAGCTCTCCCTTTTGTTGCAGAGCTGAATCATGGAGTTTGTGCTTTCCTCTAACTATATAAGATGAATTTCAATCCCTCAATTTATTTTTTTTTTCATCTATTCTGTTCAGATTTGTGGTTTGTTTTTGTATGCCCATAGGTCTGTTTTCAGCTTTCCTGAGGCGAGGGAGAAAAAACACAGGGGCTAGGGAAATAGAAATTATTTAGGGAGTTTCCAAGCTATTTGAAGGGTGAGACCTTTCTCTGAAAGTTGTAAATTTTTGTTGGGGTTATCTTTGTGGCACTAAGGGTAGGGGTCCATGATTTTTAATCTTCTCCCATATTTAATTGTTTATTTGCATCTGTTATCCTTGTATTGCAGGGTGGATATGTACTGCCAAGTGCCTTTACATGTCTTCTCTGCCTCAATCCAAACTGCATCTGACACCCCCAGTGTGGGGTAAGTCCCAGCTGTTGATTAGCCAACTACTCATGATCCCATTAACATTACTGGAATTGCTTGATTTCATATTGTACCTTGTATGGTAAGGAAAAAACCCACCAAACTACCAAACAAAGCCCATAAAAATATGTTTTATTTTAATAAGTTCACAATTTGAATGCCACTCTGCTTATGCTAGAATGTTAACATCTGACAGTTAAAATGTGAAAATTAATATTTTCTCTAGTTGGGTTGTCAGATGTCTTTTAAAGTAGCAGAGGGTTTTCACACCCTTTACTTTGCTAAGAAAGGTCGATTTTCAGAGAGAAAGTATTGGTGAACCGTGTTGGCTTTTCTTTAAACACTGGTAAGCACAGTTTACTTCAGGGTGACGTGACAACAATAGTTCTCATTTCTCTTACTTTGATAAAATAATGAAAGAAATATTATCAAGAAAACTTTATAAAATAGTTATTTCTATTAGTCTTCATGTAGTTTGCAATATTGCAAGGCATTTCCTCCCTGAGTGTGGAATTTCAAACCTCGCTTCTCTTTCCCTAAAGGAAATGAAATGCTGTCAAGGCAGCAGCATTGAGGGCAATATAGTGGTTTCCTATTGTGCTGCACTCAGACTTCATTAAAAAGCCTCTCCTAGGTTTAACTTGTAGCTTTTGGACAGTACAGAAACCTGCCTGATCTGTCCCACGCCTCATTATTGCATTTGGAGATGTGACACGCTCGAAAAGATATTTTCCGTCTTTCTTTCTCTTTTCCCTGTATTGAAATGGCTTGCTGAAAGATGGGATCTGCTGGACTCGGGCCAAAAGCACTTTGAGGCCATATATTTATAATGGTTTTGTTATGAAGAATGGCATCTGGCTAATAGACCTGTGCAACTGCTAGAAAAATATTGATATACATTGAAATCACAGGTCATATACGAGGGAATGAAGCCGTGAAGAATCCTGCAGAGGTTAGCTCGTTGTGTTTAGGCATTTTCTTGCCATTTGTCTGTTGATTCTGTTTGCTATTTTAAAGCCTGTTTGGTAACAGAGCAGATCTGTACTCTATTTTTCTGAGATCATTTCTGTTCCCTCTTTTGGTACAAGATAAACTTCTTGCAGCTCTGTCATCCAATTCAGGCTTTCGTTGAAATGTTTTAAACCTTTTCAGTGAATTCACGTCTTCTGCCAAGGATGCTTCTGTGAAGTACATTTTTCACACTTTTTTCCACCATGGCTCTTTGCTAAGATTGGGTCATTTGTGTCAACTTGTAAACAGTCTTTTGGCTTATGATTCTTTTCTATTATTATTATAGATTAAAGTGGGTTTGGTAGCACAGCACTGTAATGTTGAAAGATAATTAGAATGTCCCAGTTTCAGGAGCACAGAAATTCTCATGTTAAGCTGGAGCGATGCTCAAAGTAGGATTTTGACAATAACCCGTACCAGATGCTTCAGAGAAAAACCCTAGACAGCACAACAATATAACAGCAAAATGGGAAGTTTCTCGTTATACCTATTGGCTGGCAGCTTGAATGCCTTCCAGCATAATACAGGAAATGTTTGAATTCTTATTCTACCGGCAGTTGTTCTTATATATATTTGAAAACACATATTAAGCTTTATCCTGCATTACAGTATGCCAGCTTCTCCTGAAGGGGCTTTTAATTCTTTCCCCAAGTTAGAAACAATTCTGAAATACTAACTAGGCACAAATCTCCTTTGATATTCAAAAGATTCTTCCTTCTCTGAGATTAGGAACTATTACTTGCTTTTGCCTTCTTCACAGAGGGACTATAGCAATCCTACTAATGCTTTTCTTATTTTTTTTTATTTTTCTGGAAAAGTGTCCTACAATGTAGATTTGGTTTAGTCAGAGACTAAACTTTAATGCTATATTCTAAATTCTCAATGTGTGCCACGCATCTGTTTGCAAAATCACCTTGTTTTTATACATGAAAGTGCTGTTCATCATTAGTGCATAACAATTGCCACGTAACTCACTGTACCTGCCAATAAAAATTGTAACCCGAAGGAACTAATTCAAAATCCCACTGCTTTATCTGCTTTATTAGGACATGGGCTCTGCCTGGGCACATAACTAAAGCCCCAATAGTCTGATACAAATGTCCCCAAACACAGATCCTTTTCCTTCAACTGCATTTGTTCCATTTTCCTGATAGATTGCTTTCACTTCTTTCTAATTTTTTTTTTTTTTGTGAGTGGTACTCAATAGAAAACCAGAAGGAGAATGTTTGGAAAATATTTCGGCAAGTTGTTTTCTGTGCTCATGACTAGAACATTTGCTGAAGAACCAGACACACTGATAGATCTCATGTCAAGTACATATATTACATAAAGTAATATAAAAGGGAAAAAAAATATGCAAGGGCTGAAAAAACCAATGTAATAAGTGCAATGTAGGAAAAAAAAGTTTTCTAGGCATTTGGAGGCATTGCTTGTAATTATTTTTTCTCAAATAAACTGCAGTTGTACTGGATAGTAAGAAACAATATAATCCTGGAAGCAATGGGAAGAAATATGGCCAAGTAGCCATGATGTGTAGTAAGAACATTCTGAGAGCAGCTAGAAAATTGAGTCTCCCCAGGAAAATCCAGCAGGTGTAACATAAACAGGTTATTTGAATGTGTGTTGGCCTGGAGTAGGTGCAGAAGAGTTTAATCAATGACGTGGCAGTGGGACAATCTGAGTTGTGGGGTTCATTGACAACATCTGCACTTCTCCACGTGAGAGAACAGTCACCCTGAGCTCACCCACCTCAGGCACTTGTGGAGACACAGCAAGACCCAGAAACAGCAAAATTCCCTCACCAGTGCCTCCCCAAGAGCCACTTGGAACACAACTGAAATAGAGGCTTCTACCAATTCTGGTAAAATCCAGCTGGAGGGAAGCTGGAAATGTACAAGGAAAGGGAAAATATGTCTCCTGAAGGTATGCAAAGCAGATAGTTTTGTGGGTGGGCTGGTTGCCAGTTCATCCACCCTCACTGGACACAGAGCAAACAAAAACGGCAATTTTTTAATCAGTTTTAGTGCACAGACTGTCTGATCTATGCAGAACAAATGTATTTGCTCTCTGTGACTTCTGACATATGGATTTTCTGGACAGGATTTTTCAGGATACCTCAATTCCTGCCTGTCTAGGGGGTCGCCTGAGAAAGTTCTGAATTCAGGGAGGATTTCTACTCCCTTTGTAGTTCAAGCTGCAATTAGCGTTGTCCTGACTGTGAGGAGAACAGAATTTAATATAGGAATCTCCTTGATTCCTGAAGAGATCTCCTGTGAAGGACATCTCTGTGCTGAGAGTCCAGAAAGCACAACAAAACCATGAAAAGAGTCCTGTTCCTTCCTACACTCCAGGTGGATTTGGTACATACACAATTGTATGCACACAAACTGAGAAAGGTCAGGGATATAAAAAAGGAATCCTCAAGGATAAAGAAAACAATAATTTTAGGTACAAGTGTCCCTTCTGTCACTTGGGAGGTCGGTGGCTTTAGAAAATGAATCTTCATTGGGTTACACAGCTTTTGTCCCCAGCAGACATCTGTGTCAAATGTAATCAACAAACATTAAAAAGGAATTTGTATCAGTCAACAAGGAGCTCAAAGAAAAGCATAGTCCTCGCAGAGAAAAGAGGTTCAGGGCAGTGAGAACATTGGTGCATTGTATGTGGAGTGCGCAGCTCCTCTGTAAATAGCTGCTGGAATACTAAAAATTGTCTGGTTTTGCAAACATGGAGTCAGTTCAGGTTGGTATTAAATGTGTGGTATGTGAATCTTCAGAGGGAATTACAGCTTAATGTCTGAATTTGGGTTTGAAATTCCATTGGAGATATTCTTGCCTTCCAAACTCTGTGAATCTAACTAATCTAAAATGTGACATCTTCTTGTTCCTGTTCAGATTAGGGAAGCATGCTAAAAAAAAAGGAATAAAGATGGAAATGCTTTTTTAAAAAAAATTCTATATATTACTGTTGTGAGAAAACAAACTATAAATAATAAAAAAAATTGCTGTGAGACTTAGGCTAAAAATTCATTGGTGGGCTTGAAAAGATAACTAGATGACTTCTAAATAGGAAGAACTGTGGTTATACAATTTCCAGCAACTTTCTGATTCATAATCCTTTCTTTTTGATTCTGTTTCTTTTTTCCAAAGCCTTAAGCACACAAAAAAATCTATTGGTGGTTTAATTTTGTAATTGTCATGTCCCCTGACTAATTAGGCATGCAATATAAATGAGTACAACACAAAAGTAAATGTGTGGGAGGCTGATGAGATCATAGTTCCACTGCAGTTAGTTTGTTTAATTCTCAGCGAGTCTGAAGTTTGTGGAGCTGTCAAATAATTCTTTTATCAGGTCAAGGAGAAAAAAATAAAAAGTTGGAATTCATACAGAAGAAACAGTATAAACCAAGTCTATTGCTGAAACTTTATGCTTCTGTTATTCGCTGTTTACAATATCCAACTGACATTCAAGCTGGATGGCTGTTTGGGAATTGGATGCTCATTTTCCAGAGCAGAAATGGATTGTGGCCACTGGATATGAGAACTTGCTCTGATCTCCAGGCCGTCCTCAGCGAGGAAGGAAACAAAATGACTGTTACGAATGCTCAACAGTAGCACATCCAACCCCTCTGGTGTCCCTACAGAATAAACACTGGTGGTTGGGGAGAGGGATGGAGTGCCTCAGCCTGAGCCAGATGGAAGGAGAGGAAGACAAAGAAACACTGGTGCCACGGTGAAGTTCTGCCCTGTCATTTATTTGTGTGGCACCCAATATAACCCTCAACAGTGATCTCAGCCAAATCAATGGAATGATTGTGGAGAAAGGTGTTACCCAATGGGACTAATGATTGGCAGAATTTTGCCCTTAGAATTCAATTAAAGTTATTTACCAGATTGCTGTTTTCAGCAGCTTTCTTATGAATTAATTTCAAGAAACAATAGCAATTACATATCTGTCAAAAAAAAAATCTGTGATTTTCAGAGCAGCAAAGAGCAAAAGTCCATGTGCATTCCTTTTCACATTTGTAGGAACTGATCCATGGAGAGGATGGGATCCCACCGACTGCCCTGCCTTGACTTCTAGAGGTGTGTAATGCTCACCTGTATGCTCAGGAATCATTAGCAAAATATTGATAATTCGTCACTTACCTTGTAAAACTGCTTTCCTTGCCTCAGCTGAGTAACCCTTACCTTTGAAACAAAGGTCCTCTCCCAGCTAATTGAACTTGGTTTCTTAGGAAGAATGTCCCTGCCATTTGGTCACACCTGTTTGATATGACACACGAGCATAAAACTCATTTCAGTAAGCCGTGATCATGGAATCTGGGGGAAATCTTTTAAAACTAATATTACGTGTTTAAAGAAGTGATTAAACACTGAAATTATTCAATGGAAATTCCATATGCCAAATGGTGAGATATAATAGAAATTTGATCTGTTAAAAGGAAAAACCTTTTAAACTGATCGATCTTCTGCGCCACAATTTATGTCAGTGCCTTTTAAGATGATCCCGTCTTAAATGGGTGGCTGACAAAGAAATATGTCTGATACAACTGCTAAATGAATAGATTTGCAATGTACTAAGGCAATACATTTAAGAGGTCTCTCATGCATTTTGAGACGAGGTTAAAAATCCTGGCAGCTTTTAAAAAGCAGATTCTTAAGTGCTGTATTTTTTGTGCCATAATATCATAGCTCAATAACATGGCAGCATTACGGCAAACATGGGTTTTCTCATTTTTCTTCTCAAGACTTTGTTTTCCAATGAACTGGGCAAAAAATATTAGGTTGTGTTTTCAGTCTGAAAAAAAAAGGCATTTTAAAAAGGGACAGACTGTCTACAGCCGTTTTACAAAGCCTGGAAGCAATACCTTGTTCCCATTCCTTCATGCAGCCCATCATGGTCTTGTCCAAATTATCTCGTCCCTGGCTGGCCTCCAGGACTGACTGATGAAGGTTTTGTTTGCATGATTTTCTTTGGCATTCCACCATCTCTACATGTAAGGAAGTATTAAAAAATATCAGGGCTTATCACTTTTTTGTCCTTAAGATAAAAAGGAGGTGGTATCATCACCAATTTAACAGGAGCATTTTAGTCAATAACACAGGGCAAAGTTTTGTCTCTAAAATATATTACAGTGATGCATCCTGTGTCTCCTGCCATGCCTATCCTGTATTAGTTATTATGCAGAGCAGTGTAAGATGGGAAAACAAGCACAATTTTTCATCCTAATGGTTGCAGACAGTGACTGGTAAAAGGTGGGGAGCCTTGTATTACTTACTCTTCCATATTCAAGTACATATGCTACATTATACGTAGTATTCAACCAGGAAACATTTGTCCTGAAGAAGAGGGAAGAAAAGCATTTTGAGAATTCGCTTCCTTGTCTGCTTTCAGAAATAAGCACTAAAGTATGACGCCTTGTTGGGAGAAATGCTGGGCTCACAGAGACAGGAATATTTACCTAGAGATGAATCCTATCGAGGGTCTATGCTTTTCTCCTATAAAACATGAGTCGAGTCATGGCTATAACTCAAAGCATATCTCTATACTTAATGAAAAACCACATGCTGCTCACCAGTACATCTCCATCTGACTCTGGGTGCGCCATCTTTTTAAAATCAGAGAACAGTTGAGATTTAATGTTCACCAGTAAATTTCCACTCTGCTCCCTTTAGGAGAGTGCTTCCGATTCGCAGACGCCTTTATAAGCCTATAACTCTTTATTTTTAGTGTCACTATATTGCCTAAGAGACCTCATCATAGGGGTGGGCAGCTATCTAAATAAGGTGAACATGCAGGACATAAAGATGATTTTCTAATCTCAAAGTAAGACAGGCAAGAATGTAGAAATAAATAAAAAAGACTGGTGAATACGAGAAAGCAGTGAGGTAATATTGATTAGCACGGTGTGTAGTACATCTCTGCGTGGCCATAGCCAATGAAAAACAGTCACTTCATGAAAAGAGAGGTTTGAGGGACATTCTGGAGGAGGAGTAGTTATTTTTTCTCATGTTTATGGGAAGCTCCTGCAAAGAGGGAGTGATAGTATGGGAGAAAGCATCAAAGTGCCAACTTGAAAAATGAATCCTTTAAAAATGGAGTTCAGCGGTATGATCTGGTCGGAGGTGGGGATATGACATGGCTTTGGAGGAGGAAACAAGAAGTTTATGTTTGACACAGCAGAGAAAGCAGGAGGAGTCAGATGAGCAGGACAGGGGATTAAGAACTATATTCTGCTCAAGACAGGCATGTACTCATAAAGCCAAAGAGAAGAGGGCTGCACAAGCTGAAATTCATGATGGAAAAAAGTTTGAGCTAATTTCTAGCTGTTTTGATATTTATAAAACCTATGCACACTAGACATGCTGGGTGGAAAATATCTGCAAGATTTTATCAGGAGAGCTAGAAACTGATTAACTGATGGTGTCACCCACGGTGCTCCCAGGCAAGAAACGTTCACTCAAATCTTCACTCAAGTGAAGAGTGAATTCAGGTTAGGTCATCTGAGGGCAGAAAGCATTACGAGTTAATAGAAAATTAGAGATGGAACATAATGTGTGGGTGATGTGGTTAATGCCAAAGGAAATCATCAGCAGCCAAGAAGAGAAGAGCCTGTTGTTCCCCAGGTACACGCTAATGAATGGAAGTGGCATTTGTCATCTCTGAGTGGGTTAGCACGTAAAGCCATGTTTAAAAGCCCAGGTTTTGCTGTTTATCACCTTGTTTGTTGTAAGATCTCTGCAGAGGTTACTGCTTTCTTCAAGCTGGTCCCAGTGTCGTGGGAAGATGCACCAAGAGTCAGAGGGGCTGAGCCTGAGGGACAGGGGCTCATTGCTGTCCCCTGACCTGACGTGGTCCCCAGGACTCTGGAGGTGACCTTGGCCCAGCGTTGCTGCCCTCAGGCCTCATCCTCGGCGCTGTCATGTCTTGGCCAAGAATAGCAATGCAGATGGTTTAATTTAAATCCATGGGTAGGACAGATGATGCAGCACTTTGGAGTGCTGGGAACACCTTGCCAAGGTTACGAGGACTTACAGGCTGAGGGACAAGAGTGGAAATATTCCACATAGTGTGGATCATGCATGAAATTCAGATAACCTGATGGACACAGCTGGGAGTGTGAAGAGGACACTGCTCAGGAGCAAATTAATAGAGAGGTTAAAGATGTCTTCTCTGATTGCTAAAAATATTGCCAACGTGCTAGAGAGAGGCAATATATAAATTGACATCGAAGATAGTGCTGAAATGAAGAGTGAAGGTAAAAATAAAAATAATAAAATTTCTCACTTTGAATTTACAAAATTATATAGGAGACCACTGGTTTCTTCACTTTGAAGAACTCAGCTTGTATTAGTCCACAAATGGCAATGCCTTGTTATGCGATTCTGGAAGCAAGAGGAAGCAAGGCATATTCCTAGTGGTTTGATCTTGATATTTGTCTTGAAAGGAAAATGAAATAAGTTGTAAACTCAGGATTATCTGTTTTACCTGGAATAGAATGGCTTGGGTTGGAAGGGACCTAAAAGATCACTCAGTTCCAACCCCCAAGTGGAGCAAGAAGGCATCCTTGGTCTGAATTTTTTTTCTTACACTTTACTTTTCAAATACTGCATTACATTAGGCAGACGAAATGTGGGAACAAAGCAGTGCCTAGGTTATATCATTTACCTTTCACATTTTTACAAAGCCGAAGTTCTATTGTAGGTGTGTATTTCCACTACGTACAGGTTTTTTCATCAATACAAGAATGCGTGATCCCACGTTTAACGTATTATTCCACAGGCAGCCCCACTTTGCAAGCTAATAGTTCTATTCATGCCAATAAAAATTGATACAAAAGCCACATTTACTTCTATGTGGGTGTTTCTACCTTGCCTTCACCTGGAGATGTTATTTTGGTGTGTCACTGGACAAGGAAGATTTCTATCCCCAACCCCACAACATTCCACCACTGGGACCCGTCTTGTGCCGCTACCTTTGGAAGCCATAATACAGAGATGTGGTTAAAAAATAAGGGTTTGGAAATTTTAGCAGAGGCCAGGCTCCTGAGTAGCCTGTGGGCACATCTGTGTGTGGGTAGGTGTGCTCAGGTGTGAGCAGCCACTGGGCTGCCACAGGAGGGAGGACAGGATTTCCCCCTATGTCTGTCCCCTGGTCGTGCCGTGGGTCACATCTGCTCCAGCAGGAGCTCTCAGGTTCTGTCTCTCTTCACAGGAATCAGGCTCAAAACCCACATATGAATAGTTAAAACAAAAGGCATTAGCAAAACTGCCTGGCAAATGTAACAAGAATGCCTTTTTGAAGAAAATACACAACCGAAATGACGGATAGCCACATTTTTCACGTCTTCCATTCTAAGTGCTCTTAGTGCTAATTTGTGAATTAAGGTTCCTAATGAAAATAGTACTTTATGCAGTAAGGGTGGTATTATATTTTCTTAATCTATTTTACAGAAACCCTTTTGTTGTTCTGGCTGTTCTCCTTTAAAAGCTAAGGCTTGTTTTGTATTTCACTGCTTGTCACCAGCTTGCTGACAAAACTAAAGGCTATGAATTTGTTAGACCCTACTTTATAATATATTCTGTTTATCATAATTTCTTTTTCATTATGGTGGTGTTATTTTCACTGCTGTACTGAAGGTGCTGTCATAATTTCCATTATAAATACTGTTTCTGAGAGTTTGTGAGTCTACGAGTTCTGTATTAAAATCCTTTCTGGCTTAAATTTGGCATGCAAGTCTCGGCAAAGAACTGTTTTCTTTACTTTCAGTTTAAATTGGCTTAGTCATCTTTTTAAAAGAAATTTGCATGTAAGTATCAGGAGCCACACATAGAGTACAGTCTCATATATTTAAATAACAGCAAGACAAACATATATTTACAGAAAATGTTTCTGAATTTCAATAGGTATCAGTCTACAGCCGCGAAACGAGGCGGAAGAAAAAAAACCCTGATAAAATAGACCTATTCCATAAATACACATTGACAATTTCATGACTTGTAGGCTACTGCAGCAGATTTACAAGGTAATGAGTAAAGATGCTGCGTTCAGTGTTTGACAGAGATGCAAAACAAAAGTGTAGAAGTTGTAATGGAGGAATAGATATATCATCCCAGCAGCACAAGGCAGGTGTTTTGTGTTTGGTGGGATCCGACTGAGACAAGCAAGAACAATCTTTCAGTGACCTCTTATTTCATGAGACATTCAACATGCTTAGTAAGAGTTTCTCCACATTTTAATTTATAGCACCTAATTTGTCCTGTCACTCCTCGGCTCTCACTGACTTCTAGGGGATGATACACCTGTCTGATGCTTCTCCCTGCTGTAATACCTTGTTACAGATTCTTTTCTTACAGGAAAAGTAAGAAAATGTGCTTGAAAAATGATGGAAGAAATATCTTTTAATTAAAAAGGTGCAAACTATTAAAAAAAAAAAGCGTGGGATATGCATCAGACGGTACTCAAAGAATAACAGTTCTAGAAAAATGAGAAAACACAGATGTTTCTCGTGCTTTCATTTCTAGCAGCGTGCAGTTTTCTTAAAACAAAATAAGGATTGCAAAGGGGTGATTTTTTCCCTGGGTTTTTTTTATGCCTCCCCTGCCCCTTATCGAGGCCCAAAATGTGGTACAGGGGGCACTGCCTGCAGAGCAAAGCTCTGCTTTTCAGTCTTGGATACTAAACATGTCCAGAGAGGATCTGTCCGGAGTTTCAGTGTGCTAAAACCTTCTGAGAAAAGACTGCAGAAAAGATTCCTAAGCACATGTTTGCTGCCTTTGTTCCAAAGCAGATCAACAGTTGCAATTCCATGGAATACTGGTTTATACAGCCTTGGTACCACTCGCTGCCACGTGAGTGTGGCACAGTGCTGGGGGGAGCACTCTGTGTTTGCTCTGAGGAGAAGCCTGTGGAAGCTGTGCTCCCCACTGCCTCCCAGAGACCTCCAGAAATCTTCAGAAACCTCTTTCTGAAGCTTTGACAGTTTGAGGTTCTTGTTTTCTTTTTTCTTTCTTTTCCTTTAATAATGATCACAACTTCTGTAGCTGCCTTTGGAGACTAAGAAATTTCCATGGCCCGGAGCATATGCAATATCTTGTCTGATTAATATCAACAGATATCTCTGTGCATGTGTGTGAGTCCAATTTTTTTTTTTTTAATATGCTTCATTAAAGAAAAAATCCCCAGTGATTAAAGTATGTAAGAGATATTATGTTTGTTAACAGAGGCAGAAGGGAATATCGTGGCAATATCTGTGAGGGATGAGACTACTACCCATCCCTGTGGTCCATCCCCCTCGTGTTCCTGTAGCCCCAGAGATGCCCAGCAGGTAGAGGGGTACAACCCTGAGGAATCCTGCACAGCCAGTGGGGTGGCAGAAGCTGTTTTTAACTTGTGTGCTCACTGAAACAGGTCCAGCAATCACGGCAGGACACCGGACTCCTTTTCAATATTCCCAGCTGAAATACCTGCGGGAGCTCCCACATCCTTCAGTCGAGTGATATTTCACTGGGTGTGAAGAAGAGTAACTAAAATAATCCTAACAGCAAAGGTGCAAAATTGCCCATTTGCTGAATATTTACTTAGTGGAAAACAGTTCTATATAATGACCCAGTATTGTAGAGGTGCATTTTGCTTCGTGTATATACACAAATGACTGTGCTTCAGGGAAATGCACAGGTGAAGCTTAATCTTTCCCCAGAACCATTTTGTGAAATGACTGATAGTGCAATTCATTTTTCCTTATATGCCCTAAAGTAAAAAAGAAAAAAAAAATAGGTAGTCATATGCGCAGTCAGCAATGCATGCTGCCGTGGTACCCTTTTTATGGACTAGATAATAATACAGCATTAGAAAGTCTTTCAAGTTCCTTCTTCTTCAAAAGCCTTTCTATATTAACATATGTTACAAAAAAAAAAAAAAAAAAAAATTTTTTNNAAAAAAAAAAAAAAAGCAAATTCTTTCACTTTTAGAAACTATATTGTAGTATTGAGTTTTGGTGAAGAGCCTAGGAATATAAATAGAATTGTAGTGTTGCCTTTTGAATAGCAATTTATTTAATCTTTGAAAGATATTGAGGCAGGAATATAAATAAAGGAAAAAAAAGAGAGCAAATGTGTAAATCTAAGAGTAACATTGAGGTGGATAAGTGTGGAGCTGTAGTTATTTCTCAGCAGGACATGGAAAGCTCGTGGGACTGACACCATGTCAATAGAGCATTTCTATGAGTCATTTTTTCATTTTAAAGAAAGGAATGAAAGAAGTCAGATAAATGCAGAGAGGCATCTCTAAGATTCTGCTGATATGTGGACTTCAATCTAAACATTTCCGTAACTTTACTCCTGTAATAGTTAAAACACTTCCCATTTTCAGCTCCATTTATTAATGAACATTTATTCTGCTTGTTTTCCACTTGTGTTGTGATTAAGTTCAGCAGCTCCTCCTCGTTGCCAGTGTAAAGCCCCATGCTGTATTCAGGGAGGAGATGGTGTCCCCTCTCAGCCTTCCAGCAGTGGTGAATTGTTCCATTCCCTCACCCCTGGGCATGCTTTGAACAGGAGTACAATGAGCTCGTCCCTTCTTTCCAAACACTCACTGGAAAGTTGGCTTCCTGCCACTTGTCACTCAAGAAGCAAAGGCAAGTGTTGAAATTGCACAAATGTCTCTATTATTGTTCAGCTTGTTTTGCCTATCCCTCTGGTGACTAGAGCTGAACAGTAACTCCTGATACAGCTGACAAAAAGCTGCAGTACACAGGGAAAAAATGTCCAAAGTTAACATTCAGGTACACTTGGGCCAACCTTAGCAACCCCATGGACTATTATGAAAAAAGATTTTCACTATTTCCACTATTAATCATAGCAGAATGGTACCCAAAAACTAATCCCGTTTTTATTGCCTGTAGTTTCTTGTAGGAGGCCAAGATTTCCATCTGGATGTTCCTACAGGGAAATATCTGAGTGATGTCCAGCACTTCTGGAGGGCCCAGTGGAGGGTGCAGAGGGCATCATTTTCTCTTACTACAGGACACACATCAATAACACTGTTCCCCTCTCCAGGTTGCTCTTTCCTTCGTCAAGGTTGTTCTGATCATCCCCACAAAGGCACAGGGCAGTGGGTTCAGTGCCAGTGAGTTTAATGTGGTGCAGTAAAGTCAGGGCAAAACAAATAATCAATTTTGGATGAAAGACACCCCTCTAAGAAATATAAAACCCAGGCTTCATTTACACAGTCCTCATCGCTATCAATAATATATACAGCATGTTTAATATTAATTGCTGTTGTGAAAACACTATGCTTCTTTTTCTTTATGAACCATAGAATGGCCTGGGTTGGAAGGGACCTTAAAGATCATCTCATTTCAAGCCCCCTGTCATGAGCAGAGACATCTTCCACTAGACCAGGCTGTTCAGAATCCCATCCAGCCTGACCTTGAACCCAAGGACAAAAAAATTAACATAAAACCACTTGTGCTCCCCACATAGCAAAAAGGTGCAAAGCAAAATTGTTCTCCTTTATACAAATACTGTGTATCTTTAGTGAATCAAAAATCAGGGATCCAGATCTTTTAGATGGAAGTTTGAAATTCAAATCTGAAAGGAACAACATTTCCTACGTTCCACTGCCCTTGGCTGTTGGAGGCAACTTTGATAGCACCAAACCTGGATTCAAAGCTTGAGTTCACATCCAGGCTTTTTGGCTTGAGACCATCTTTCAAAAGTAAAAATGAAGCGACCCTGAAATATACAACCTCTGTTTCTGCCGCGTGAGTTACAGCGAGAGAGAATCCTTCCCTAATGACCCTGACCTACAATAAGTGCGAGCCTGTTTAAAACACTGCTTTCCCATTTAGGAAAATTTATGGCACCCTAAGTACTGAACATTTGGTCAGAGCACTTTCACTACAGGTTGGCCTAATGAGTCTGTAATCATCATCTTTGTGTTGAGGGTTTTCCTCCCGTCAGCGTTGGTCTGACATTCACCAAGGTGCTCAGGTTTTTATGGGGGAGGAACACCATAGCAAAAAGGTGCTGGAAGCTGCAGTTTGGGAATGCTGGCAGGAGGGTGGGAGAAGGGATGCAGCTGGGGATCAGCACAGCACTGGGACCCTCTGGAAGGGACAGGTGGGCTGGTGGGCAGTGCCCTTATGCCACTACCACCCATATGGCTCACACTGTCATGTGAAACTAGATCTAATGTCTAATTTTGAAAAAATACTGAAGTTCAGTGAAAAATATATTCCATTTAAAGCTCATGCAGATTTGCAACTGGGCAGGATATCCTGAAAAAAGATATTTAAACTGTGATGTTCAAAGATGGTGCCGGTGTCTCATTTACCTTCTCACAGTCCTGACTCCCCTGAACTGCTGCAAACATATTCCAAATATTTGGAAAACAGCACAGAGCTGTTGAAAGTACATTTTGTAGAAAGGTGACCTCAAAAGCAAACCATTGCCACAGGCAAAATCATGTTACCAGGAACTCTTCAGAGACAGGGGTTGAATTCTTCCCTTCCTTAGTCTGGTTTTATACCAAAGCATCTCTATTTCCTCCTGGAGTTGTGATTTAGACCAGGATGGCAGGGACAGCAGCCCTTGGTAAGAAGGATGTCTATAAAATAGGAAACCTGAGTCTCTGCCCTCGTGCACTGGGTGCCATTTCCAGTGGGGGGCACAAAGCACAGCCAGGGGAGGGAGGGAGCACTCCTGTCCTGCCCTGGAAAAGCTGCGACTTGCTTGTCAAACAGGGAGAAAAGATGCCACTGACATCGCTTCTCCCACTAAATTTTAAAGGCAATTGTCTTCAATCTGAACTGCAATTCAAGCCTGCCCTGGTGGAGAATATTCCAGCATTAAAATGTTATTAGGAAAATATTTGTCCTTGTGGAGGGTGCTGCAAGAGACAGGTTTGTTGTTTGGTTTTTTTTTTTTTTTAATCTAGGTTTAGTGTCTTTAAAATATTTTCTTATTAAATATCTTTTTCCCACATTCACTTCCATTACACAACGGTAATGCTCGCTAAGATGTCATGATGTTATTTCATTGTTGTAAAGTCAACACAAAACTAACTGCTTTTTATGAAATTTGCTCAGCACAAGATCCTCTGAGAAAGCAAAATAAATTTGTTAAATGTTTCATGTCACCAAATTTGATTGCTTTTCCCCCCAAAAAGCCCCATTCCTGTCAAGAAAATATCACCCAGCTGTCAACAGATGTCACATTTCATGTTGGAAAGGAAGAATGCAACCTGCAAAAACATTTATCCAAATTCACATCAGCTTGAAGGAAGTAGAAGAAAAAGGAAAAAAAGTGTATTTCAAATAATTTTTAGGAAGTTTCAGGGAGGGTGTGGAGGTTCTGAATTCAGTATGCAGAGAGCACAGGACACAGGCCATTGGCTCTCTGTGGGTCCTTCAGTGAAGGAACATGGTGTGAACCTCCTCCCCCTTGGACAGCCCTGGGATTGTGTTTAGCAACACCCAAAGGCTGCACAATGATTAGAATCACAGAATTATTTAGGCTGGAAAAGACCTCTAAGATGATCAAGTCCAACCATGAGCCCTGCCAAGCCCACCGCTGAAATCTGTCCCCAAGTGCCATCAACAACTCCTCTAAAATTTTAATTTTAGAGCATATTACTACAAAAAAGCCCTTAAATAATCATCCAACACATTTGATATTTTAATGGATTCTTTTGAAGTCTGTATCAGAGTAAAACTCAAGATGTACAGGATTATAGATTAGAAATTTGGAAGGTAGACGGGAACTTTAGTCTACCAGCTTTAAACAAAATCAGGGCATCTGAGAAGTTGCTGAGAATCCTGTGCAAACACGTGGGCAGGGAACTGAGGGCTGAGCAAGCCCCACTGAGAGAGAGGAGATGCCTCAGAGAGTGCCAAACCCATAATTGGGATGTACAACACCCCTGTGGAGGAGATGTTATTATTCCCATTTTTACAGATGGAGAAATATTTTAGGTGTGACTTTTTTCATTTGCTCACAACATTAATTTCAAGGAGAAGAAAAGCAGAATGAATTGCTGTGGCTGCCCTGCTAGAATGGAAAACAAATAAATACCTCTGTGAAAACAACTTGCAAGGAGAACACAGCACTTGCCCTTTCTGGGTTTCAGTTTCAGAGGTGATTTCCTCAACAGCAGCAATATATCCCAGGAGCCCCAGTGGTGAAGGGAAGGAAGGAAGTCAGCATGTGAGGAATTTACAGCTTCTTCTTTCTATTTATGTCCTGTAATATCCTCCCCCAGTCTGTGGCCCCAGTGGTTTACCTTTTGGGGTCACTTGTCATATGATGTTGAATGATTTGAAAAAAAAAATGACCACAAGAAAACGAAAGTTAAAAATCCAGAGCCTACGTGAAGAATAATCCAGCAAGCATAGTGGGCTGATGGAAGTTGAAAATTAGGTTATCCCACTTTCTACAAAAATGTAGGGCTTCACTTAGTTGTTAATAAACAATGGTGCTGACAGTTAGTTATGAGTTTTCGAGACTCCATCTAATGGGAATTTGACCTTACCACAGTGGTGTCCTGACCCCTGGGATGGGCCAGAACAGGCTTCAACATTAACGTCTGAACTCACATCATGTGATGAGATTTGGGTCCAAAAACCATCCCAAACAGACTTTTGCAGTGGTCCATCACATTTCAGTGGATCTCCACAAATGCCTCAGTGGCAGGCAAACACATCAGCTACAGCTGCCCCAGGGTTTCTGCAGAAAAAGAAATCTAGTGCTTTTCTACACCTTTTCTTCTTTTATTTATTTGTTTATTCTTTTTATTTTGTCAAAAAGGTTTCCCGATCCTACCAATCTTGCTGAGGAGAAACCTTTTCCCACATTTCTTTGTTATTTAAGATTATAATAGAAAATTCAGCATTTATCTCTGTTCATGTTTCCATTTTTTCTGTTTCCCAATATTGGATAGAAAGGTGACTATCAGTACATGTTGGTTTTCTCAACGTTTGATTTTTTTCCCCCTTCAATACAATTATCTGTGTCAACTCCTTTCTGTTTCAAAACTTTGACTGCAGGATTGCCATGTTTACCACATTTGTGCCCTCAGAGTGAATAGAGCAAAATATTTCTGGATAGCGAGGGAGCTACCGGATGATCAATTGCTCTGTGTCCTTTTCCTCGAAGTCTAATTGCAGCCTACCAGCAAAATCCTCCTTCCTCATTGATTACCTCTCTTGCTTTATTTCTTACTGATTCGTTTGTCCCAGTCCCAGCTTTAATTAACAGGGCTTGCTCTTCTTTTCCCAGACATTCAGAAACTCCTCGACCAGCTATGAGACAAGTACAACATGTACCTGGTCACATGAAGAGATCACAGCTCTGCTGATATAAATTCTTGCAACTGAACTTTTTAGCTTTCAATTACCCTTCTGTGTGTGTGTGTGTATTTTTAAAGTGTTTCTAGAGAAAGCCCTTTATCTTTTCAAACCAACAACAGGTCAATGAAAATCTTTCACATTCTGCAGCTGCAATCTTCCTATCTCTCATGAAGTGGCAATCATTTGCTCTCATGATTGACTCTTTTTCTTCAGTTTGTTGGAAAAAAATATACTACCAGCTTCGCCCTTTTTCTTTTGTTTTGGCTCTTGGCAGCGGGATGGTGGCAACTGATGTTCTCTGTCTGGGTGCATTTACTGACACAGCAGCTTGTTGGAGTGTAAATATGCTGCAAGGAGAATGATATTACCAGCTCTCATGGATAATATAAATGTTACCGTAGAAATAGCATGGGAAAAAAATAAATCTAATTAAAGACTTTCATCTGACAAGAGTTTTGATTGTACCCAGCTAAACCTGAAATCAAGTACTTGTGTTCGACACTGACTTAAATCTTCCTGAGTGCATGCATAAACCTATTGACTTTGAGCCAGTATTTCTTTTCATATTGGTGTGTGAGTCTGGAAAAATCAAGGCTGGCTAGGTTGATTTCAAGGTTGGACAGCTTGACTCTGTTATTTAGGCATCTTGGGGATGTCAAAGAAATGTTGAAAGGTTTCTTGAAAGCAAAATATCCTTTCTTTTGGGTGTGAGGGAGAAGGTCACGGTGCTCTGTATCACACAAAGCCAAGAGAAGCAGAGTTGGAGATAGATGAAACCTGCAGAAGTTGTTTTTGCTGTATTTCTGAAGAGAGCTCAGCTTTTACTTTTCTGGTTTAGAAGCTCCTTCCTTAAATGCTTAAGAACTACATTGGACTTGATGAAATTCACAGCTGTGCAGACAGCAAACATGAGAGATACTTGCCTTCTACTTAAGACCTACTTGAAATTACAGGAATAGAAATAAACCTTCATATAGTGCTGGTAACAGCACTGACTTTCTTATTGTTAGGCTATGCTTTTTGCCCTAGGAAATCTCCCAAGTTCACTATAACTTGCAGGAATTTATGCCAAATTATTCACCTTTCCTGTTCATCCTCCCATTCTCCATTTACCCATCAGCCATGAACATCAGGGCAGATGTCTGGAACCAAGGCTAAGCACACTGAAAAACATCTCTCCAGTCTGAAGATAATCTCAAAGCAGATTTAGGAACCCCATTCTGCTTTGTCATAAAAGCAGTACTGTTGGCGTGGCTACTAATATTTGGGTAATAATTAGTTGCATTATTTTCTGATACGCTGGCACTGAAATTCTGTATTGTCATTAGCAACTTCATCATTGCAGGGCTGCCAGGCTTAATGAGAGAAAAGCCAAGCAAGGTGAATAAGAAGGTTCAAGGAATGGCAGATGCATCTTAAAATGAGAGAAGGAATGGGAAGGGCAGTTCAGCAGACTCAGAGGTGAGTAGTGATGACAAAGAACTTGTGGAGTTTGCAGAGTGTGCATGACGCACCAGCAGACAGCCGGGTTAGACTGATTTGCTTCCAAGATCAGGCATGATTTCCCAGTTGCCAGAACATTGTGCAGATCATTGAGCAGAGACTGCAGAGCATCATTTCATCTCTAACTTTGGGCTAATTAACTGCACCAAAGGCAAACTCTTTGGGCAGTTCCTACCCAACAAATGTCAGTGTGTTCAGGTGCGCTGCTCCTGGGGTTACTCATAGGATTATTTGGCAAATTTTTTGGTTTTGTGTGAAAGACCTGGGAGAACAGCACCCACAGTCATCATCCCACAATCACCATCTTACACTTACCATCCCATTAACTCCCAGCAAGATCAAAACCATAGTTTCAAATACATCTTTGTTGCTTAGGTAATGTCATCAAAGAAAAAAAACCAAAAGATTCCTGGTCTTATTTCACCCAAATGTTTTCCAGAGGTGCCTTTGCTGGCTGTTCATGACGTGTCACAGCATCTACCTGCACTTTTTGTCCCTTGGGCAACATTTTCTGCCTTGATATTTCAGAAATGTGGGTCCATTATACCTCACTGTACCACCCTGAGAATGTAGGAAGCTTTGAATTTTGTCCTCTCTCTGTGCATTCAGATGTGAAACAACACCCAGTTGTCCCCTGTGTACAGTCTGAAAGGAAAGGACCCATTTCATGTTGTGCAAATGCTCACTAAGGAGCAAAACAGAAAAGCAAAGACTGAGCTCAGACTCCAAATGTAGCAGTAGAGGAAGCCTGAGAAGCAAAAAACGCCCTTGCGGATTTCAGAAAACAGCCTTCAGTTGATAAAGATCTTGCCAATATGGATCTTTCTTTTCATTTTGGAAAAGTCAAGCAGGCAAAATCCTTTCTTGTTGATAAACCCTCCTCTTTATCTGCTTGGTGAGACAATGAGGACATACATTATCTATGATGTGACAGCTTTACAGGTGTAAGATTCTCAATATTGCTGAGTGCTGCCAATCTTTTTATGATCTGGCACTGTGAAGTCCCAAATTTCGCCCATGACAACAGTCCCTATAGTTGATCTACCAACACCAAATTAACCGTGCAATATCAGCAATCAGAAGTGATACACCTTAATTAAAGGTCTGGTAATGATTTTTGGTTGGTGATTGGCCACGGGCTTCTCCGAGGTTTGGCCAGGTGTGTGGATTGTCCACAAACACAACAGGGCAACCTTCTGCTGAGCTCTTCCCCTGCTCCGTGTGCTGCTGCCATGGGCACAGCTGCACTTCCCCACACGCCGCCATCAGCTCTGCTTTGCCACTGCAAGCCCCGACTGCCATCCAAATATTTCCTTTCTGCAGGATAGGGAGCTGCTGTAAACCACAGGTTCCAGGTGTTAAGCGCAGCGTGCACGAGGCGTTTGGCAGGGGAGGCTGATGATGTGAAATTTTCAGTCAGTGAGCATAGCAATACATGGGTACTTCTGACTAAAGGCATTTTAATTACAAAAGTTGAGATAATAGGCAGCCTGGCACTATCAGGCCATGGAAAAAACCCACAGCCAGATTACAGGGCAACCAAAGTTCTCACAGTGTTGCACATCTGATATCAATTCTGTCTTCTCTTTCTTGTTGCTATCTTCCCCCTGCTGAAGAAAAAGGAGGAAAAGAAGTGCAGCGTTTTTACAATTCTACCTCTTTGTGCCTCCATGTATGGCAGGAAATGGATTCTAAAAAGCTGCCAATAAAACTGTAAAAATGACATTCAGAAGTACTTCTGAAAAATTCTGATTACACTTTACATCTGGTGAAAAGACATGAAGGCTTCACTGATATCAGAACAATCCATCAGCTTTCACTCTGCATAATTATCCCTTGCCAAAGTGGTGCTCAGGGAAGAGGCTGGAAAATGCCCTTAAGTTCTTGTGACCTCCAGCTGTGGCAAGTGTTACTATCTGTGCTAATATTGCCAGCAACTATTTGCATGAAATCCCAGTTACAATTAGATTAATTGCAAGAACTAATGGACTTAATTAAGGGAAAGAACATATATTTGTTTTTAAATGAGATTTTTAGATTGCACTTGCTCTTACTCTTCCAATGTGCTGTTTAAAGATGAAGTCAGACATCACCAGTGAATTTTTAGTTTGCAGCTCTTTTAACGTTCACTTCAATGTTCCACTTCACCATTATTTTTTTTAGGATGCACCGTCTGAGAGGGAAAATTAGATCTTTCCAGAAACTGCACATTCAGAATGAGATAATTGCTCACTTGAACATCAGCTCATGTTGTGGACATCTCAATGGCTGCTGAAATGTGAGACCTGTGTCTTCCACATCCTCTGTAAAAACAACAAGGTAGTGATCCATGCTCATTGTCACAGGCATTTTGGGTCGTGGACCAGCTCCTTCTGCTTTTGCTGCCCACTGGAAAGGTGTACACCAGCTCAAATCCAAGTGCGGGGTTATGAGGTGCATCTCAGCTCAGCACAGAGGCAAGAACAGTTTCCCTCTCTGGTGTGGGAGCAGAGCCTGGTGGCATCTCAGTGCCACCTCCTTGGATATGCTTGGTTATTGTATATTCCAACGTGCTCACTGGAAATTTCAGGTCAGTCAGCTGAACTGCAGGAGGGGTTTTTGGTTTTTACTAACATTCTTCAGTGTTTTCAGACCAGCATGGTCTTCATTTTGTGTTTTAGAAGCCTTGATTTCATCCCGCTGTCACCAGGAGACATTTAATGCATCATCCCACCGAGGGGCCCACCCCCCTGTGCAGCTGCTCCTTCCCCCTGCTCTGACTGGTGAGCTGCTGCTAAGAAGGAAAACTCCCTGCAGCTGTAATTTTGGAACCCACTTACACATTAGAGAGAGAGGTGATGAGAAAGGAGTTTCCCTTCAGGGTAGAGTTGCCATGTTCAAGCTGTATTTGCTCACATATATTTTATACACACTCAGACACAGATAAGTGTTTATATACACTGAATTGTAACTGCAGCACTTGGCTTCACTCACTGACCATCAGCTGACACCGAGCACAGTTACAGCACTCCACAAGTTAAAGACAGATCATTATATCATCCTTTCTTAAAGAGATAAAGAGAAAACACCAAGACCTCAGCAAGTTAATCCTACACATTTCCTTATTTAAATATGCAACCTTACGAGCATACTTAAAATCCTCTTACAGTGTTTATCTGATGTGAGGAAATTGTGCTCTGTGTAGAAGTTCCTGCCCATGAGCCATCATGTCCCAGGCTCTGGCACTCCCCACAGTGTTCTCTGAACTCAATCAATGTGTCCATGTCCTGCTGGAAACACAAACTTGTACCCTGAGCATCTCTCTGAAAGGCCTTTAGAAGCACCTCACATTGTATAAGAATGCACATGCTCCACAAGCCAGAGATTTTTCTTCCTTTTTTAATTTCTGCTTTATTTATTCCTATCTGGTTATTTTGGCCATGATTATGTTGCCAATAAATACTCAGAAGGAAAAAGGTATTTTGCTCCTACATCAAGAATTTTTTTCTTTCCAAGACATCTCGGATGCTTTGTGGGGACTTCCAGCATCTGATGTAGTATCTATTCATATTGTCTTATCATTATTATTCTTTTTTTTTTCCCCTTTACTGTGGGACTTCAGACAGCTATTTACAAATGCTACACCTACACATTGCATAATGTATAGAACAGGGAAGGGAGCCATGCAATTTAGACCAAACTACGATGTTTTTGATGATTCTAAATCTGCACAGTTGCTGAAACTGTTGCTATGTTACATGAAGACATTTTGTGGCACCAGAAATTATTGAAGAGATTGAAGAGCTGTGCCAGATGAAACACAGTGCGTTGCAATTCTAGTGCATCCTCTCATGGCCTTGCAAAATTTGAAAAGGTTACTACAGAAGTTTCCTTCAAAGTAGAGAGAAATCCCTTGCTTGGAGCTTAATTGTGAGAAATGTAAGTGCCAGGATATTCTCTGAGTGTTATTTTTCAGTTGTTTGTTTGTGTTTGGTGTTCTTTTTAACCCTCAAATAGTTTTCTTTCAAATGCTTCTCCTGAAGAGCCATGCTAGCACAATTTATTGGATATGTAAGAATGCTGTAAAGAGTGATTTCCCTATAGATTTATCAGAGTGGGCTCCAGTGAGCCTGTCAAAAATCCATTGTATAATATCTTTCATATTTTCAATGAGACTGAAGCTTTCCTGGCATAACAGATTATTTATCAAACAATTTTAGTAACAATTTGGATTAAGCTGTTACTTGTAACCCACACTAAGTAGACAGTAGCACACAACACATGATTTGAAAACAGTTTAGATATCGGAATGAAAAATGGGAAAATCACAGTTCCTGCTTTGTCCTGTTTGTAGGCAGCTGTTCTGGAAGTCATGTCACCTCACTGTGGTGGCTGCCTGGGCTTGGATCATAGTTCTGAACATTTACCTTGAGCCTTCAGCCCTCACCCTGCCTTCTCCTCCTCATCCTCCTCCCTCTGCTCTCTCCTTCTTTCCACTGCCTCGCTCTTCCTACCTAAGCACAGTCTCCTAAAGATAAGAGCTTAAATAAGAGCAGTGACAGTGACTAGCAGGAAGGGCTCAGCAATTAAAAGGAGAAGGACAAACACCACAGGATCTGATTTAAAGCTGCTATCACAGGATTAATAATTTGGTGCCATGCCAGTCACCAAATGCTCCAGGCACCAGACACTTTAGGCTTCTCCCCATTTGCCTGTGAGATTTCTGCAGTCCCCTGCAGCAAATTGGCCTCAGGTAAATACAGCAGGGGGTGAAAATGGTAAACCCAAGAAAACTCTGCTTTTGCCAGATTCCCAGGAGAAATTTGAAACCATCATACAGTGCATTTCAATTTTCATATGAATTTCCAGTGATACGACGAAGGGATGGAATTTGAACTATGCAGATTGTTAAATAATTGGGAGAGATCTACATAAAATGTTCTCATCTCCAGAAGATATCCATAAATTATATATCTTGATTTAGAAGGAACATGTGTGTCCCAGAAGTACTGATGAAGGCCTGTGAGCCTCATACTAATGTAAATTTTGGAGGTGCCCATGAAACCAGAGGATTTACCCATGGATTTGTGGACTTAAGAGAATGGCACGGCACCAAACACAACAACATTGTGGGCTCTTATGAGGGGCCACAGGAGAGCTGGAGAGGGACTTTGGAGATGGGCATGGAATGTCAGGACAAGGGGGAATGGATTCACATTGAAATTGGGCTGGGTTAGATGGGTATAGATATTATGAAGAAATTCCTGTATGGGAGTGTTGAGGTCCTGGCACAAGGTGCCCAGAGAAGCTGTGGCTGTCCCTGGATCCCTGGAAGTGCCCAAGGCCAGGTTGGACATTGGGCTTGGAGCAACCTGGGGTAGTGGCAGGTGTCCCTGCCCATGGCAGGGAGGTTGGATTAGATGAGTGTTAAAGCTGCAGCCAAATCAAACCATTTCATGATTCTATGATTCAATGAAATAAGCAAGGACCTGAAAACCTTTTCTCCTCTACTGCCATCACCAATGATTGACCCTTTCCAAATACAGAGTAAGACAGTAAGCTTTTTTTTTTAAGCTGCATAGGAACATAAAGAATTCAATTCATTTTCCTATGTTGGCAGTAATAAAGGCTTTTCCCTGACAGAAAACTAATAGCTGCAATTCACAGGCAACGGAGATGGGGTGAGAAGAAGAGTGATATTGGTCTGTATAGATTCTTATATAACCACTCTGTGCAGAAAGTGCAAAACAAAAGTCGTATATGTGTATTAAAAAAAAAACAAAACCTTTGTGGGCCAGAAATTTTGGTTTTGACGTATTTTAGATTTACAGTGCTTCTTGTAAGTTTTGTTTGCTGTGTTGTATTTCTTAATGATCGACTTGCTGCAGTAAATAATTCAGGAAATCATCCTGTACTCTATTGTTCTTTGGACATATGGATTTTTTTTTTTCCTCTTCAAAGCTCCAGTTTCTACAGTATGTTGAAATTTCAAAGCTCTCTGAGGAACTGAATACAGGTTTTGTAATTATAACAATTTCTAGCCTAGTACCTGTACATCTGCTGTGCCCTTTGGGGAACAGAGCACAACAAAATGTATCAATTCCCTCTGGAGAAAATGTGACAGCCTTTCTATTTCCCAGCTTTCCAGACCACCTAGGCTTATTATTTTTAGAACATTATGGATTGTTATTAAGCAATAGTGGATTGTTGTGGAAACACAGGCGGACAGGGTGCACAGCATCGCCCTTGTGAAGGAAAGCAACCCCAGGAGCACAGCTCCTCCTTCTGCAGCCGCATTTCCCTGGTCTGTAACAGAAACAGACACAAGGACTTTACAGCCTCGGTCTTTTATAGAAAGATAGCTGCAGGTCTCCAGCAAAAAACCTGCTATTAACAGCTTTTGGCCACAGAGAAACATCTTTCATGGGAAACCGTTTAAAGGTGTTCAAGTCTGATAAGTGTAACAAATACTGCAAATTTCCACTTCTTTTTTTTTTCTTTTTCCCTGAAATAAACCTTCCCCTGCGCAGGCACATATGCATAGGCAATATAAGCCATTATGAGCAATTGAACTTTGGAAAATGTTTTTTTATCACACTGTTCTGTATCACTCTGCTGCATACATATTATTTCATGTAAAGGGAAAGGCTGGAATGGTGCTCTGAGCTATCAGACAAATATCATGCTCTAAAATGAAAATATTATGTTTCTAGGAGACTTTATTGCCGTTATTTGGAAAGTATCACACAATGACAATGATCTAATTGATTTTTACCTGCAGAGCTCCTGTTAAATAAAAAAAATTGGGACACCCAGGAAGATGTTATATTTTTAAGGAAAGCCCAGCTTTAGTAAAGTCAATGGCAAAAATCCCATTTCACCTTGATGCTTTCTCACATCACCTTTGATAACTGGTTACTTTTCTGCCTCCATTATAATCTTAATTATGCTGATACTTTTTTTAAATTATACCCACACACGGGGTTGTGTCTCTTGTGCTGCTTCTTCCCATTCAGGATTTGAAAGCTTGAGAGGAACACCTGATTAAAAAAGGATATCTGAGTGCTGCCTTCCCTGATCCCACTCTGTTTTCTTGAACATTTCGGCGTGAGGGTGCAATGGGAGCATCAAGTCTCACTCTAAGCTCTGCTGCTGCTGGGCAAGAGCAGGAAGAACATGGGCACCACACCAGCCCTTCTCCCCTGCTATTCCTGGGCCTGACCTGCTCTCTTTGGCCCAAGACAGCCTAAGATAAGACCAGATCAAACTGGACACATTCGTGATATTGTGTGGGAGTAGAATTATGTTGGGGTTTTTTTCCTTTTTTTCAATTCCATATTATTATTGCAGACTACATGAGTGGGTCTCTGAGGTGGTGAATCATATACAGGTATGGGAGGTGGCCAGCAAAACAAGGAGCACCAACCTCACCACTGACAGGAGCGCACTCCAAATCTAAAAATAAAAATCTAATTTTGGGGCAGAATATACACAAAACATGATTATTTCTGTTTCAGATCAACCCACAATGCCGTAGATGTATCTTCAAGATGATTGTGTGATGTTTCATTTCTATAAAAATGGGTGGACAGACCAACAGTAGAAGGACAAATGTCGATCTAATCCTTCCAATTAATTACCAAGAGCTGTTGATAAATTTCACCACAACACCTCACAGCTTCTGCCCCTCTCCAGGAGCTCCTCTGTCTGTCTTTGACCAAACAGGTGGCATTTTTCAACCCTGACTGAGGCTCAGAGCTCACCCACATGGAGGAAGGAGAGCTGCTGCAGTCACATCCAGCTGTGCCACCGCTCTTTCAAGGTCCTGTTCCTCCCTTCATGCCAAGGCCCCCAGTCCAACCCTCAGACTTTCTCTGTTCTTTAAGCATCATATTTTTTTCCCAAAAAAACAGGGAATTGGCCTGAGCTGTTCTTGAGCAGGAGGCAGCTTGGATGGTGGATTGAATGACAGAGTCATAAAGAAACAAGGAGATAAGAATAAAAAAAGCTGAGAGGTGTCAAGGACAGTTTTTAAAGCTCTCCTCAGCTGTAGCCGGTATGACTGTAAACTTGTATGACCTAATTCACTCCAGTTTGGTTTAAATGACTGCTGAAGAGTGGTTTAAACTGCTCTGCTCACCTTTGCACTGAGCTGGACTCTTATCCTTTACCCAGTCAATCACTGCATTGCAGCCAGCAGTGTGAGGGGCTCAGGGCACGTCCCAAACCCAGACAACTCTCAGAGCTGCCATTAATGCCTCCATGCAAGAACACAAAAAGCAGCTGCATTACCCAACTCCTGATAATCCAGGCCAGAGTCCTCATTTTCACAAGTTACAGTTTAGGAATTGTTTGCTTATATTGATGGTTTGACATGATTATCTTAGAGGTGTTTCCCAACCTTAATGATTCTGATTCTCACCCACTGAGAAGCTCTGGGGTTCCTGTGGCTGCCCACCCTGCCTGTGTGCTTGCCTGCCCCTGTGGAACTCAGGTTATTTCTTGAACTGTGTGGTTGTGCCCACAGTGAGCTCAGGTACAGCCCAGAATGCAATAAAACCCCGCAGCAATGGTTGTGTGGACATGCCCTGGCTAAGCTCTCCAAATGAACACAACATCTTTGGTTATTCTCATCATTTCCTGCAGGGAAAAAGGATCAGAGGTGCTGAGTCCTCCTGCAATATACCACATAACTTGCTTTTAAAGTTCAGTGAAAGCTATTTGTAGCAAAAATTTCCAAGCAGCACCTCTAAAAGAAAAGAAATCAATGTTGTTTGTTTTTCCTAAGCAGGTGGGACTGTGCTGGTAACTTTGCTGCAAAATTGGGCACTGAGACAGTAAAGTCTGCTGGTTTTATATACATTTAAAATATATCACATGGCTATGCAAAATACCATTTTTAATGCTTTCTTAAAAAAAAAATCCACCAATTTGTAGAAGCTTTTGATTTTTGAAAGTGCTTATTTGCACTGTTCCAAACAGGGTTTATGTTGTCTGCATTCTGGTTTCTTCTCAAGATCCCTGCTTGGCCACAGGAGTCATACACAACCCACGTCATTGCAAAGCCAACATTCCACCACATAGACCTTGCCAGTCTGCTCCAAGGAGCAACAACTCTGGACACCCTGGGAGTGAGGTCACCCACCTCCATGGGCCTGAAGGTCAAGGGTCTCTCCTTGACATGGTCTGCCAAGACAGAGAGAAGGGATTTTCCCTTTTCTTCATTGAGGGGAACTCGAGGAACAGACACGGTTGTCGTGGTATAGGCAGCAATTGCTGCTTAGCACAAGCAGGGTAGAGGGATCCTGGGTTTTAGCAGTGCTGTTGTAGTCAGCTGGCTTGAAATGTGGAGAATGAAAGCACTATCATGTTCCCTCTGTCCAAGGCTTCCTACAGAAACTCTCCTTTCTGCCTCAGAGGACACTGCACTTGAGCAATTGCTTTCTAATCTATGTTTCTCATATCATTCTTGTCACTTTGACATTTGGAATAAAACCCCAGGACAGTGTAAACAAACATTTTAGCTAAAAGAAGATGGCTAAATGGGATTGATACTATCAAAAACTGGTCTTACAGTGATGCTCTTTATCTTTTCCCTTCCTCTGCCTCCTAGGCCTTTATCTCTTGCCTACTTAGAGCACAGAACTTCTTAGTTCCTGCTATCTAAATTGCAGGTCTTTCAGCAGTTTGTTAAGTGTGAGCAAACATGGATCTTTTCTGTGGCACAGTAAAGCTCTCGTTTTGTTGGTTACTAAGCCAGCACTCACAATGGGCTGTGATTTAGGGTTTTCTCTTGGCGTTGCAGTGTTTAAAGGCACAGCAACCACAGCACCTGTGTAAGAATGAAAGACGAGAGCCAGAGAGCCAGCTGGGCAGAGGGAGGCTTGAGAATGTGCAGAATGTTTGTACACAAACTCAGAGAAGATGTTGTTAACCTTATCACTCATTTTGAGATGTGTGTCATAGATACGCAGACCCTGACAACAAGCAGAAAGGTGATGCTTCGGACCAAGAGTACAGCACTGACAAGTTAGTGATGAAAGCTTGTGTTCTTTTCAGAAATGAGAGATGACTTAGACATCATTTGCCATGTTCTACTAATTGAAAGTATTCCAGAAATTGAATGCTGTCTAAAAATCAAATTGGAAGACAATACTATTGTCTCCTGTCTTAAGAGTAAAAACAGAAAAATTTGCTTGGAAAGAGGAAGGGTGGAGATGGACCTTTAACTCAAACTTAGAGAGGGACAGCAGAACTGAAATTTGATGTAGGACATCAGGGGTTAGATAGCAGCAGACCAAGCAGAAATGATTTGCAGATTAATTGTTGACATAATTTTAAGGTTTTGTCAATTTTTATTAACATAATAACAATTCTTGTCTTGTCAGTGGGTGACGTTCTACACTACAATGACACAGATTCTGAACTTTAGAAGTTTGAAAATGACTGTTTTATTTTGGGATGTGTTTTTCTATATACTATTTTACACAGACCCATTTGATTGGTGACAGAAGGACAAACTTCTTTAATTACATTGGTCAGACTAGAGGCACATTAAGAAGAAGTCTCTCTTAGGAAAAGGAATGAAAACAAAGTACAGTTTATAAAAACATGTTTTTTGGTTGCAGAATTTTTTCTGGGAAAAGAATTTTAGAAAACTAAAACATTTCAGGCACAAACCAGGGCTACAAGTGGGCACAAAATAAATAATTACATGTTACACAGGAACATTCTCCAGCTCTGAGGCCCCTGAAATCAGAAGGACATGGACCTGCTGGAGTGAGTCCAGAGGGAGCCACAGAGATGTTCTGAGGGCAGGAGATCCTCTGCTCTGGAGACAGGATGGGAGAGCTGGGGATTTCCAGCCTGGAGAAGAAAAGGCTCCAGGGAGACACTACAGCCCTTTCCAGGGCCCCCTGGGACTTCAGACATGGGCCTGGAGTAACAAAGGGGCAAAGGCTTCAACCTGAAAGAGAGCAGGGGATTAGGTATTAAGAACAAATTCTTCCCTGTGAAGGTGGGGAGGCCCTGGCATGGGTTATTCAGAGAAGCTGTGGCTGCCCCTGGATCCCTGGAAATGTTCAAGGCCAGGCTGGAAGGAGTTCTGAGCAACCAGGGATAGTGGAAGGTGTCCCATGGCAGAGGATTGGAATGAGATGATTTTTATTGTCCCTTCCACCCCAAACCGTTCTCATTCGATGAAAACAGCCTCAATAAATAAATTAAACTTTCCACAGCATTTCTATGTTTCTAGAGAAAAAAAGGCAAAGGATTCTTCCCCCGGATTGTGTTGGCAGCAAGCGGATGGCAACCGCTCTCCCTCTCTGCAGAGGATGATGGAAGTTAATCGGCAGTTCAGAGGTTCTTGGATAGTTTTAAACTGATTATCTCATCCTGAATGCACACAATGCCCTGAGTATAAAGCACATCTCACCCAGACCGGCTTAGCGGCTGAGCACATGCACTAATGTTCAATCAGTGCTGTGCTCCATTTTTTATTAATCATTTTTCCCTGCGTATTTGCAAAATGGTATCCTTTGCAAAAAAATGGAAAAGTCTATAATTCTCCTATTGGGGTTTTAAAATGAAAGCGACTGCGCAGTGTTTTTAATCAGTAATAGGGTGAAGGGAAGAAATAAAACAAAATATATTTTATGCTGAATTTCTTCTGTTTCTTTGGATTTAAGAGTTTGAGGAGAAAAAAAAAAATCACATCCAGGAAAGAGCAGGAAAAATCTCTGTTTTAATTCTACCTAAAACAGAAACCCCCCCCCCCAATGTCTCCAATATAACAATCTCATTTAATTTTAGTTTGATCGTGGTAAATGTGATTCCAATTAATTTTACTTAGCAAGTGCAGATGGAGCCAAAATCATATTGATACATCTGAAGATAAAACTCAAATTTTATGTCAGGAGAAATAATAATGAAATTGCCTTGGCATGTTTGATAAAGTCGCAGTGAATAGTACAAAAATAACTTCAGACTGCTCGGATTTAGATGATCAACAGATATATCCGATGACAGCAAAGAGCATTTAACACTGTTTTTCTTACACACCAGATTATGAAGATGAGCTCTTAATGAATAAATTCTCAACATTTCCAATTCCTTTTCAAAGCCCAGTGGAATATATTAATTGAAATTTTTAACAGAAGTCAAGTAACTGAATTAGTTAAGCAATTATGTAGGTCCCATAGTACTTGTGTATATATTTTAGACTGTTGAATAACTCCACAAGTCTGACCCTAGGTCATTTCAAAAATTTGAATTGGGGCCAAGAGTATCTGGAAATATCCACGTGCTTTTAAAAATCTACTTTGATCCTTTTGTACATGTTTAGTCACTCGAATAAATCCTTAGAAATGTTCGCCAGTTACTTTTTGCAAAACTTAGTATTTTTTTCTGTGTAGCAAATTATTTGTCTCGATCTCATTAACAATGTGAGTTACAAACCCACTCAGTCATACCTGGGTTTAAGGTTATTGGACCCATTTCTTGGGATTACCCTCAAAATATGTTGTGTTTCATTTTTCCCCTGTTGTTCATTGGCTCTTTGCTGAACTTTGCTAATGCTTCTTCTCTAGGAATGAATTCTTGTTTTTCATTGACTTCTTTGAGAAAAATACTCCCTTGTGTTTGTTATCTTTTTTCTGCTCCCTGTTCTTAATTTTTTTTTCTACATAAACGACCTATATTGTTTAGAACCCGTTGACCTGGAGATAAAACGCTCCATACAAATGATTCTTCCGATCTCCCTTCTGGTTTTCAGGGCCACACTTCTCCCCAGTCTTAGAAGTTGTAAAGCTTTTTTTGTTTGGTTTTTTTTTCCTTCTGTGGTTCCTGCCTCTGAGATCCAGAACTTTACAGGCAGCAGCAGGCCTCAACTCTTCTCGTCTGTAAAGGACCTGCCAAGCCTCACTCACTTCAAATGAGAGATGTCCTCAATTTGATTTTTAAATTGCCTTAAAATTGAATCACTCCACTTTTGTGGCAGATGATTGTGTAGTGTGTTTCAATAAGACATCCAGAATAATGTTCCTAATACTCTGAAATTTCATATATTTCAACTGTCACATTTTGAGTCACGTGTCAGGCTTCCCAGATTTGGAGCTCTTGCCGGTAATAAACCATCATCCTCTCATTTCTGCATCTTCCTCTGTGTTTGTTGTTGGAGAAGAGCTGTGAAAAAAACCTATGCTGGCACGGTCTCCTTTTCACTTCAGCATGGAGAATTCTTGGTATTCCATGCCTTATCCTTCATGGTTTAAGGTGTACTCAGAATTACACGGTAAAATCTGAAGTGAAAGCCGTGGACTTCTTGTTATCTCTTTTTAATATGGGAAAAATAATAAAAGGGGAAAAGAAAAAAAAAAAGGGAAAAACCTCACCTTGAAGCCTTGGAGTAGAAGTTTGTTGTATTTTTTCTGTTTTTATGCAGCACTTACTGTGAGGTTACATTGTTGTAATCTACAAAATTAATAATATCCTCAGTGGAATCCTAACAATGTCATTGAATCGATGAGCTGGTGTGTTATTGTTAGTACAAACTCTGTTCTTGCAATGCTCTGGTGCGTCCCCTGAAGTTGGAGCTCCACAGTTTTGCCAAGACCTCAAAAAGATTATGCCAGATTCAGAAATATTTAGTCCTCATCTATTGATGCCCAAAAGTGTTGTCATAACGAGAGTCTTTCAAATTTCTGCTGACTCCCGTCATTCACCAGTACATTAAAAAATCTGGGTGCAGCAACATGCAGCTTTGCTCTCAAGAGTCGATCTAAAAATAAAGGAAACTGATGACACCGAAGGCACAAGATCAGCAAATTGTTTAAGGTTTCTTGACTTTTTTTTTTGTGTCTCACAATGGTGATACTCAGCTGAGTCAACCTTTGATGTTATCAGTCTCCTTTTTCTGTTTCTCAAAGTTTAAACCATGAAAAATGTCCGTAAGGCTCCAGTTCAGAGGGCAATATTCAGGCAATAGATGCTTTCTTTTCCTTTTCCTTTATCCTAAGATGAAGCGCAATTTAGATATGGAAAAACAATCCAGTTTATTTCAGCTTTCTAATAACAAAACCTATGATTACCAAGAGTTGGAGAACCATTTCCTAATGCTTGTGACTGTGTTAGTGAAGATGTGGCTAATCCAGTGACCTCCAAACCTTCTCAGGGTGGGAATGGCTGAATCCATTTCATGTGGGAGCAGCAGTTGTTCAAGGACTCTCCTTTTCCTGGGTCACAGCAGCCCTTCCTTAATAAAGAGACCCAGAGATTTCCTAGACCCAGAGGACTTTTTCTTTTTTTTTTTGTACAGACAAATGTGGGAATGCCAGAAAATTGTCTCAAAATCACTGGAAAATTACAAGGTGCTCATTTTTATCATCAAAATCACTGCATGAGTACACAAGACACCTGTGAGAGTCCTGACTTTTTTTTTAATAATAAAATATTATTATTATAATTCTTTTTGAGATAGTTTGAATCGGGAGAGACTAAGAGTTCTAATTTGAGTAGCAAAGCTGATAACTTTGACTATCTCATGCCACCAGGATAAGCCACTGCAATGCTAATTACGGGATTAAAAAATATACATTATAAACCAGGAGAGATACTGCTCTCCCTTTTTCATATTTATTCCCCCCAAGGAAACTAATTAGATTAGGTGTTAACTTCTCCAGAATATTGTTGTTGTGGGCAGCTAGAGAGTGACCTGCAGAGTTCCTGCTGTTTATCCATGGGCTTAAATTATTCCAGCCCTTGGATTGCATTAAAAAGTCCAAATGCCCCGTAGCTTCCTTGGGTAGTAGTGATAGGAATGAGATTTGTGTTCATGCTGGTGATAACAGTTCTCAAATAACAACAATAGAAAAAAGTATATTGTGACTGGGTGACATTGTGACAAGCTTTTTATTAGTTTTAAAAGTAGCTTTTCTATGAAAGTTAAAAAAAAAATCAGGTACAAGTGAATAACAACAGCAAATATAGAGACATATGGATCTTGGATGAGTTTTGTTCGTGTCTGAAAGATCATGGAGGATACAAAAGAGAATTGTGGCATATGGAGGAAGCAGATTAATTAATTTGAAAACAACCTTTGTACAAGGAACAGTCGCAGCTGAAGTAATTAAATGTAAAATGTTGTATGGTTGTCAAGGTTTGTGTAAGGAGAGGGAGTCGGGACTGTTATCAGGTTCTGAGAGAGCGCTGTAAAACCTTGTAATCTACCAAGGTAAGAAACGCTGATGTGCAATACTTAACAGCCCATTTTGCTTGCAGAGCTATTCCACGTAGCCAAGAACAAACACATCAGCCTGCCTGTAACACAGGCACTGATTATTTACTGTTCTCTCTGCCCTGCTCCCAGTTCAGCTTCGGGGAAACTTTCATCGCTTCCTCTAGCGCCAGAATGATTTTTGCTGTTCACCTCTGACAGCACATTTAAAATCTTGTTTTCCATTGCCAATAGACTCAAACTGTGTTTTCTCTCTTTGCTGCCACATCTGTCACAGCTGGGGATGCAGTGGACCAGCAAGGTCCTGTCAGACACGTTGCTGGACACTGACAATGTTATAATCACCTCTTTGCATATTCTGCGGCTTCATGACTTAATCATGGGACTGTAAATAACCCTAGAATGAAAAGCTATTATTTTAGATCATCTTGACCATTATTTATTTTGAGGAAAATATCCTCAAGCTGTCTAGCAAGGAGATGGTCCAATAAAATATTAAGAACAATTTTGTCAATGTAAACTCTGAAATATTGAAAGGGTTATGGTGTTGGGTTATTTTTTTTCCTTTATAAATCTCAGATGCCAAGTAACCCTGGACTGGAGCAAAGAAAAATTGTTGTCTGAGCAGAATGGTAGCTGGGGCAGAGCTCTCACTGCATTAATAGTGCTTTAACTGTATCTCACTCTTCTCTAGCAAAGTGAGATTTGGATTTTTTCCTAGGATATCAGGGGGGAAAAAAAACCCAAACCAATCCTCATTAAGCAAATGTTGATGGGTCCTCCTTGAACCCATCTTGGAAAGAATTTGGTCTGTCTGTGAGGGAAGGTAAAGGGAGCAATTTGTAGCATCTACCATGCTCTGAAAAGACAATGTTAAAACAGAAGGCTTAACAACCTCTTGGGTTTCATTGGGTATGCAGTTGGGACTTCTTAAAACCAGTAAGCCAATCCAAATCAAAGAAGAAAAATTCCAAAGTCCCGATATCTGAGTACATAAATTTTATTTCCTCTGAATTCCCTGTCAAAGTCACTTCACTCATCAAACTCACACAGAAATGATATGCATGCATTCTTACAAGCAATTGCTTTTTCCTTTCAAATATTCCTGGAGAAAAAAGTAAACTTTAATTATGAAGAGATAACCGGAGGTGTTGCCCTCAGAATTTAATTATTATTTGATTAAATTTCAAAAAATACACAACTAAGCTATGACAGGGGCAGAAAGTATAGTAAAATGGTAATTATGAAATAAGAGATACGAATTAAGATAAGTTATAAAACATTTTTGCAAGTGTATGATGTGGGAAGGGGAATAAAATAAGTGAATGTTCTCTCAGTCTTATAAAATATTAACATTCGGAGTCAGAAGGTGAGTTAATTGATGCCATCTGGTGAAAGGACATGGAAACCATGCCACCCTTCACCTTCTAAAATAACTTTCTGTGAGAGAAGTGGGACTGTTACTGTTGTAATGCGAGCTGTGTTTTGTACTGCACCAAATCTGAGAATAAAAATCAAATAAATATGGGGTGCAGTGATGAGAGATGGAGACCCAACTCAGCAGCACAGCAGCAGCAGATGTAAAAATCCACGTGGCTTCTAGGATTCCCTCTCAGGGCTCTGCATTTGGAGCCACCCTTGACATATTTTGAGCAGCTGGAATCTCGGGCTGCTGCTTTCCCAAAGACAGCAAAATTGAACAAGTCTTTCGAGTCTTCATATTCATGATGGATGGTCCTAAACACTTCTTCAAATTGTTGAGCTGTTCCTCAGCACGGAGAGCTGCCTGCTTGCAGTGTGAAAGGTGGGGAGCTGAGAAGTGGAAGTGGGGGAGCTGAGGGTTTGTATTTTGAGAGCAGCCCCCCAGGGAGGAAGAAAAGCAGAGGATGAGCTGAGCTGGGTGAATTGCTGAGCTTTGGGTGCAGGATGGAGCAGCAGGGACTGCAGTCCTCACTGTCTCCTCCCTCTCCCTGGCACAAGAACCAAAATCTGCGTCTTGGCTCATCTGCCCATCCTGCCTTCTGACTTTTGCAAATCCTCACCGTGGGTTCCTCAGAAACCCCAGAAATTCAATATTTAACTTCCAAGACTCGATCTAAAGGTAATGACCCAGGAACGTATGCTGGGAGCTCAGTCTTGCAAACCTTTACCCCTGTGATAATCCACACACAGAGAATATTTACTCTAAAATTTGGATTAATTACACAAAAAGTCCTGCTATCCCTGTTGTAATTCATAGGAAAGCAAACTTCTGTTAGATTTTACTTTCTTAAGAGGAGTAGCCCTCAACTAAGCTCTTATCCTTGTTTCTTGGTTTTTTAGCTCTTCAACTTCTTTTTCACTTTGGAATCTGCATTCTGCTGCCGTGTTAATTTTATTCCCAGATCATGAAAACACATCTAAGGGAAGCATCTAATCCTGAAGTCAATTCATAAATCCATCTAAACAACAATTTTATTAGAACTGAGGAGAGGACAAATACCTTGTGTGTGTGTGCCTGCCGAGATACCTTTGTACTAACTTTTAATTAAGGACCTAACTGTTTACAATTATCCAGCTGAATTTTCCTTGGATTAACTAGATGGTTTACCACCCTGAGGAAAACACCAGCTTTTCCCTCCTGGCACTCCCACTGGGAAGTTTCCTTGAGGGCAAAGACAAACCTGCCATGGAAGCTCCACCTTTATTCTTCCAGAAGGATGCACAAGCGCTGCAGTCTTCTGGTACAATTTTAATTCCAGCCACAATTGAGTTCTACTGACACTTTGTGTTTCAGTGGAAGCATGAAGCTTTTTTGCTAATGACACTTTTTCTTTTTAGGCACTGTGCCTAATTTTTAGAGGAAGGGGCTTTTATGGTAGAAGGGAATAATGGAAATAGTGCATTTATTCTATTTTGTCTTATTTGAGTTTCACATTAAAAATGTGTAGGGTCACATTCTAATATCAAATTTTCTAGTCATATCAGACAGGAGCTCAAACAAATGTTTACAGGCAGTTTCTGTAACAGTGGAAATTAATTGTAAATACAACTGTTCTGTGCCTGGGAATATAAAAATAAAAGTCTTACCTTGCTTTTCTCACTCTTTTCCTTTGAGATTTGCCTAGAAGGTTACAGAATATATTCTATAAATTGCTAAAAATTGAACCTGGCATCCTTTGAGAAATATTTTAACCAAGTGGTCACTGTGAGTTTCAAATTCAGTTGCAGAATTTTAAGAAATTACTTATTTCCCTGACTTCATGCCACAGAAGCTTCCCTAACCCAGTTGCTTTTGTCAGGAATGTGTATACAGAGAAGTGACTTCGTGCCAGAGACCTCTGTGCTCACTTATAAATGGGAAAGTAAAAATCCTAATACTTGACACCACAGAGCAACACAAAGAAGTTTCTTTTGTGGCAAAGTGCTCGTGGTTTCCCTTTGTTGCTGAGAAACCTTTCTGAGAATTAATCAGGGAAACATCACAAATGCTGCTAAATCATGCAGCACGCTACATATTGAGCTGCTGCAAAGGGATGAGAAATGCTTTTCCTGTTAATCCAGCACAGGCTGGTGTGCAGCAGCATTTCCTCCACTGAGTGCACTGCTCTACAAGTGCAAAATATTTACTCTGTGTCTCCAGCAGAGCCGACAGCCACGTCTCGCCAGGAACCACTCGTACAACAAGGACAAACACAGGCACACTACACGCTGAGGGTGGGAGGAGACACTCAGCCAGCTTCAGGGCATGCTGCCAGTTCAAGGTTGGACTGTGGTTCAAATTTCTTTGAAAGAGACTTGTGGAGATGATAACAGAGGATTGATGGGCCCTGTCCACCCTGGAGTGGAGATGGGAAGTGCTGAAGGTGACCAAAGCAGAGGCTGAGCTGTCATGGCAAGGAGTGATGAAGCAAACTGGAGAAAAGCACTGCAAGCACCAGGAGGTCGCACCACTTTACCTGTATTGGCACAGGCCTGGTCATGGCAGGGAAAATGTGCATTTTCACAGTATTCCAGTCTCTGCGTGGAAGGGCAAATAAGTGATTCCTGTAGCAGACACTTTCAAATCAGTCTGGCATGTTCCCATAAAGGGATTGTGGAGAAAAAGCGTTCTGGTTAAAACACACACAGACTTCAACCAAATGCTTAAAACGCTGCCAAGCCCATATTTAGAAGAGAGATGAGATTGGGGCTGGCATGGAAAGGAGGGAAAAGCTGGCTCTTTGTGCACAAACTGGGACCCGAGGGCTCAGGGAAGGATGCCGGGGAGCAGGAGGCTGCGAAATGCTGGAATGGAGGGTCAGAAACTCTGTTCTGCATTGCACAGCATATGCTCCATAGCTGCTCAGCCTCAAATTGCAGAGATTAGATCTCAGATCCTGCCATCAAAAGCCAGAGTCTTACAAAAATAGCTTTTCTCTTGTGAATTCAACCCTTCCTTACGTGAGGAATACATCCATTGTGGGTTTAAAGGTAGGTGTGTGTTCTGATGCAAGAGATTTACATTTTGGCCCTACATTCCAGTTTCTGGAATATTTAGCTGGCATTTTTTATTATTATTATTTTATTCATAAAAAATTAAATTTATATTTTTCTTAGGCTGTGTCTATTACAGGGACTGAAATTTGTCCCAAAATCTTTTGGGAAAAGATCTTGGAGAAAAGCCTGCGCATAGGCTCGGTGGCAAGAAGAGCAGGCTATTTTGCTTTTAAAGCTTTGTGCTGCATTCTGGGACATTTGCTATGCCAAGTGCCAAATAAAGAGCAGTTTTAGACACAGACAGGAAATTTCAGACCAGTGGTAACAGAACTGAAAAAAAATCACCACTTCTCCTTTAGTCCGTGGCTGGCAACACCAGCTCGATGTTGGCACGTGGGACTGTGGCTCTGCTCTGCTGTTGGTCTTGGTCAAGTTGCCATCAGACAGATGTCTCCTGCAAAGCCACCACAGTACCTGGCAACCTGGCTGGAGATTGTTTGCTGCTATTCATAAAGCTGGTTTTGTTTTGCTAGTTGGAGATGCTGTTAAATACAAAGGGAGGAATTAATCTTAGTGAAGGAGCCAAAAAAAATGAATCGTTGTGGAAAGAGAATTGCTTGCACTTCTCAATAGGTGGCCTGTCCTCACCAGGGTAGGGAGATGTTCACAGAATGAACAAGCAGAGCCTGCTGCAGCAGCTCATACTCTCAGTGTGCAGAAGGGATTGTTTTTTGGGGCTTGCAGCCTGATCTGGAGTCACTAAGTACATTTTCAACCAGACAGAAAAAAACTCTCCTGCACAATCTTCCTCCCAGCCCCCAAGTGCAGCGCACCATACGTTAGCACATGCCTTCTGTCAGATCACTCTTCTGGAGGGGTTTGGTGCATGGAATGGAATGGAATGGAATGGAATGGAATGGAATGGAATGGAATGGAATGGGATGGGATGGGATGGGATGGAATGGAATGGAATGGAATGGAATGGAATGGAATGGAATGGAATGGAATGGAATGGAATGGAATGGAATGGAATGGAATGGAATGGAGGAGAATAGAAAGAACATAATCTTTTCAGTTGGAAGGGACCTCCAGCAATAAATGCATTCAGCTTCCTAACATTTATCCTGGCTTCATGACACTCTGCAGGAGCCTTTCCACATGGATAAAGTCACCAGAGAATAAGAACATGAAGCTTTCTTTCCCCTCCATGTGCTCCAGAAAGCTTTCTTCTGTGGGCAGAGCAGGGGGACCTGGAACCTTTAGTTTGCTTTATCCAGCAGGTCAGTGGGAAGAGGAGCAGGTAGGAGAAGCAGGTAGGTTTTTAGAGGATATTTGGAGCTACTGCCAACACTCTCCTCATCTGTGGCAGATCGAGGAGGCTGCGGCAGAAACCCAGCTCTTGTTCACACGCCTCACACTCCATGGCTTTGATCACAAATTCCTCACACCCTGCCCAGAGCTGTTAAAATCCACACCCTCGGGACCTCCTCTTCATCTCCCGTACAGCACCAGCAGCAGTGCCCTGATGTTAATGGGAGCAGGAGCAGATATCTGTGCTCCAGGTTTGCAGAGTAGCATGTCCGGCTTTATAAACGTCATTTGCAATGAATCCTTCTAGGTAAACACGTGGAGCTGCAGTGACAGCAGCTCAGCCTAACAGCTCATCATAACAAAGGTCAGTAAGATTTAAAGATGATGAGAAATTACATTTGAAAATAAAAGAAAAATGCCTCAGTAAAATATCTGCAGTAACACTGAGAGAATGGAAATATACGAGTGTCATAAATCCCTGCAGATCAGGAGAGAAGGTATCTGGTTGGCCAGGGTCAGGGTGAGCAATTGTTGTAGACACAGCCAAGAAGGGTTTGACAGTATCAGACATCAATATCTCTCTGTTGAGAGGCAGCTCCTGTGCTGGACTAATCTGATCTGTTGAGGTGAATCCCATATTCATAAAACACCTAAAATGTACATTGGCTTTTCATGTAAAACCACTCAAAACTAAAGCTGTCTCCTTTGGGCTTCAGTGTGAAATCTCTTCTTTTCCATTGGTTAAACCCTGAATCATCATTAAGACAGAGTGCTAAAACTGGAAAAAACCCTGGAAAAAATGGCTCAGGCCATATGCAGGTTAGGCAGCCCCCTTTATTCCATCAGGAAATCCAACCACTCTGCTCCATCAGCATCCCATCCCTTTCCAGAACAAGCTCCATTTTCCGTGGTGGGTTTTGCTGTGTTCCTCTGAGGAGGATTACCTTCTAATTTTTGGTTGAATTTCTCAGTGTTTCTTTTTCTCTTTCATGCTGGTCCAGGCAAACAGATGTCTTGAACACCTTGGAGTGCCCATCCTCACTCCCCGTCCTCCCTCTTTCCAGACAGTAATTGTTGCAGCATCCAAAGAGATAAAAAGGCATTAAAGGTAATGACCCTTGTTCTGCTTTCACATACGGCTGGGCTTTACCCAACAAAATCCTAATCCCTGTTTTACAGATAATTATGTATCAAAAGTGACAAATGTTCTGTGACAGTATATTACCCCAAAAAACAGTAAAAGACTGCTGTAGCTGGGAGTAGCCAGATGTGAGTTCTGAATGTGGTGCTGTGACAAACACACACCTAAGGCAATGTTTGCAGAACTATTTCTCCTTTTGGGAAGTGGATAATAATTTTGTGTAAAGCTCAGCTGAAGTTTTGAGGCAGTTCTGTGTGTTTTTGGCATTCTTGCATTTCCATAGTTAAATCTTCGTAACGACACGTTAATCTTGGATATCTATTAAAAAGAATTTGTAATTGGGTTGATGAGAGATGCCCACAAAGATGGTGCCACGCTGCTTCAAAATTATTGATTAAATCAGTAAAAAGACATTAAAAGTAAGAATGAATAGGGAGCTTATTAAATTATATTCCCACGTCTCCTTCAGCACCAGCTCCTGAAGTAACTTTTAAGCAATGTGAAATGCATTAACACAATACTAATTTAAAAAAGCGAAGAGAGCACACTTTCAATTCAGAATGAAAGCTGATCAAAATTAACAGTCTGTGGGGGTCAGGAACCAAAGAATTCTAAATGTGAAAGCAGAGAAAAACAAGAAAAATAATGGCAGTTATTTCATTATTTTAGCCTTTAAAGCCGTTTAACAAAGCAGAGTTCAATCTGAGAAATTACTATTGTTCCAGAAAAATAATTGACAACTATAACTTCAGCATATTTAAAACAGTTTGAAACCAATTAGCTTCTCACCTAGATTTGAAGGAAGGCCAGTGCTACTTCTGTTTCATAATGTAATCAAAATCACATTGAAGTATAACAGGAACTATCCTGATACATGTTGGTTTTTATTCACATTTAGGAACAAAATTAATTGGACAACTGTAGAGAAAGAGTCACCATCCACCAAGTTCAGAAGAGGAAAAATCCTTTGTACAGCAGTTCAAACTCAGTTACATAAAGCAACTTTGTAAGAGATTTAACTTATTATAAAAAAATGCACTGGTATGGAAAGAGAGTGGCAAATATCCAAAGAAACCAAAAAGGCTGGATTAAATCACATTAAAATTTTCCTAGATTTTATGTGCAATTCTGTATGAGGGCACGTGGCTGTTTGGCTCTGGGAAACCTTTCACTCTCTATTTCTTCAATTGTGTGTGCAGACAACGGTTTCACCTCCACAGCAGACCCACACTCATACCTTTATGCTTTGGTCTTGAGAGGATCTGTGCTCCTTAAAATAATTTCAGCTCTTATTTTTGGGCCAGGCACACTTATTTTGGCCAGTTAATCTCTCCCATGGCTTGGTCTTGCAAGATCCAGGGGGAGTATTGCCCCAGTGCATTCCTTNGCTCTGAACCCATGCAGATGATTCAGGAGTTTTTTGATGGGTTAAATTTATATGAGGACATGCCCTGCTCATCATTGTCATTGGATACTGAGACTTCCAGTCTTTGTCTTCCTTCAACAACACCAAATCCATGTTGTGTGCCCACATGACTGAGAGATGTGCAGATACCAGATCCAATCCTGATGAAGATCTGGCATTGACAGCTCTGATGTGTGCCTGGTGGGACCCAGAGTCCATCACCACTTGAGGGACTCATCTGACAGGACACAGAGTCCATCACCACTTGAGGGATCCCTCTGGCAGGTCCCAGAGTCCATCACCACTTGAGGGATTCCTCTGGAAAGTCCCAGAGTCCATCACCCCTTGAGGGATTCCTCTGGCAGGTCCCAGAGTCCATCACCACTTGAGGAATACATCTGGCCCTCTCCACACAGTACAAAAATCCTTGGGACCATCTCAGGCAAGGAGATTCTCCCAGGCCCTGCAGAGGCTGCAGTATTTAACGCTGATTTCTTTTCTGAAACATTTGCAACTCTTTTCCATGTGGCACAAGCTCGGCTCGCTCCGTCTGCGTCTCCTCTGAGCTCAGACCACCTTTCCCTGCACAATGACAGATGTCTTGAGACCGTCGGTGGCAACGGGGCTGGGAGGGAGCACCTGCTTCCCACAGGCCAGGGCCCACTCCTGCAGGCATTTCGTGTCTTCCCCACAGCCACAAAAAACAGAAAGCTATTTTATGAAAAATTAACTTTTTTTTTTTTTTTGCCAAGTGAGCCCATCGAAGAGCAGCTCTTGCACAGAGCTCACGTTGCAGCTCCCGGCACACTTATGAAGAGCACTGTGTTTTGCCCAAAAATAGTGGGGACATGGTGGTTTGGGAGCGCTGGTGCAGCCAGGCAGGTGTCTGCTGTCCACACCACGGCAGCTTTTGTCAGTTCCCCCTGATTTTGTGGCAGTGGATATGAGGACATGAGGTGGCCCCACTGTGCTGTGAAATATTGCTGCTTGCTGGAGCTGGAGATTTGTACCTTTACAGGCGTTTGGGCAGGCGGAGAGGTGAGGCAGAGCTAAATCTGCTCCAAAAACAACTCAGAAGAAAATAATACATAGAGAAAGAGCAGCTGCAATACTTCCTGGGTGGTGGGGATGAACACAAGGGCTGCATGGGGAAATTCTGGGGCTGCCATGTCCTCTGCCCTGGGAGATACAGGGCTGAGAAAGATTTTACCAACAGGAATAAGGATAGTGGGAATGGACCTCACTATCCCAGGGAAGAGCTGCCTCTGCTACAGTCCACATTTAATTTAAATGCTGTTAGTAATGTGTATATTACATTTGTATACTATGTCATAGCTTGGTGCTATGAATAAATATGAAGACATAAACAAGATCATTTATGGGAAGCCAACAGCGACATTACTGCTGGAGAAAGGCACACACAAAAATAGAAACCAGGACTTTTAAGTGGCTAGAGGATGTTGCTAATGAAGAAATAAAACATCTTTTCCAGTATTGTCAGTGATGCTTTAGCTTCTGATATCTTAAACATATCTCCCCTTGAATAATATTTTCACTTCCTGAAAACAATTTGTTATCCAGAAAACATTAAACACCAGCGAAACCAGGCAGTTCTTACTTTGATGTATTATCTACAGAGTTACAAGAAGCATGGATACTCAAGATGTCAGTAAACAAAAAAATGAACCTTCGAAGGAGTAAAGATATTAAAACAAACAAACAAACAAAAAAGGGACATTGGATAGATAAAAATAAAAACGCAAAGAAAACCAACCCGAATGAGACACGGAGCTTCCTGCTAGGAGTTGTGTGCCAGTTTGACAATTAATTGATTCAGACTGATTGGTGACTTGGCAGGTACCATCAACACAGTTTCCTGCAATCTGCCAGTCCAACCATCCAAAGGATGTTACTGGATTCTGCCCCGCTCTGTTCTCTCTCCCATCTGCTGTGTTATGCAAGATGAGATACAGCAGTCCTAGAGAATTCAGAAAGTATTGCAGAGGAGAGAAAAAGCATCTTCCTTACACCTTACACTCAACGTCACGTTGCAGGATCAGGACACGCTGAAAATGAAGACACAGTAAGGGAAATTCCTCTGGATATCTTGAACACTTAAGGAGCTTTTACTGGACAGAAATTGGAGAACAACAGCTGCACTTTTTCAGTTCAATAATCAGATAGTAATGCAATAATCAGTTGTTTTGTAACAAATTAATTGTGGCTTCTTAGTGGAAACTGTGCTTTATATTTTTTTTAGAGTGCATTAATATATTGTTTTTCCTAAGGTGACTAAATATCCTCTGCACAGATTTTTAACACCCTTAAGACAAGATGCCTGTGTAGGTCTCAAGATGTTCATGGTTCTGAGAGGTCCTGTGCAGTGGAAAGGCACCAATCTGTCCCAGGACACCTGGAGCATCCCAAACTGTCTCAGGGCAGTGCAGAGGGAGACAGGACACTCCAGAGGTGACCTCAGCCCCTGACATGGGGGTGTCTGATGCTGCAGCCTGTCCTGCTGGGTGATGGAGAGCACTTGGGGGTGCCACTAAGGACCAGAGTCACCTTAGCCAGGAAGATTTTCCATCAGCTTTTGCAGATTGGTACTCTTCAAACATTATTAATGCTTACTTTGGAGGATTTCCTAAGAGTCTAGAAAAAAAAGATGGGCACCATCAGCTGCAGACTGATACTCCAGCTGTACAGATAATGGAGTTGAGGAAGGAAGAAATGGATTTGGCATTTGGTTTTGACTAAAGTTTTATTCAGCATAGATCAAAGATCAGTTCAGAGAAAAAAATTCTAACTACTGATGTTTATTATTTCTTGCCTGTCCTGTTGGTATTTGTCTGGAAAGTATTTTCTATGGACAAGGTGTCTAAACCTTGCTTTTCAAAGAGTGAAACACTTGTTTGCAAAACAGCTGAAAACACAAAATGTGAGAAATTTTATTGGTACATGGCAGCAGTGGTGGAAGACAGACAGAGATCTGGGATCACTTTCACTGAAGGCAAGACATGGCTCCTTCTAAAAGTTCCTCTCTTATCTACTCATTCCTTGATTTTTTAGCACCTTCAAGGAGCTCACTGAAGCAGAAAGGAAGCCCTGAAGTGCCACTGTCACAGCCCTGGGCTGAACCAGCCTCTCAGCCTCACAAAAGAGCCACAACTCTAGAGGCACAAATTTATTTAGCAGAACAGACTTAAGATCTGGGCAACTCTTGTCATAATTACTCAAGCAATTACCCTGTTAATGAGCAGCTGAGATGGCTGCTGTGTCTGCATGAGCAAGGATCAGGATGGCCCATCCCTGGAAATGCTCAAGGCCAGGTTGGACAGGGCTTGGAGCAGCCTGGGATAGTGGAAGGTGTCCCTGCCCATGGCAGGCGTTGGAACGAGATGTTCTTTAAGATCTCTTCCAACCCAAACCATTCCATGATTTTATGATCACAGGCAGTCTTTAGAGAGCCACTTCTTCCCACAAAGATTTTTAGCTTGTAATTCTGTCCTTCTGCCTCCTCCTGTACCATTTCACACATGTGTGATCCTCATCAGCTATTCAGTTCTGGATTGTTTGCGGATTTTGCTAAACACATAATGAAGTGTAATAAGCCGCGGCAATCTTCCTGCTGAAAAAAATGGGATATGGAATTAAAACTTGCTGTTCTACATTGCACATCCTAATGGACAAAGCCAGCATTTAAATGACTCCCTGCTTTATATTATTTGTAATTTTTGTACAGAATTCTCGATGTCCCTATGGACAAGAGACGAACATTTCAGCCACTTCAGCCATGTGGGCTCATAGCTTGATTTAATACTTTAGTAGATAACTAGATACTTTAGTAGGCAAATTTTGAGCTCATCCATTTATCCAAAGAGCTTCTGTGCCAATAGCAGAGAGGAAAGGCAAGTATTTTTTTATGTTACAATACTTTTATACATGTGGGATAAGCTTAAAGCTTCAGTCTAATTGAAAGTTTTCTAACTATTTCCACCCTGATCTATCTGGGCATGAAGCTGTCTGGTGACGTTAAGATGTTCTCAGTCAAATGTTTTATTTCCCAATGAAATTTCCCAATGAAATTTAACACAAGACTTAAATGCCATTGAATAATTATTTTAATTTTTTTTTTTTTAACTTCTTATCTGTGTGGTGTTCATTCATTCTGTCTGGAATCGGATGGAATCGCCAGCTTTCTTCATTGAGGAAGATTTTCTCAGAGAGACTAAATCCATCATCTTTCTACTTCTTGAGCAGCTGAAAATCTACCAAGGGAGAGAAGTCATCATGCCAGAAATTAAATCAAGCAACACACTGCATAAAAAAATCCAGTGCCAATTCCAAAAAGCCAGGAGAATTGGTCCTGGAGAAGTAATTCACCCTATCAAAGACAGGTGCTTTTTAACTTGCCTAACAAGATCAGATCTTGATTCAATAGGACATATGGAAAATTTAACTACATTTCCATTATTTTTCACATTTTGGAGCATTAGATAATTAATTTTAAAATGTTCTTTCCTGATGAGGGTCTGGTGCTTTACCACCCGTGCTCAGTGCACTGCAATCAGTGTCTTTGGCCTGTGCAGCTCCAAGAACTGTCACAAGAACTGCAGCTTACAGTAGAGGAACATTTCTGCTGGAAAAATCTCTGTCGCTGGTAACAAAAACGAAGAATAGTTTTCTCTAACAATTTTATGGAGCTGTTCACTTACAATTTTATCCTGCTACTACCAGAAATTTGCCTTAAAATGGTCTGAATTTTGGGCACTGCCTAAGGAACGCAAGGAAAAAAAAAATGACCTGTACTCATATCCAATAAAAATCCCAGTTCTCCAAAGATGTTTTTATCCCTAGCCTGTCACTCAACAAGAAACAAATAAAATTGTTATGAATACATGAAATTGAACTTTACTAAAAATTTCAAAGGATAACTGAAAACAAGATTCCAGCCAAACCTCCAGTTTTGTGACAAATCTTCAACGCTGCACAGCTGAGTTTTGAAACCCTTCCCTTTCAAGAGACACAGCTAGTGCAGTATAGCTAAATAAGACATCCCAAAGAAAAAAAAAAAGAAAAAAAGAGGCAACCCCCCCCCAATTCCCTGCTTTTATCTCATTTACAGATCAAAATCCCTCACACAACTCTCTTCTTTTTCCTTGTAGAGTGAAGCAAGCATGGACTTGAGCGCAGGTTTCCTGCTTCTTGTTGGGCAGACTCTGTGCTACAGCTTGTTTTATATCCCACCTTGTTAATTCTGTCTGACTCCTGACCTGCTGCATCCTGTGACCCCAGAGCTGTGCCAGTGCTGCCTCTGTGTGATGGTGAAAATTGCACTTTCTGTCTGCTCACCCAGAGCAGGGGGTTCAGCCATGGCGCTTCTGCTTGGCTTCGCCAGTGAAGTTGGGCCTTCTGCAGAGTTAAACTTTTTTAACTTTTGATTTAAACCCACGGGAGTGTTCTGCAGACTGGGGAGCCTGGAGGGAATGGGAATGCCTTTTTTCCAGCCTGATTCAGCCTGGCATTTAATCTCCAGAGAGAACTGAGGCTTCCAGCACAGTTATGTGTTTAGCATTTCCTAATAGCTAGTTGCTAGTAATGGCCCCACAATGTGAAATTCTTCTAGATTACTCTTACAGCCTTCAGCTGTCTAAACTCTTTTTGAGAGTTTTCATTCTGAGTTTTAAATTCTGTTCTCAGGATATTTTTTTTTCTTTTTTCTTTTTTTTTTCTTAGGTGATACAGTATCTAATTTAGACCTGAATTCTTGTTTGGAAACAGACCCTGGTCTGTTCTAATAAGAAGTCAACACTAAAACTGAAATAATGCTTTTTCAGAAAGGTTAACCTATTGCCTAGTCCAGGCCAATGTTATTGACTGATTGATTACTCTTCCTACTTCTAAATATATACAAAACCAGGATTTTTGATTATTTCTGGGTAAAATCAGCAGTTCATCTAACTTCCATTGGCGCTGTTTGTGTTTTTGATAAAAACTGCTTGGATTTCAAGCTTTCAGGCTTCTTGTAAACATAATATTCCCAGCTGACACTTCTGGAATTCTGAGTTTAATGTCTGCATTAAAAAAACCACCACAGTTCCTTCCCCACAATCTCCACAGAGACAGCTAAAGAGATGTTATGTGGTGTAAGAAAGATACTCCTCCCGTCTCAAAGGATCAGATATTACTGACAGTAATATACTCTTAATTCCTTAACGATCACTTCATTTTTAGGAGCTTAAACAGTGATTTATAGCTTCAAATTACTGAGCAGAAAACATACCAAGCAATCAAAGTTGGAGTTGTTAATAATGTATCTGAATGCAGTAGATTTAATACAAGAACTTTGCAGGAATTGCTGCAGACATTTCAGCAAGCTCTCTGCCTCTGAACGTGTGGCAATGTGACTTTACAACCTTTTCCCTTTCGCCTTTTGCACCAGCACTGGCTGCAGAAGTCAGGCTCAGTGATCTTAGAGGTCTTTTCCAACCTGAATGATTCTGCAATTCTTTAATCTCAGTTGAGCTGTGATGTCCTTTGTGCCCATCGTGACCTCGTTTTACCGGCCCTGGAAAAGTTGAGTTTCATCCAGAATGAAAATACAACCACATTCCCTGTTTGCTTTCAGAGAAGGTGGAATTACATCCCTTCTCTTCATAGCTTATAGAGAGCACATGCCTGAGGTGGATGCAACATTCTGGATTCCCAACTTTGCCTGCTAAAACCTGGAGCTGCTGTTTGTGCAGCACAAACCAGCCACCAGCACACAGACCGTGCAGGCTGAAGGCACCCCTCGCTTCCTCAAGCTGGATCACTCAGCAACAACTACTCAAAATGTTTTGTGAGAAGGATAAAAAAACATGAGAGAAGCTTTTGCAGGTTTGTGGTTGGGATGCTAAGGAGCGAGGGACCTCGGAGTGCAGTCCTTGCCTCAAAGAGCAGCTATTTATGCTGGGGAGTTTCATGTAAACTGTGTAATCATCCCCCTTGAGCAGAGATTCATGTTCAAGACTAACAGAGGACTCAGAGCTGTACAGGCAAGTGGAGGGCAGGCTGTGTGCTGCCATGCAGGTGATTAAAATGATGGAACAGCACCAGGAGTGGGATGTGCCGTCTGTATTTTGGGCAAGAGCCATGACTGGGTCTCTCAGCAGGAAGATGTGTCATTCTAGCCTCAGCCTGTGGTTTTAACAAAAATAATAATAATAATCCTGTGAGCTTTACTGTGCTCCTCAAGGAATCCAACTGAGGCACCTGCAGAGGAGTGTGTGACATTAATGACACCAAATAGGGAGTCCTGGCTGAAGGCAGCTCCAAATGGCTCTGCTGGGGATGTTCTGTGTCTCCCTCTTGGCAGATTTAGACTAAGCACATCAATTTTAGGCTGCTGTGCTGTGCAGGTTGTTCCCAACCCTAACAAAGCACAGCTTCAGAAAGGAGCAGACTGAAAGATATTACAGCACCCATTAGATGCCTGTGGGCAGGAGCTGACAGAAGAGCTTATTGCTGAAGAAAGGGGAGACCCTGATCTTCCCATCCTCTGCTCCTGGTCACATCCTCCACCTGGATATTTCACATCAGCTTTGTTGCCCCGCAGACACCTCCACGAGGTAATTCTACAATCCTAATTCAATTACATGTGGAGGTAGAAAAAGCACCCAGCAAAAGAGGTGTTCCTGCAAGGTGACAGGGAGCAAGCTCACAGAGGGAGCAGAGCTGGCAGGAGGGGTGAGGGATCACAGAGATGGGAAGGGCAGAGAGCAGACCCACCCACCTCGGAGGGGCAAAGCATCACAGCCATTAACTTGCACACAGCCACAGACTTAATTATTTTTTAAAATAACTCAGGATCCCATAAGCAGTGATTCAAAGCACTGAGTTAAAACTCTGCTAAGCAGGAGAGCAAAATACCCAAGATCCCAGCACCAAACTGGCAGTGAGGAGCTCACAGCTGCACAGGGGCAGCCACAAAAGGGGAGTGATAAAGCCACTGCCAGGAGTCACACAGCCACTGCAGCTCCTTTTGTTAGGGATCTGATTGGATTTCACTGAAATGGTTTGGAAGAGATCAGCTCAGGTTAGGGCAGGCTGGACTTGCCTGTCTGTATGAAAGCAGCACTTCAGAGCTTACAGGAATGTGAGTATTAGCAAGGATTTTGTTAAGAAACTGAATTACAAAATCATTATCTTCTTTGGATGTCCAGGAGACTACTTTTAAAAGACCTTTTCTTTTTTCCTTTTCCTTACCATTCAAAGTTTATTCAGCTTCATCAGTTGTTGTCCTGAAGCTGCCTGGATTATCCCATATTGCAATGTTGTGCCCTACCTCATAAACTAAAAACTCCCGCTGTAGGAGGAGCAAAGCTTGAGCAAGTACCACAAAATTAGAAGACCTGTTCTTAGCAGTTTTTAATTAAGGATGATCCTATCCCATAGGAGTCTCTCAAGACAACTCATTAGCTCAGTTTTATCTAATTTCTTCTTGCAACAGTTAGCCACCCTGTGTATGATTTCTCTCATATCACTTTCTGACTACTATTAAACATTTTCTAAAAAGTCTGTTGTAGTGAACAGGAAATTGAACACAAGCACTTTCTGGATCAGGCCTTACAATGAAACAGTTGTGACTTTCTGAAATATTCCAAGCAGCTAAACCCTACTTCTGTAGTTTATTAACTGCTAAAGAAGTGTCAGGACAAATCCAAGTCCTTTCAGGACACCAGGTTAACTGGAATAAGACTGAACAATTTGGCCTCACAGGTTGTAATTCCTTCCTTCAAATATAATTCTGAGTATAACCCCGAGGGAGGTGACTGCAAGTAACTTCAGTTTAGTGCAAACAGGAAAGATAAATTCAGGTGGATCACATTTTGTCATTGCATTCATTTAAGTGATACTCATTTTCATCCTTAACAATTGTAAAATTCCTGTTTCCTCTGCATTTGAGCTCGGGTCCAGGTTTTTCATGTGGTGCACATGAAGTGGCAAAGTAGGAAATATTGACTTCTGTAAGAGCTGAATATCCTAAATGCGTGTCACACCAATGTAATGGGGTGCAGGTACCATTACATTTATTTTTTTTTTTTCTACTTCAAAGAGAATTCAAGATACCGGAGAGTCCTTCTCCGAAAACCTGTTTGCTCACCATATTAATTCCATCTTTTCTGGAAGTAGTGCTAAAAGGTAGATTAGAAGGAAACTGTTTGGAACAGAAATTAGGGCTAATGCTGGATCCTGAAGGCACGGACACACGGTGGGCACTGAGCTGTGGTGCTTTATTTGCTGATTGCAGGAATGTTAATAATGCTTCAGTGTGCCCTGACAATTGCCAGGAGCAGAGATAACAAAACCTTATTTGTGAACTCCTGTTAATATAAAGCTCATCTGAGTTAGTACCTCAACAGAAACGCTGCTCTGAGAGATACCATTGGCATATCAGCACACGCTGTAATCACAGAACTCGATAATATTTCTGCAGCATTTTCAGAGGGGAGGAGGGGATAAAAAGACTCCTAATGAACATCTATGAAACCACACTCATGCATCACCTATGTAATATTTTAAATAGCTCCTTTGGAGTTTGATCTTCTGCCACTCAAGTCAAAGGAATTTTTTTTCCTGTTCATTTAGGTGGGATCAAATTCAAAGCCTTAATGTCCCACTGTGTCACTTTGGGGAAAATCTCTCCTTATTATAAGAGAGTCTTGTAATTTGGTTTCCAGCTGTAGGAGATTACCTCTTTCCTTTTCCCTTTGTATGCACTTTATGACAGAAATAAAACACTGCACAATCACAGTGCAAAAACAGAAGCCCCAAGGGCATCTTACAGACACTTGTGGCTCCTTAGGAAACCTTTACAATCTCCAAAGCCACTGTGATTGCTTTGTTCTGCTTACTAAAGAACACTTTCCCACAACTGGTAAATAATGTGATATTTTGAACGGTACTGAAAATGCTCATGGAAGGTCAGCTGCGTTTGCTCACCTGGAGTCAGTTGTTGTACTGCAACAGAGATATAGTGGAAATATTACATCTTGAGCAGCCAATGCTTCACGGATTGATGACAAGTGTATGTGCTGTCCCACTGTCTAGCTCAAAAAGCCTTTTTTTAGATGTGTTTTCCTTGGTTTACTTATAATCTTTAGCACAAGCCCACCTTCTGCTTCCCTTTAAAATTGTCCTGGATGAGCAGGGAGCTGGTGGCCCTGAGGACCTTCACTGTTAGAGGCTCCTCTCCCTTTGGTGGCTCCCTCTGTGCAGCTGTGAGTTCCTCACTGCCAGTCTGGAGTTTGGGTTTTTCACTCTCCTGCTTAGCAGAGCTTTAGCTCAGTGCTTTGAATCACTGCTTATGGGATCCTGGGTTATTTTAAAGAAATAACTAAGGTCTGGGGCTGCGTGCAAGTTAATGGCTGCCATGTTTTGCTCCTCCCAGGAGGAAAGATAGAAAATAAAAAAAAAAGAAGAAAAAAACAAATCTGCAAACATTCGGAGCTATACAGAAAAGCTCAGGAAAAAAAATAAAATAAAAAGTCAAAAAAATCCCCAACCAAACAGCAATAAAAAAGCAGACCAGAATGCTGGAGGCCTTGTCCTGCCTTTCCTGGGGAGCAGAGGGCTGGGTGGATGCTCAGAGCAGCCCTGGCAGCGCGGGGTCCGCGGGCACGGCGGCGTTCCAGCCGGGGAGCTGGCGGCGCTGCTGCGGGAGCTGCGCCGAGCCAGGTAAATCATGCAGAAAACCGGCATCTGCAGGAACAGATTGCCGAAATCCTGTGGATATCGCAGAGCCGCTGTGTCCCGACATCGGCTCCTCCCTCCTCTTAGCACCGGCCCCGAGGCTGGCTCTGCCGCCGGGTGTTTTCCCTGCCCACCACACAGGTCATTATAAAAAAAAAATAAAGACAAGCCCAAAATTCTACAAACTTGGCAGTCTCCACTGCTGGCTTCCCCTCGGAACCTTCTTGCTACCCACGTTCAATCCTGATAACAGGATGCTCTGTGCAGCACTCCAGTTTTCTTTTTCTTATACATGAGGATTTTTGCATGCAAAACTCATTTTCAGCATATTCTAGCCTTTAAAAATGGAATGTTTGTTGAACATTGTTCTAACAAGCAGTGTACATAGAACATATGTATCTGACAGGAAAAATAATCTCTTCTTTCCAATCAGAGACAGTTTGCATATCTTGTGTTACATGACATCTCAGAAAAAAAAGCGTTCTGCTCTTTTACTGCGTTTGCCGTGGTGAGATGGAAGGCATGGATTGCATATGATATTAGCAAGTCAAGATGGGCCCAAAATGAGCTATATGCATATGCTGAGGTTTGAAAGGTATATAAAAAGCAAGGCTGGGGACAGAGAGAAAGAAAAATAAGGGAGGGAAAAAAATAAAGGAAATGGAGCAAAGGATTCATTTCTCATTCAGAGAGTTCTGGGGATAATCTTCATTTTGTAGCACGAAAATGAAGAACTAAGGGGTTCAAGCTGCTTCCAGTAAGGGTACAATTCAAGTTCAGTCTCTAAACTTTGTACAAATTTTAATGGGAGCAGTAAAACATAAGCAAATGGAACTGTGAATATTGTGTCCCTGGATAACACCTGCAATAACTTGTGAGTTTCACTGAAGGGAGGAGAATAAAAAGGAGGATTAACTGATCATTCAGTGGGCAAGAAATACATCCTTGGAAGGAAATAGGTTATATTGATATTTAGGTCCAACCTCTCTGGTGTTCACACTCAGCTTAACCACATAAAGCCTTTCCCTTTCTGCTCTTGCCTCTGCTTTTTGTCAAACCTAAACCATGCAGTTCTGCTCTGCAGAGTCAGGGGTCCAGAAACTAAAAGAGGGAGTGCCCAGCCCTTGTGCAGAGGTTTGGGCTCCCTGTCACTGGTGGCAGTGACCAGGGCTGGGGACTCTCTGTGACTGTGACCTGCAGGATGCTCTCACAGGCAGCTGGCTTTAAAATTGCCCTGGATGGGCAGGGAGCTGATGGTCGTGGTGACCTTCACTGTTAGAGGCTCCAATTCCTTACAGCACTGAGGTTTCCCTCACTGTGTGGATGCTGGTTTTGGACCTACACCAACTCTGCTGTTGCACTGTCAGTCAGCAGGGAACTACATGGTCTGGATGAATTCCCTCAGTGTGTTGGATGGATACCACAATGGGGCTGCTGGCATAAATCCAGTTCATCCCATAATCCAGTTATTTCTCTCTGGTAACTAAGTCTCCTCCACTTATGAGATGCTGGAGTCTGCAGACCTACCCCGGCACCAAAAATGTCCAAGGTACAAAATTCATGTCTTTCAGCCAGGTGGATTTACATAGCTTACATCATACAGATGCATTCCTTTTCCCATTTATTCTTAGAGGAGATCTAAGATTCTATCCATTGCTTGATGTTCATGATAGAAAAATATCTCAGGCTTTTATCTGGTCTGCCTCATCTTTCCAGCCTGTACTCCATGTGCAGACAACGGCAGCCTGAGCCAGACTCCGTCCTGCTGTGGCAGGACATTTATTGATGTGCTGGGCCTTTGGAGATGGGGATGGGACTGGCGGCCCCGGAGGACAGATGGCAGGAATTACACCTCGGAGGGCAGCAAAGCATTTAAAAGTGAAGGAGAGGAGGGGTGAGGTGTGATTGCAGTAAGCTTGGCAGTGAGGTGGGCGAGTGGCTGGTGTGGGCTGGGGGTGGTTGGACTCCCCTGGAAAAACTGCAGAGTTTTGGTCTTAACAGAGGAAAATTGGCAGTACAGATGGTCTGGTGGGTTTTGCCCCCCCTCCAAACTGTGATTGCCCAAGGACAGCACAGCCAAGGTCCTGCTCACCTTCATCCTGCCCTTCCCTCCTGGGGGTATAACAGGGGGCACACACATCTACAAGTGCATCCTGGGCTCCTTGGCTCTGCTGTGCCTTTATCCTCTGCTTTTTTTTGCCAGAGGCGCTTTTAAGAAAGAGACACTCAGGAAAAAGCTGCATCAACTAAGTATGTTTAAATCAAAAACTCCAAAGGACAAAATATTTCCTGAGGAAAGCGCTCAGTTTGCCAAGCAATAATGAATTCACCCAAGCAAACCTCTGCAGATACTGTCTCACTGGTGCTCTGTGTTGCCTCCCACCGATCCTGATGTTGTCTGTAAAGATGCTTTTTTTTAAAAAAAAAAAAGCTTTCAAAATGTATACACCCACATATTCTGTTTTGTTTTTATTTAGGAGAGAAAATGGTTGTGGCTGCTGCTCGTTCGTTATGAAACTTGCTTTAGGTGGATTAACATAATAAGGGCAGTTTAAATGAATGAATTGTTCCACAAAGGATAAGGTTAAGAATTGCTCAGTTGATCCGTGTATCTCACAGTTAATTCCCCCCAAAGGAGTGCCTGTACCTCTCTTAACATTAGCAAAGTCTACAGGCACCTGCAGACTGGCTGGCTGAGCTCGGCTCACAGGGATGAGGATAAACTTTGTGGAGGTAGGGATATGGAAAATACTTCATTATTCTCCCAGTGCTCAAAAGTACAGGTTGGCTGGGAAAAGCTAATTATTGCTTTCCCTGTGGTGCTGGAAGAATGCTTAAACCCTTTAAGAGCCCTTTGAAATTCCAAATTAATCCTTAAAAAAAGGCACTTTTATCCTTTAAGGAGCTCCAAAATTATTTCTTAGTGTATGGGCAAGAACTTGCCAAGTGAAATGTGAATATTTCTCATTTTCTTGTTTTTGCTGGTCCACCTGGTCATTGGTCCCTCCCTTAGAAAGACCTGCTGCATCTTGGAGAATTTAGCACAGGACTTTTTTCCAGGCTCTCTGCCTGTTTCTATCAGCTGTGACCCTCCTGCTGGAGTAGAGGGAAGAAACAATAGAGATTCTCAGGACCAGGACAACCTTCCTGGTCTTACCTGCATGTCCTTCTTCAGGTGTTGGTAGCAGAAATTATTCGCATTATTTTCTTTGTAAGTGCAACGATGGTTAAATCACGAGACAGGGGAGACTGTTTCTTCAGAGATGCAAATTCCTTCATCAAGTGAGGCTGTGAGGTATTAACTGCTTTTGAGGATCTGTTCCCTTCATGTAGACACCTGGCTCAGACAAAGGAGCCTGAGCAACATAGAAAATATGCAACAGCACCAGCATAATTACTGAGTGATGTTTTCCAAGGGCACACTATTAATATATATATATAAAATAAGCTTTTCCTATTTTTCAGAAAGCCGTATTTTACTGTGGCTGTTACCAGCAGAACCAATGCCTCACTGCTTTTTTTTTTTTTTTTTTAAAAAAAAACAGTTTAAAGTAAAGAACTTCATGCTGTGAAGCTAAAAACGGTATTCAGAGAGGTTTGGTGTCTTTTTAGGTTAGTTGCCACTATTTTTTTGTGCTCTCCCTGGGGTCTTAGTCTCATATTATTTTTTGTTGTTGTTTTAAATATAATGAGGGGTAACTCTCGTTGCTGAACACTCTATTGGCAGATTTGGAGTGTCGTTGCACACTTTATTTATAGCTGCAGGATGGTTCTGGGATATGTGTGAGGGGAGTCGGCTCCCTAGGAGCACAGGGGGAAACAGAGGCTGCTCCAGATCATACAGATTTTTGGGATAGAGCCAGAGTTACAAGCCTCTTTTTCCCAGTCCAACATGTTCATATTTTCCTTATCACTTGTCAGAGGAGTCAGAACTGAGGCTTTCTTTTCCTTTTTATAGAGGAGAAAACCTTGAATAAGACAAAGGTGAAATAATCTAATTCAAGAGTGAGGAGAACTTCCTTTATGCAATTCTGCCTCTATTATCACAATTCAGTGTTGGCCATTGACAGCTGAATTGCAACCCTGACACCTGGAATGCTGTTTATGAACAGGCAGAAACTCTTTCCTCCAGCATTTGTGGCTTAGTACAGTGAAAATCTCACCTAAATACACACATAAATACAGAATAGCCTAAATAAATAGGAAAATAGGCTGGTTAGACTCAGGAAGAGTGTATGTCATCTCCTCCAGCGTGGAGATTAACTCCTCCAGCTTTGATTAAGAGAGGTTGCGTATCTCTCTTGTAGCATCATTGCACCAACTACTTAAGGCTAGAATTAATTAATTCCAGCTCTTCAATACCTTGCTAGATATGGGGGACCTTGGAGAAGATAACAGCAGGCACTGAAATTCTACCTTTCTTCACCCAGCCTAAATTTCCCTAAGAGCAACACCTTGAGGTTTTTTTTCATATTCACATTGGATTTTTTTTTTGTTCTCTAATTTTTTCTTTGCCTTGAGATGTTTAGAGCTGCCCCTCCTCCTTCTGCTTGCATTTCTTTCCCTGTTTCTAAGGTTCTTCTGCTTTTGACCCCACTTGCTGTGTTCCTGAGGTCATAGCCCACTACAACAGTGCATTACTTCTTTTTATTATATTTACTGGAGGCACTGTGTGCACAGCACAGTGTTGGAGATGCACAACAGCAACTTGATACTAAAGCTAAATATTTCTCCCAGGTGTGAACACTTTTTCTTGTGGGAAGGAATCAACTCCAGGCTAATCAGAGCATCTGAGGTCTGCTCCCGTGGCAGTGGTGAGCCTGGTGAGTCTTGTGAAGTACTTTATTTCTTTATGGCTCTTCTTTTAAAGCATCTATTAAAAGGCTGTGCAGACCGTCTTTTATATAAATGAATTCTAAATCCAAGGAGTTTTGAGCAACATGTTAATCTGGGATTTTTTTCAGGACTGCACAGAAGGAGTGATGTTTTAATGAGTGAGGCTCCTGCTAACGGGATGACAGGAGCAGTTGCTGATACAAGGTCAATTGTGCTGAGAGTCAAAATAGGAATTATTCAGTGTTGGTTTCAAAACATCATTGTGGCAACTTGCAGGTTGCAAGAGGTGATTCTTTGATTCTCCCTCTCTTGGTTTTCAGTGGGCTGGAAACAAAAAACGTCTCTTTGTTCATGCCCACCTCCACAATGGTTTTACCCATTTTTGCCAAGATGTGGTTTCTTGGGGAACTGGGGTTAACCTCAGTCAGTTCACCCCTGAAAGGGTCAGGAATTCACTGCCCTCCTGCTCCATCCCTTTTCCATCTTCTTTCCTTGCACCTGCCCTACACTACCTTGGATCACTGATACAAAGAGATATTACCTGGCTTTTGTGAGATTGGTTTTTGACTTATTTATCTTGTCTGTCTTGCTGACTGTGTAAAAACCCAGGATCAGGAAAGCACAGAATGTATCTGCTGGGAAGGACTGAACAAACGTGCACAGCCATGAAATGGAATGGTCAGAAATGAATTCTTTTCCATGTGTCTGAGCTTTCTAGACTTAATTACTCTAATTATCCACCTTGGTCTAAACTTCAAAGACTCATAAGCTACTCTTGCTGGAAACAAATGCAACTCTGAGATGGAATTTAACTTCTTGATCTGTTTTGTTTCTTTCATTAGTGCATTTGGGGTAGTTCTCAGGTTTTCTGCCTTTTCTTAGATTGGCTGCTTAAAAAAAATCCATAAAGGACGAATCTTCCTTGGGAATGTTTAATACGGACAACTCCTAATGTAATCAGGAAAGAGAACTGATTTGCAGCTATTACTTTTAAAAGTGTCAGAAAAAGGCAAATACTTTATATGTAGTTTAGAGTTAGACCTTATATTTTAAAAGCTGCAGTATAAAAGTGTGGTAAGACACTTTGAAAACAGTGTTTAGTATTTCTTTTGTCCCACAGCAAATGTGAATGAAGATCTTGGTCCTGAACCCCTAGTGTCAGCTCTAGTTTTTTCAGTTTTTTAAATGTAAGGGAGTTCTTTTGAACCAGAAATTATTCAATATTTGGTGAAGTATTGCACATTTCTTGTGTGTAAATGGGAGGACGAGTGGCAAAATGCATGAGAGTTCCTACTGAGAATCACTAAAATCCCCCCAAAGATTAGTTTCCTAAAAATAGCCACAAGAAGATGGGTGATAACTCTGAAGGGTCAGAGGACAGAGAACTGTCAGAAACAGTACAGCTGGACTGGCATTGTCTAGTTTGACTAAGAAAATAAAACAAGGGTGAATTGGCAGAAGAGATACAGAGACAACATGTGAATCCACACAGGGAAATCCGTTCCTTGACTTTATGATCAGCCTCTGACTAATCAAAGCATCAGCAAAGCTCGTGCTGGTAACAGGAGCTGCTGGCTAAGGGTTTCTTTGCCTCTTGTTAGCACAACTTCAGGGGCAACAAGTCCTTGTACAAAAGTGTTCGGCACTGCAATTGGAAAAGCAAGCCTGGGCCTGACCTGGCGACACAGATGTTTATTTCCAATACTCTCCTTGTTCTTTGTGGAGAATGGTTTATTGATTATGTCAAGACAGGCTTGAAATGCCCCCGCAAGGCTCCAATTGCACTCCACTGGTGTGCTCAGTGAACCAAGCCTGCATGTTTGACCAGCAACTTGGATATACGACCATTAAGTGTTTGACCTGGGAAAGTTTTGATAGTCAGGCCAACTTTTTATGGTCTAGAAAATGCTGACTTGGAATGAGTCTGTTAGCACGCATCTAATTTCTGTACTGTGACAACTACAGAGCAGGAGGAGTAAATTAATTAGACCAACCAGTTGATAAACTGACTTTTCTAACAGAAACTCGTGTGTCCAGAAAAGCAGTGTGGATCAGCTCATCATAACTGGCTATTAGCCCCTGGAAATGCACCCACTCCCCTTGACCTGATGATGCAAATACTTCGTGTTGGAGCTCTTTGGTGAAATGGCTTCTTTGAAATCAGAGTCACCAATCGAGCCTTTGGAAAGGGGCTCAATTTCCTACATAAATCCATTCTGTATCACAAGGATAACTTGTGTACCTGCCTGAAGGCTGCCCTGCTGCAGGGTGCCTCTATGGCATGAATATACAAATGCACAAAGGGGGTTTTGGCTTGTGTAAAACACCCAAATAATACTCCAGGGTTTGCTCAAGGATTTCTTGTTGTTTTCCTCTGTAATTTTATTCAGGATGTGTTTACTGCAGTTACTGGATTATGACCCATACATATATATTTTTATTTGGAATTCCATTTCAGTCTACTCTAGATCCCATTAGCATAAAAAGATCCCCAGAGCTTGCTAGTGTAGTTCATGGCATGTAAATTAGCAAACACTGCAATTCTGTCAAAACTCCTAATATTTTACCACCATGAACTATATTACACATGCCAGCTCTCTTTCAGCATTTAAATTCTTTGATTTTGTTATATGTCCAAGGCAAGGATTGTGCTCCATCCATTTTCCCCAAAGTCATTAATCAAGGATCATTAACTACAGAAATGGGTTTAAAGTTTATAGATTTCTAAACTGTGGTTTTCTGTTTGCATGTCAAAGTTTTCTGTGTCCGTGGCTGATTGGAGCCATTCTGCACACTGGTTTGTGCTTGGCTTTAACAGGTAAGGGAGCTTTTTCTCTCTCAATGGATTTCTAGTTTTCTACCTATTTAAATACAAAAAAATGAACTCCCAAAGCAAAATCTGCATTTTCAAATAGATGAAGCTTTGAAGGAAAAATAGCTTTCTGAGCAAGTCCAAGAGTAGGAGAGATGAGTTATGAATGAATCCCCAAGCAAATGGCAAATCTGGCTGAGGGTGATACCCCCTCAACCCAAAATTTTTGCCTTTGAAAGCAATCCTGAGGATATGGATGTGGATTAAACCTAGGCTTCTGCCTACTTTAGATTAAATAAGAGTCTAAAATTTGGCTGCTCAATTCAAAATAGAAAAGAGGTTTTATGCTTTCATTGGACTGAGCATATTAAATAAGTCCAGTTGTATTTCCCATTTGAACCCTTCTAAACTTTTGATTTTATTTGGACTTTGAATCGTGCCTTCATTTAACCCAGCCTCATTAAGATAGAAACAAATGCATTTTGGAGCATTCAGATATTTTGATATTAAGAAAGAAAATATTTGAGGCTGTGGGATTTGTAAGGGATCCTCCTTGGTGTGAAGATACTTCAGGAGCTGGTACCAGAGCTGGAAGTGGAAGAAGCTTTCCAGTGTCTGGTGTGTAACCAACTACACCCAACAGCACCAGGGGAGTGGGGAAGATGGTTGAGCTCTAAGGGGCTTCAGAAAACCTTCAATTCCTGAACCAATTCCAGTCAAACTTGCCACACAGCCACTCCTCCACAGCCATAAATAATTCATGTCATCTGTTTAGAAAAAGCATTTTGAGGAATTTGTCAGGATTGCCTGTAGAGCTTTGTTTTCAGCTACAACTTTCTCAGCTGCTGCAGGCATTTCTGCTTGCTGCAAATCTTTTTGGATGAAATGATTTTTATGTCTGTTCTGGCTCAGGTAACACAGCCAAGGTGCAGCTCTAAGGCTGGACTCCTCATCTCCTGGGCTGCCTGAGACATTCTTATTCTGAAACTACCAACATATTTAATTACTGTAAAATGCAATGTGTGTTGGCTGGTGTTAACTTGGTTTTCAGCATCTCATGGATAAGAGGAAGAACAAGGAATGCTTATGAGGAAGAATTCTTGTTATATTAGTAACATATATTGGATGATTGTAAAGTATTTTGGAAGAGCAGGGTATTGGATCAGCCATAGCATAGATAACTTGGGATTGAACCCTGAAATGGTAGCTTTCACTGTGTAACCTGTGGATGAAGCATGTGACTCTCTCCCTATTCTGTCTGAAATTTGCTTTATTTCTCAGTGTTTTGTTGTTCAACACACAAAATTGAGTTGATGTAACAGCAAACAATATCTGTGTATTTTATATATTGCATTTCAGGCAAGAGGAGAGGAAAACAACACTGGGCAGAGTGCAGAGCAGGCAAATAGAACTGAAGAAATATGAAATAGCTTTGATAGCTGCTTGCCCAACAGATGTAAACCATCATGCACTGAGGGCTGCTATCTGAACAATTGTATGATTTATGCATCGTGGAATGGTTTATGATTTAAAGTTTTCACAAGCCTGTCTTAAAATCTTTTCAATCTTTCTGTCCCTTGGTGTAACTTTAAAAAAAAAAGTTTCCTGACAGCATGTGGTACCTCTTGACATATGGGCAGCTAAACAATCCAGCCCTCAAAGAAAGGGATGTTAAATGAGCAACATGAAAAATGGTTCTGGAGACTTGCAATGTGCTGGTATAAATTGGGTCAGCCCATTATGACTTGTAAATTCAAAGCAACCCACAAGCTTTGACTTCTTAGGAAACAAGAGCTTGAACGGAAATAAATTATTCAGGATGCATCCCATGCTTATCTTTATGTACATAATTTTTCCTGTCCAAATAATTTAACAATTTAAAGGCCAGGCTTGTATTGTTGTTTTCAGGACATCATCACTTTTTTTTTTCTTTTCCCCCTTGGTGTACCAGTTAACCTGCTGTGCTTTTGATGAGTTTATCCCAATAATTTATATACATGTCTATAAAAATGGATTTAGCCATGTTTACTGCTGTGTGAGTCCCACTCAGGTAGCTGTCACAAAATTGGAGGCAGTTCAGTATTTTTGTGAACCTACCAGATATTACCATTATTATCACCTTGTCTACATCTTCTATGACCTTATAGCAAGAATTATTTAAGCACAGGGCAACCCCCCTCCAACATGTAGTTACTATTCCAAGGTGCTCCACGGCAGGTGAATTATGATGAGTTTGGAAGGGGAATAGGGAAGTACTTTTACTCTTGAGAGTAATGTTTCAGAAATATTTGTAAAATGTGAAATAGAGGCACTTGTTTGGAAAACCCAAGTGGTGGAAGCCAGCGTTGAGGAGTGAGCATGGTGGGTTAGTGAAATGTCTCTACACCAGCACTGTGGCTGTAGTTCAGTGCAGCAGAGATGCTTTGGGGGCTGCAGGGGGGCTGTGCTGCACCTGGGGCCTTCGAGCTGGGAGCATGGCCTTAGGGCAAGAGGAAAAGTCACATCCCCAAAATATCCCGTGGGTTAGTTCTGCAGAACTTTAATTAAAACCAGTTTTTTTATAACTGGTTGTCTGTAGCTGGTGTCTGAGCACGTTACGAGATGGAATTGCAGTGTATATTTGTCCCAAATTATCTTCAGGAATTACGAGGCTGTCTTGCTTTATCATCCCAAACATCTTTTGAGAATAAAGCTTTTTTCAGAGTCTTTCTAACATGTAGAGTAGCCTCTGCCTTGGTGTAAGTCACCTGTTAGTCAGCAGTTCCCCTTTCTGCCAGGCATCCCTGCCATCTGCAATGGGCGGGAAAATAAGGGGTCATATTTTGTAAATCACTTTTTTTTTAAATTTTTTAAAACCTCTTTTAACCGTTTGTCTGATATTTTTAGTGAGCAAACACTACTGTCAGCAAAGTAAATCAAAGTGATACCTGAATGCTCTCCCTAGTTTCTATTGAGAATGCTACAAAGTCACTTTTTCATGCATGATAGGTGAGAAATCTGAATATCTGAATCCCCATCTATCTTAGTGTTTACAATAGTTGCACCATTATTAATAGCTAATGACTTACATTGTGTGTACTCAGGATTTCTTAAAAATTGGAAAACCAATGCAAGTAAAAAATGTGCTAAAAATGAAGAGTTTGAAATAGCTCTGGTAGCAGGGATAGAAGAAGGAACTGTGGCTATAGGCCAATTTGGGATGGAAAACAGTCATTTTTAAAAGGTCTTTCTAAATCAAAATGTGAATATCTTATAGCAAGGGACAGACTTGTTGGGGAAATTCAATACTGGTGTAATTTAATAGTTGAGAGAAACTTCAGGAAATATTCAGTGCTGGCTTTGAAAAGGAAGAAAGGATATTGGTCCCATCACTAAAATAACATTTTTTCCACTTGTATTTCTAAGTGCGATGTCACTACAGGAATTACATTAGCGTAGCAAAGGATGACTCTTTCCTTGTGGATGACTTGATGTCGTGGCTAATTTGGGATGTTTTCAGCCAGTATTTAACATCTAGTTATCTAAGCCGACTGCAGGAGATCAAAGGAAACACTTAACATCTGAACGAAACGCTTAGCAAACAACAGCAAAAACAAATCCCCCAGTAAATGACTCGAAGACATGATCTTCCTACTTTAGAAAGGAATCAGGAAAATATCAATTTAATGAAATATCACAACTAGAGTGCTGAAAAGCACCCTCACTTAGAATCAGTGTTGTCTGCCTGCAACCCCCACTGACATTTCTTCAGCTGCAAGCGTTTTCCAGAGTGGGTAAGGAGCTGATTAACAGTGCGGGTTTATAGAGACAAGCTCGTGTCAATTAAGCACCAGGAGGGACCATCAATTAGTGTCAGTCAGGCAAACCTTTTACCACTTAAATTAACATAATGAAAAATGGTTCATTCAAGGTTCAAGAAACTTTTGCCGTCCAAAAAGACATTCTTTTTCAATTAAAGCCTTGCAGCCACGAAGAATAATTTTTCTTGCAAAATAGTCATACGAAGAGTTGGCTTTCTTTATTTTTTTTTGTTGAACTATTGCTTTTATAAATTATTTTTCATTTTTATACCTTATAAGAGAGTGTTCAAGAAACCTCGGCCAAGTTCTTTTAGTTTTTAACTTGGTTCTACAAGGTCCAACGAGGTGCTGGAAGTCACTGTGGTGACAGGATTAAAGCAAATAACCNAAAAGGAGCAATTAGACCAAGCCCTCAGCATTTGCATTTATTAAGTAAAGTTCAGTGTTACATAAACAAAAAATTAAATAACCAGAAACTCCAGTGCTTTTTAATTCATCATCCTCCCAGTTTCTGGTTTTTACCATTTGGCCGGAATAATGAAGATCGGTTTTAAGTAGGAAGACACTCGAAAAGGAGTCAGCTGAACTTGTTGCATCAGAACAGACTAAGTGTTTCAAGATTTTGTTGGAGAAGTCCGTGATGTATTTTTAATTTATGTGCAATATTAAGGGATGTGGCTGTCAAACTCACATCCTCCCCTACAAATCACACGCACCGGGGGATTGCTTCAAAAATCAGATGATCGTCAAACAGACAGTGAGGGCGGATTTGTGTTTCCTCTTCGTGCAGCAATCGGGTGAAACCTTGGCCATGCTGTGTGAAATTAGTCCCAAGGTGACAGTGAAGAGAGGTGAGAAGTGCAGGAGGAACAAGGCCCTTTGAAAGGTCCTGGAAATGGAAACTGTGCTTTTTAAAGTGTTAACCTCGGCTTTGTGCTGCCTTTGTTTACTCTTGGAGGATCCCGTGCTGTCTGAAGGCATTAATTGTCTGAAGGCATTAATTGTCTGAAGGCATTGATTACCCCGCTTGGGAAGCTGGGGAGCCCGTGAGGCTCTGTCCATGGCTCATGGAAGGTTCTGGAGCTTCCCCAGCAGTGATGCAGGGGAGCATCCCCGTGTCAGCACTGCTGAGCAATCCCGGGGAGCATCCCTGGGCTGCCTGGCCTTTCTGCAATAGAGGAAACTTTACTTTTTTATTTTTTTTTCCCCAAAAGGCTTTTTTATTCCAAAGCTAGCCTCGAAAGCATATATTATTGTATACCTACTGCTGAGGCTACACGGATTTTCTCTTTTTTTGGGGGCTGATATAAGGTTTTCTGTTTCTTTGGGGACACTTTATTTTTGGAATATCTATCACTTTATTGAACTGTGTTGCATTGAAGATGTTTACCTTATGTATATTGCATCCCCTGCTGCAGCCTGTGGCTAAGGCACATATTAGTAAGCATATTGCTATTGATTTTTCTTTGTCCCCGTTTTTCTGTGTGCATAAGAAGTTGAAATATTTGTTTGGAATCTGTCCCTCACAGTGATCTGTTTGTGACTTCTGTGGTTTGTGAAAACTGATTGTGCTGTTAAGGCACAGAGAAAATGACTTTTTTTTCATGAGTTCAGTCAGATGCAGAGTCCCAGGAACTGGTGGGAGGTGAGGATTTGGTACAAGAGGAAATGTCTGAAAATGGGGAATGGGAGCTAATCCAAAAGTGGTCCCTATCTGTAGTGCTGTGACCTCTGCTTCTTCATTCACACAATCACAGAGGAGTCTGGGTTGGAAGGGACCTTAAAGAAAATCTTTTTCCAACCCCTTTGCCCTGGGCAAAGAGCACCTTCCACTAGATCAGCTTCCTCAGAGCTGACACCAGAGTGGAATCCAGATGTTCCTAATATTTGATTGAGGTCCCATACAGAGCAAAGGGGAGAGAGTGCGTAGGTCTGTGTATATAAATATATATATATGCAGCCAAAACCACTTCTGGCACAAAAAGAAAGCTCCTTACCAGGGCATGGTAATCAGATTTTTGGCCTGGATATGCAACTTCTGCATGTATGTATGCAATTTTGCACCCAAAATGCCCAAACAGGAGTTTACCATAAGGTTATATATACATTTTAAAGAGTCCCTGTGCTTACAGAAGGCAGTGACGCAGAGCAGGGTTCCCTTGGGGGCAGATCAGGTGACTTCTTGTACTTCTCAACAGCCCAAAAGCCACCCAGGCGAATGCCTCTCTCCTGCTCCCGTGTGTCTACAGTCATGTCAGCACAGGGTCGATACAACACTCCAAAAAACCTGCACAAATTTAGATTTTTCTGCACAGCTGTTCCACTGCGAAGGTTATTAAGTATTGCACGACTATCATCAAAACATTTTTTTTTTAATTAGCTTCTTCAGCGCTGTGTTTAATTACAAGCACTTAGCCACAGGGAATGTCTGTGCCTCCCAACCTCTGGCTGAGGGAACACACGAGCTCTAACAGGACACGGCAACCTACACGTGTGAAATGACATCAAGGGCCACCAGTTTTTTTCCCACTGAGAGCTGCGTTGATGTTGAACATCACAGGGCAAGACCTGAAGGAATATCCCCAAAGAACTTCCAGTGTGAGGTGCCCAAGCTCCTCACAGGATCGAATCACAGTGGATATTTGTCTCGGGAAGTCCTAGGCAGTAGCAGGATAAATTTGATGTTCTTATTTATTGCTTGGTGGAAATGGTATTCATGTTAAAGTTTAAAATTGATGTGTCTTGTTTCTTTAAGCATTCTTTTGTCCCAGGGTTGCAGGGTGGATGATGAGTCTTAAACTCAAGTAGGACGAAAAATAAACAGTTCTTTGACAGCCTCTTGAGGCTTCAGTGGAAAATCCTTGAAATGGGAGGATTCAGTATCAAAATGTGTGATGTGAGTGACTCTGCTCCAGTGTGGCTCTGAGATCTGTGAGAGAGAGAGAACCAACCGTATGGATTCCACTGCATAAGGTCTATAACACCTCCACCCACCCCACGTGAGGGAAAATGTAAAAATGACTTCTTGCCTTTTCTCCTTTTGCCAAGCATTTCTCCCCTTGACTTTTGCCAGGTTCCTGAAAACTTAAGAGCAATGTTGGCCGTAATTTGAGTCTATTTTTAACAAGATATTATCTGTTTAATGATAAGAGGTAAATATGCTTTTAGAAAAAATCATAAAAACCTACACTGACTATTTCTCAGTTTGAAACTTCCCTTTTTAACTGGGTTGTGGAGGAGACTTGGGAAATGGATGGCTTTTCTGAGAGGGCTCCTGGGCAACAGCCAGGTAGAGCACTGATTATGCACGAGCCTGAAATATATTGGCTGGGAGAATAAAGTGAGGATTTTCTCATTTTGTTCAGGGCTTAAGATCTGCAGCCTTGTGTTGGAGTCATTAGTCACAATTTGGTGAGCTCAGGTAAAAGGTGAGTGTGGAAAGGGTTCAGTGCAGGTTGTGTTCCCAGAGCCAGCACTCCAGGGGCTGCATGGCATCCAAGGGACTGACACCAGGCTCAGTCCTCTGTGCATCCCTGCTCCCCCCAAGCTCTCTAACAAGTCTGTCATTATAGTATTTCAATGAAGCTGGAACTAATTTTTGTTGTTGTTGTTGTTTAAGCACTGACCTTTCATGTGAAATCAGAAGTTAGAATTTGCAATGACTAATCATTTTTCCTTGCTAAAGAGCCATTTAATATTCACACTGTTTCAGTTCTGCATCCAGCTTTGCTGTGTAATCTATTAAAGCAATCACCTGCTTAGCCCATTACCTCGGATTGAGGGTTTAGAACAAAGTGCAGCTTTAAACCATCAGGAATATCTAAGAGTTGAACTGAGAGTTGACAGGAAAGCTGTGTCCTGTTCTCTTCTGATGTTATGCACACTCCGGAGGTTCATCTACCCAAGCAGAACAACAAACAGGCTGATTTTCAGTCTGCTGCTGTTCCTAGGAACTGTTTCAGTAAGCTTTGTTCCTCCCTTGATTCCCTGAGGCTCCAGCAAGCTTCACCCTTTGCCACTGCCCCCTAAAAAAGCCATTTGTGATGCTGTGAGGCAGCAAACACAGCGTGAGCCTCGTGGGCTGTGGCACACACAGCTGTGGGCACATGTGGCTTAACCTGCTCCAGAGGAGCCACAGGGCAGGGACCTCTCAGGGTGAGTGAGGGCTGAGGGGGAAGGCAAGGATGTCTGAGCAAAAAGGGTAGGGGAATCAGGTAGAGTGTTTAAAACACCTTACTTTGCTTCTTTCTTCACCAAGGCTCTCTTTCCTGCATGGTGTTTGTTCACCCTAGAGGTGTTGGAGTGGTGTTGAATTCTGATGAGAAAACTTGAAACCCCAGCACAGCTTTCCTGTGTTTGAAGATTTATTTTTTTTTCCAGTGGAAAATAACACCTGTCTACACTCAGCTTGCTGTGTCCAGTCACCTGTGATAGCACTTCTTTCTTTAGCAAGTGAGTACATTGGGCTAATTTAGGATGAAATATAAAAGAATCACCAAACCAGCACAGCTGCATCCCATGGTGGCAAAGCAAGGCAGACTCACCAGAAGCATGTGCTCGGATGTGTGGTGCATTGTGGGCAGCTTGTCCAATGCAACTGTGCCATAAATTCTGCACTGTTGGGGCTTTTAAATTTTCCAAGAGGTAAAAATCAATTTTGAAGCAGGCAAGCAGGAGGTTGGACACTCCTCAGTGGCAGCAGGCATGCACTGAGGGGTTGATTTGTGTGCAGTGGAGAATAAGTGAAGGATTTCTGGCCACTCCTGTCCAGGCATCTCAGATGAATCTGAAGAATCTATTTTTCAAAAGGACAGACACAGCCACGAGCCATCCTCATGGCAGCTGAGCAACTGAGAGCTCCCTGGGGTCCCTTGACTGGCACAAACCTCTCTGATTTCTGCAAGGGCTCCATCACCACTGGGGTGTATTATATCATCATCTACCTGTAGGAAAACACGCCTTGTGCAAGGGAACAATTGCACAGGTTGCCTGGAAATGACAGTGAAGTGTTGAAAATTAAAGGAGTTGCTGTGTGTTGGGAATTTCAGTGGTTAGTTGTTTACTCCAGGTTGTAGTGGTACAGTGGGAAGCTTCACTGATGGGGAATAGGAGATTGTCTTTAGCATTTTGAAAATTCTTATGAAGTTATGTGTGTTCAGCTGTCTTTAAGGCAAATTGTTGTGGCAATACCCAAATCAGAAATCACCCTCTTCTCACCAGCACAGAGGCAAAACAACACGGACAGATCAGTCAGTGGGTAAGAAAAACAGGTGGAAAAGAGCTGGGGTTTCTCTACACCTAGCCCAGGAAAAAAACCTTTTTCCTTAAGTAAGGAAATTTACCATTAATTATTATTTTGCTCCAATTTATGCTTGCTTTAGTCCATGCAAGGGAATTACGCAGGAGACCATTGATAGAATTTAGTTCATCGCATCCTTAAAGACAAATGAGGCGTTGTTTTATTAATAAGTTAATTTCTCACACGTGTAACCTCAATGTAATTCTGGACATCCTCATCAAATAATGGCTTTGTGTTCCCATCTCAGCTGTGAGGGAAAAATTGCCAGTGCCACTGAGTGCCCACACTTGTGCTTCAGCAGGAGTTCAGCATCACTGGACTGTAAAGGTTTGTTTGAAGAAACAAACCTGGCCTTGGTGAGAGATCTGTAGTCTTGGAGGTGAGAAAGGCCACCAAAAAGTGCTTTCAAGAGCAGCTTTTTATCTATGAAAAGGGAGAGCTCTTGTCTGCCTCCGGGGCAGGGGGATGAGGGGCATAATCAGCTGGCTTTTATTTTCCTGTTCTGCAAAATAAGTTTTGTTATGACTATTTATAAAAGAAAGCAGGAAAACACTTTGGCAATGAATACCAAAGTAGCCTGGAAACTTGCTGAAGAATTCTGGCCCTTGAATATATGTCAATATGATTTTTCTATAGAAATATAAGTAAATATTGCAGACGGATTTTTTTTTTTTTCCAGTCAAGTAAAGAGATTCAGATAAGTCTGATCTGGAAATGGATTTTAAATATCATTAGCACTTCTTAACTTTGACCACAGAGAGAATATCTGCACCATGATGGCAGCAGAGATGAGCAGAGCACACTGTACTATAGCACTGCAGCAGTGAGAGGACAAGATGCATCTCTGCAAGAAACAGAGATTTTCAAGGTTTACTTTTAGGTGTCAGACCTCTGTAGCTGCTCTTGGTTTGTAATTCAAGGCTGTGCTCGGGAGGGAAGTATTTTCATCTCTTTCTTAATGGGTTTGCACAGCTCCCCTAAGTGTTGGTGGGAATTAGAAATGGACTTTGAAGGAAAAATATTCTTTTTCAATGCTGTACTGCAGTTTGAAGCCTTGGTGCACAGCGGGATCTGTGCATGTGTTCCTGTGTCTACAATGCCTGGGGGACGTGGCTTTGAGACACTTTATTACTTGGACAGAGAGGAATGGTGACCTGGCTTGATGCCTTGTGTTAGGGTTGCAGTATTTGTGCAGGACTGGGGGAGAGCTCTGCTCCTGTCTTACATCAGAACTTTGGTCTCAATTAAAGCTGAACTACTCTCTAGTGACCAAATAGTTGGTGCAGGGAGTAACGTTGATGACAAAAATAGAGCATTTTAGGTAATAACTTAATGATTTTTCAGCAGCCTCAGAGGTTCCATGAGTTTGTAGAAAATACATCTTGCTAAAGCGCAACCTCTCAACCTGCCAATCTCCTTAAGACAAGAGCATTCCTGCTAAACATCCTTGTTATTCAGGCAGACTTGGGAAGGCTAATCTTAATGCCACACAAAAAGAGTTTTCAGAAAATACTTTCAGAGAAGGAAAGAAGCACAAGCTTATTTCCCCCCTTGCTGTTTTCTTTCCAAATATCATGTGCACGTACCCATACTGGCTTGCTGAGATATCTGCAGGGAGAAAAGCAATAGCCTTAATCTTATCCATTTTCCTTTTTTTTTTNTTGTGCTGCTGCTTCACTTCTGGTCCTCAGGCTTAGAGCTGAAGCACGTGGAAGAGCTCTGGTGAGGAAGAACTCCTTTCCCACTGTCCCTCTATGTGAATCCAATTTAACTCAATATGGAAACCTCAGCAACTCTTCGGTTCAATGAATATGCAACTATCATATCAACAATTTAAATTTGCTGTATTATCCTTAGTTTTATCTTCAGTTCTGCTGTCAAGGTATTCCTTGAATTAACATTCTTCTGGGTCAGGCCATATTATGCATTAAAATATCTATGAACCCCTCGGAAGGGGGAAGAGGTGTGCAGTTTGTTTTTAACACTAGACAGGCAAGGAAAAAATACATCAGGAACTGTAGTGACAGGACAAGTAGTGGATACAAATTGTAAGAGGGGAAATTTAGGTTTGATATCAGGAATAAATTCTTCCCTGTGAGGGTGGGGAGACCCTGGCACAGGGTGCCCAGAGAAGCTGGGGCTGCCCCTGGATCCCTGGAGGTGTCCAGGGCCAGATTGGAGCAACCTGAGATAGAGGAAAGTGCTCCTGCCATGGCAGGGGGTGGGACTGGATGAGCTTTAAAGTCTCTTCCAACCCTTTATCCTCCTATTATTCTACAATATCTAACACTGGGCCCTTTAAGGTTCATCACTGTGGTTTTTGTTGTTGATTTTTTTTTTCTTCTTTTACAAAAGGGCCAATCTCAGAGTTATTTTTTCCTCCAGGAAAAGACAGTTGTGAAGTTTGTTTCCTGTGCTGTGTTCTGTTACTGTGACTCGTTGGTCTTTTGTTACTTGTTGTGACTTTCAAACTTGTTTAAGGTTTTGAGGCAGCACCTTCAAGAGGTATTTTGATTTCATGAGGGAAAGTGTGTCCTTTACCTGTTTCTGCAGGAGACTGTGAAGGAAACCTAACAAAAAAGGATCAAAATATTTTATGATTCCATAGTCTTGAGCAAGATGTGCTTGGAGTACAAGAGTGATATTGATATTGCTATATTAGATGAGCACTCCCCACCTGGTCTGCCTGGTCCTTGTGCTTGGCTGATTCTCAACATAAATATTCCTGCATGGGTAGTGTTGTTCTGTCATTGTGGAGACTCTAAGCTTCTCATATTCCTAAAGCTGGGAATAGGGTTTGATCAAACTGCATCAAAATGGCTGTTTCTTTGTTATGGCTATTAATACTTTTATTTTTTCCCCCCCCGAATGAGTTATAAATATAACTGCAGCGCTGGTGCTTAGCTTGGGAGTGAATTGGAGCTGATGATAAATGCAGCATTGGCAGCAATTTGTAACTTGCTTTGTCCCCCCTGGTGTGGAGGAGGAGGAGGCAATGCAGTTGCTCAACCACAGTGACTGTAACTAATGAGGAAGCCAAAGCCCCTTATCTCAGCTGATAAATCCTCATCTCCTTATATCTGTCTTCAGCACTGTCACTCCAGTGCCTGGCTCTGCTGCAGGATTCCTTTCAGAAGCAGGAGGTAACCTTAGACTTGCTGAGCACAATAACTACATACAGCATTTCGTGGAAGACAACCTTTCCAGAAATGTCTCCAACTTAAAATAACTGTTCCCAGTCCTCCAGCAAAATGCTACTCTATTATCTGTTTGCTACTTTGGGACCACACAAACAGCTGTATTTGTCAAAACATGCGTCTCTTGCTTAAAGAACTGTTGTGGCTTAGCCCCAGCTGGCAGCTCAGCCCTGCACAGCCACTCACTTTCCCCACAGTAGGATGGGCAAAGAATTGGAGAAGTGAGAACCTTATGGGTCGAGATAAAATTTTAATAGGTGAAGCAAAAGCTTTTCATGCAAGCAAAGCTAATCAAGGAATTCCTCCACCACTTCTGACTGTTTCCAGCAGCTCCATCCCAGAAAATTAATCCTACCCCAGCCAAAGGCAGAACAAAATCCAGGGCAGACCTTCCATGGAAGGTCTCTGGCAGCATCTTTCCCTTTTAGTCTGGTCAAAAGTAAAAGCTTTGAGTGCTGTTTTCAGACCAACTCTCCACACTGCTTCACAAGAACTTGTCTTAGAACTCCTTCCTGAGTCTATTTATGAAACTTCTGAGAGCTGATCTTGCTATCAGGAGCCTCACAACCTGCACCTGCAGCTCCCCACGTGCTCACCACTGTGTGGTGAGTGCCTCTTTTTGGTGACAGGGTTAATCTGCCCTCCACACATTCACACACTAAATGTGCACATTTTTGTCTCCTCATTTTCAGCACAGTTCTAACACGCTCCCAAATACAAAAGCAAGGTTGTCTGATCTCGAAATTCTTGGACTTTCTCTCTGTGTTCTCTTTGCAGAGTGGGTGCTCTCTCTGCCCTTCCCCAGTCCCCCAGGACTTCCCTCCCCGACGAATTCTCAAAGATAATTGTTAATGGTTCTTGAGCTAAGAGCCCAAGTTTAATTCCTTGAGTACTTTACAGTGCATTTCATTTGTCTTTAGAACTCGGATGTGTCTAACTTAAATATTCTTCAACCTTTCCTTTTCATGTTCCTGTCCTCTGCTTTTAGCTCCCAGTTAAAATTAATTGTTTTAGTATCTGGCTGTAATTACTCTTAGTGAAAACTGAAGAAAGGCAGGTTTTGGCTACTTGAGTTTTCCTGCATTTGCCATTATTATAACTGAAATAAGGGAACTTGTTGGCTCTATATCTTCTGTTATGGATGCTGCATTGCTAGAACTGTTTTCCTGCTTTTATTTAGATTAACCACTGGTCATAACTCACTTTGTGCCTCTGTCTTTTCAATTCTATGCCTACATACTTATACTATTCATTTACACTTGTCCATAATTACACATCCACTTTTAGCACAACTCAACTTTAAATACAATTCCTTCCTGATTATCGGGGTTGTTAAAGACGTCCTGGTTCTCTATTTCTTCCATTTTCCCTGCATCAGGATTATTTGATATTGTGCCCTTGATAAGCTGTCCTGAATTTCAGAGAGATTTTTGTTTTGTTTTAATTCCACAGACTGTCTTGACGATTTCTCCGCATTTGCTGACATTTCCTTTTAATGTTGATTTTCCTTTTCCCATTCCTTTGGAATTATGAACATAATTGTTCTGTGAATCTTTACCTCTTCTGCCTTCAGGTTTTTTTAGCTAACAATTCTTCTTCTCATTCCTTTCTTTTCCTGATTGTGAGCAAAAATAAAGCCAGAAGTCCGAGGTGTGCCAATTCAAACTGGGGAAGCTGAGACTTCTAGTGGCGACCTTCAAAATCTGTTTTGAAGGGCGGCTTCATCTACAGCTTGATCATACTTGCCCATGGATATATGCAAAGAATCATCATTTTAGATAATTAAATTGTATGAGAAGCGTGAGTGACAGGTGGGTCAGCACACACAGAGTAGGAAAGGCTGTCCCAGGAGTTCATCTCTTCAGTGTGACACTCACCTTTGTGATTGCTGTGTGCAGTGAGGAGATGTCTTTGTATTCCTTGTTTTATGAGATACTCAGGCTGTTGGTTATGTGTAATTATACAATATATTTACAGAGGACCATGAACAGGTCAAAGAGCAGGATGGAACAGGTGAACTCTCAGCCTTGGCTCCGATTCAAACAAGGTTTCTTAATTCATTAAAATATGAAATAGGAACGCAATGAAAAAAAGTCTGTGCTGATGTGCATCACCTCAGCTTCTCTTGGGTGCTTCTCCTGATGTGAAGGCTCCTTGTCCTTCCCTGCCTTTTTTGTGTCTGTCCCCAGCCAGCTCCTCTGTGCTGCAGCTGTTCCTCTCCCCTTCCTTCTCCACCTCACAGCCCTCACCAGCAGACACAGAGCTATTTCAATAAGTGCAGCTGTGCCGCTAAATTGCAACTTTCCTATTTTTATTGGAAAACTAAATTGAGATATTTGTAATGATCCCAGGAGAAGGCTGGCCCAGCACAGCATAACCCAACACAGAAACTCAGAGTGACAATCTAATAGGGGCAGCAAATGGAGCAGTGCTGGGAATCCACGGTCACAAAAACAGCTCCAGTTTATAACACCTCTGGCTCCCAGCATCTGCATTTCACACAGCTATCAGTATTGGCTTGTTCTGTAAGCTTAGCTGGCTCTTCTTTATCTTTCAAATCCCTTCTGGAAGCTCCTTGCTGCAGCCCTGCTTCCCAATTAGCCTCCTGTTTTTGTGTGTGGTAACATCGTTTTAGGAAAATCCAGTGCTTGCCCAGGCAGGATCTGTACCTGCCGGGACCTCAGTTCTGCTGCCTGCCTCCCAAACCTGCACTATGGGCAGCTTGGCAGAGTCGTTTCACCGTGGGTCAGTCAGGCCTTCCTGATATCCCCCCAACACAGGGCTGCTCTGCCCCCGAGGCTCTGGGACAGACACACGGACACAGCTGCACCCAGAGCTGGATAATCACACCCTTGAGGATCCAGGGCCTCATGGTCTCACCAGTAGGAAAGGGTTGGACCAGATGGATGGGGAAGGGGGAACATTGCAAAAAAAAAAAAAAAAGTTTTAATTTCTATCATTTCATTTCTATTCTGTTCATAGAAATAAGAAAAAAGGTGTTGTTTCTTTTTTAAATCCCCTAGAAGGTGAAAAAGCTTGTCCGTTCCCAAATTCTATTAAACCATAGAGCTAACCATATATTCTCCTGTATTCTGCATTTTTCTTACTTCTCGTTCACAATCTTCAATCTCGGTGTCCATTAGGTCATCTTCCCAGCTGGGTTACTGATAGGTAAATTTGCAGTTGTAATCTCTTGGTATTAAAATTATCTTTCCTCCTTGCACCTGCGTGGCCTCCAGCCACATCCTTCAGTAGGATGCTACCAGTAGGCCTGCACCTACAATTTGCATATTGAAAGATGAAATAGAAACACGTTTAATGTTCTCTGTTCATCTTTTAATTAAAAAACGAACGCGGCAAGCTGAGATTTGAAGCATGGTGTCTGTGCTACATGCAGACAGAAGCTGGTTTTGAATATTTTTGTTACCTGTGAGCCCTGTATCTTTGCCATTGCTGTCAGTCAGTGTTGGAAAGAGTAATGCACCTGCAGGATTTTACTTAGGTGAGTAGGTTGGATTGAATGGAATTGACACTGCATTAATTTAGTGAGTCTGCAGCACCAAGTCAGAAATTCTTAGAACAAGTTTTACCTTACATTTGGGTTGCACTTTGGAAAACTGATGTAAAGGAGATAACTTTTTTACCACCTTTCTGAAACCCAGTGATAATTTTTATGGTTTGGTTTGCTGTGATCTGGATTGGTTGGTTTTGATTTGCATTGGGTTTTTTTTCCAATTGTAGTCAATGATTTTAGGAGATAGGGTAATATAGTTTAGTATTCTTGGCATCTTTCTAAAGTTTTGTCATACATGTGCACTGCAAAACTCCTTCTTAAATTCTAAATTTATTACAATTTTATTTTTTTTCCCCTGTGGTCTCTGTAGATGTAAGAGAATGGGAAAGGGGAAACTTGTGAAGTTGTACTTGGATTCACATCCATTCATATTCATATTGGAGGCCAACTTGCCTGGGCCATACCAAATCAAACTAATTGGATTCAACCTTCTTCCAGTTATCTGGTTATTGGTGTATGATGGAAACCAAGCTGGGTGTATTCACTGTATCTGAGTAACAAAACTCTTGGTTTTGGTGTCTGCAGGTGGAACTATGACACAGATTTTGGAGAACGATCACACAGATGAGAAAATTCTGCACATGTTGAGACTAAGCTTTCCAATGAGACTTTCTAGCATAGGTGGCAATTGTCATTATAGGTGACAAATAGAACCACTTAAGCCCAGAAGTTGGTATTTTTAGCATATTTAAATTATTCAAATCTAGTTACTTCTAACTTTAACCTGCTACCATGGCAATAGTGCTATGTATTAATAGACTTAAGTGTGTGGCTGACTAATCTGCTCCAAACTCTGTCTCCAGAGTGGAAGGGTTTTGTTCAGCTACCTCCTTCCACCTGAGAGAAAGAAGACACCAAGGTCAGGTTAGCAAACCAGGTGGTCGTTTCAGCCATCACAGAAGTCTGAGTTTCCCAAAGTTGGTAGAGAACAATTTCCAAATAGAGAGATCTTAACTTCTCTACGTATTTAAGAAAAAAAAAAAAAGATAAAAGTTCTTCCACTACGTACTTAAAGCAGTTTTTCATGCTTTTCACCTAAATGGGAGTTGCTTTTGCATGTTCATGAATAAAGGGCACCTGGTAGAAAATCAGACCTCTTTCTGCAAAAAATCTATTTTCAATAGTTTTTAAAAGTGTAATTTTTTGATTAGTATACAGAAATCTTGTCTTTGTGTTTAGATGTTGCACATTTAGCACCTGCTGTAAGGTTCTGCAGTTCATGTTTGTGCTGCTGGTAAAGAACTGTCTGGATATTAAAACCGTGGCAGATGTGTTGGACCTAGATGATCTTTTAAGGTCCCTTCCAACCCAACCCAATCCATCCCACATTTCTCCATTCTATGGAGAAAAATTCCAACAGGTCTTGATTTTCTTTTTTCCCCAGTCAGATGATAAAAATGCTCTTCCCTTTTCTTCTCGTGCCTCTTCTCTTCCTGTTTGTTTTATGGCCATTATGGTCATATAAAATTTAAACAGTCACTGAGACCATGACCTGTACTGAAGAAATTAATCCTATCCTTGACCTTGCTTAGTTTTAGATCACAAACCTGGAAATCCAAGTTGCAATTCTGCCTCTTTACTGCCAATTTACTTCCATGGGTTTCTGAAATATTAATTATTGCAAAGGCTGTTCTATTTAGTGCACGTCTTCACTAAATGCTTGTCCTCCTGGTTGTCTCTATTTCCATTGTAATAATACCTGTAAGAATAAACCCCAGCGTAGACCCAATTAGTGTTAAATCCTGTCACCAATTTAAATATCTCTCAAGCCCTTCTCTTCATCAGAAACATGCCATGCATTCAGGAAAACCATAATCAAGACCTTAATCTGTGAAAACCTGAGAAAATAGCTACAACAGACAATGTTTTTCTAAAAGGAGAAAGACCTCCTTATTTTCTTTAAAAAAAAATCCCACAAATGAAACCACAAGTCAGTTGAAGTCAAGAGATTGATAATAAATCCCTGAAAGACCTGACCCTGAAGTCTTAGGTCATTAGTTGAAAATTATTTATGCTGTACACTACTCTAACCTTTCTTCCCTCTTGTCAAAAATAACAGCTCTAAAGGAGTGAACTGCAGTCCTTAAAAATCTTCCAGTAATTTACCCAGGCCTAGAAAAGCTTCTTATTCACAATACTCAAAATCATTTGTCAAATGGGTGGGATTGGGAACTTTTCATTTCAAAATATGGGAATAAAAAACAATTGGCCCCAAACAAAAGGCATCGGTTTAAAAGATTTTTGGAACTTTCCCAGTAGTGAACAATATTTATATGTCCTTTACCAAAACTAAGCAATAAGCAATCTCTTTAGTTCAGGCTGTCCAGAACAGGTAAAATGGGGGCAATGCATATGAAGGAAAAAATTTAGGGTTGTTTTCCAAGTCATATCCCATGTGTTTTCCCCAGGGAGCTTTCAAAGAGCCTGCTTGACTTCTCCCCTGCTCTGGACCCTCAACCTGAGCCTGAGGCTCTCGCCCTATTTACTTTAATAGGACTTTCATACCAGCATGGATAAAAGTTTATGAACCAAGGCATTAGCTGATATTTGTGGCTTCCCTGTGAATTGATTTCTTGCAGACCACAGCCAGATCCGGTTATGCTGGGAAATGTCAAGCCAGCTCTGATATTAAGACATTTCTCCTCTCTTGTTTGTTCCAGTGAATAGCTGCATGATTATTTTTTTTTTTTTTTGACAGCTCCTGGCTGCATATTCATATGTTCAAACAGTGAACCCTGTGTCTCAGATGGAAATCTGAGGGTGGTTATGTGGATGTTCCCTCTTGCCCAGCTAAGGGGCGAGGTGATCTAGGCCCTCCTAAGCAAATCTGGAGGTGTTTAGGAATGAAAATACAGGTTCTGCCACTTGATTGAAGGAGCCCTTGGAGCACGAGGTGGCAGCAGACTGTGTGTCAGGAGACACTCATGATGCTGAGTCACAGCCATAAGTGGCTGTGTTGTTTTTCCACCAGTCTGTGTTCACAGCCTGCACTTCCCAAAGCTGCTCCAGGGCCACACTGGTGGCACATCTTCCAAGGCTTATGCAAAACAAATCCAGTCTTTCTAACATTGATCTCAGTTTTCAGATGAATATGTTGATGTTTCCCTCCCACCTGCCTCTGAACTTTCTACAACATTTAGGTTTATTGATGATAATATTCTCCAGAATAAAACCTCTGTAACAATTTAGCAATATATGCGTGAGCTTCTCTGTGGGATTTCCATTTTGTATTCAGCATAGGAGCACTAACTCTGAATATCACCCCAACAAAGCAAGGGAACAACTTCTTTTATGTATTCTGCCCAAAGGAAAGGGCAGAACTCTGCCAAGCGAGTCAAGAACTCGGAAATTTATTGTATGAAAAATAATTTAAGGAATTCTTTAAGGCCCCTTCACTGTATTATATCAGTAATGTATTGTCTAAGTGGGTGAGAGCAGCAGCCTTTGATTAAAAACTGCAGAGCCTTTGGACATGCACAGCCCAAAGAAATTGGCTGTTCTCTTTGCTGGCAAGCACAGACCCATGGCTTGTGTTCCTCACTGAGCATTTGCTCTGCTGTTCTGCAAGGCTGTAGACCAATACACTGGCCTTTATTTTTGTCTCTTCTGCTTTCCTGTTTCTGTACAGTTTTGTTTTTTTTCTTTAACCTTCATCTTATGGCACTGATGCTGAATGCAGATGAGCCATTGCTTCGTTCCCCTCAAAGTTTTTTGGGTTTTTTTTTCCAGATAATTAGCTGAAATCCCAAATAAGCATTCTGGAATTTTGTGATTTTTTTTTTTTGTCAAGGGGCCTATCCCTGATTCAGCTCCTGACCACAAGAAAGTATTAAGAAGCTGCCATGCAGCTGATTCAGGATCAGTATCTTAGCTGCTTTTGCCTAAAAAAAAAAAAATAAAAAATCCACTACTACGGTTTTAGATTCATATTATTCAAGCATCTGAAGCTTGGTACAGTACAAGGGTTTGGTGTAATTATTACCTGTGAGGTGTTGGTAGCAAGTACAGGAGCAGCAGCAAATTCTGCAGAGGGATGTTTGACTCCCTATACAAACCACAGGTGAAAAAATGTTGCTAATTAATGCCTGTGAAGTATTTACTTATAATTATATCTGTCTCCAAAGACTGCCTTTTCATTGTGCTTCGCAGCGCTGGCTCTACCTCTAAAAGGAAGGGGAAATGTGCTCTTTATGGCTAAAAGTGCTTTTCTAAAGTGGATATTTAGTGCTGCTCTTGACAGGAACTTATTCATCCAGAGAAAGTCAATAGGACAACTGCAACAGACCCAGCAGGTTCCTTACACTCAATACTAATGGCAGGGAGGCTTAGTTGGGGAAAGCAAAACCACTGAGAAAGCTCTGTAATATTACAGGTTGTTTGCTCTTTAGCTCTGAATTTTGCCTTTTGCCTCTTCTACACCTCCCCCTGTACAAAGCTGAGCGTGGTAAAAAGCAAAACCAAGGTGGGGAGAAGAGTAATGAGTGTAGAAACAGGGAAAATATGTCATAATTTCCATTACTGACAGCCACAATATATAGTTAAAAGGGGCCTTTCCATTAGGGAATTATGTATGTTGAATGAATTTCCTTTTCCCTTGAAAATCCTACCAAAAAAGACTTGAAATATTATTCAAATTACAATCTGTTTTATCCATTCCTGAAGGAGAAAGCACTCTAATGGTTGTTGACTCTGTTTCCTGTCTGTGCTTCCCCTGTGCCTCTTTCAGTCAACAGCCTGGCTTAGTTCTGCCTTTTACTTTCGGGCATGCAGGAGGGTCATGGCAAAAGCCAAATTTCCCCTTTTCTTGTTTTTCCCTTGTGCTTGTGGTGATGGAACCACGCTCTTCACGTGCTGCTCACAGCTTTGAGAAGATACAACACTAAACACGAGCATCCTTCCTGGTGACTGAAACATCAGGAGCGTGGAAGGAAGCAAAGGGTCAGAAATCAATTCTGCAGTCAAACGGCTCAGGGGACTTGATTTCTCTTGAAAGAGGTAAACAACTCTTCCTGCAGTGTGGTTCTTATGGTGGGAGGGCTCTGCAAAGGAGAGTGAAGGGGTCTGAAACTTCATTCCTTAGGAAAAATACCCAAACACTTCCTTACCCAGCCCATATATTCCATTCCATGTATTTCTTCTTTCGTCTCCTGCAAGAAGAGCCCAGAGCTGAATTTTTGCCTATTTTCACAGCAAGTTAGAGCTTCTCCTCACTGCTGCAGCTATTGGGATTGGCTTGTTCCCTGCTGTGCAGGGACTAATTAAATATAATGGGCCAGTGCAGGGATGGTCATACTTTAAATACCACCAGTTCTGGTTGCAGGGATTTCTTCTGTGCTTCCAGTGAGTTCGCACCCCAAAGTGTGAGGGGGTAAATGGCTCAGTGGCACCAGGGTTGCCCCTTGGAGCCAAGGAAAACATGGGGAGAGGGAAAGGGAGGGAAGGAGGCAGTGGAGATGAGTGTGAGGATAACAGGAAGTGGTTTCCTTAGCAACAACAGCACTTTGGATGGTTTCAGACAAGAGTACAACAGGGTACAAAGTATCTGATTAAAATTTATTGCAAGGGATGGAAGCAGCGCGAGCAGTAGCGGATCCAGCGTGTGTGCTTGGAGATGTGATTTGAATGATTGCTGCATTGTCTGGGCCATCTTCTGTGCTCAAGGAGAAGAAAAGAGGTTTGGGAAGTGGCAGGTGGGTGAAGGTGGCATGACCAAGCTTCAAAGACACAAAAAAAAAAAATCAAGATGCATGACCTAGGGAAAACATTAAGATCCCTCGTATCTAAAAAAAATAAAATAAAAAAAAATATTAAGAATATTTTGCTACAGAAAATTACAAAAATTTTCTTTAGTAGCCATGTATTTGTACCTATAGCACCTACATTTTTCATCATGAGGTAGACCAACTGTTGGCACCAGCAGTTGTTAACTGTCTTACTGTGCTTCTATTTGCGAATTGAAGTCCTTTCTTTTGTTTTTTTCATTTACGCAGGTGATGAATAAACATCCCAACCACACACTTTTAAGCTAAAAATAATCACTTCTCTTTATAATAATAGTAGGTCCAGTGACAGAAATCCTGTTATTAATATTTAGACCTCTTGCTTTCCCCCGGGGGTTGCTGTTTGGAAAGTTACCAGGTAGAAGTTATAAGTCTTTTAATCAAGCTGAGATATTAGGTTATTTTTAGGGGTTTATGTATTTTTATACCTGACACCTCGTTCTTTTTTTTTTTTTAATTGGAGCAAAATGCTCATTTCTGAATGTGAATACTTAAACCATCATTTAGATGCCTGAGAGTCCATTTTAGACATTGAAAGTAAATGTCAATTTCTTAGTCATGCTCTTTTCTCTGTGCTTAAGTTTTCTCATCTGTAAAATAACTGTATTTAAGTTTCTGTCTCACACAGATGTTGCAAGATTTATTTCTAGAAGGAATGTAAAATGCTATGAGTTGCTTGTCTGGCTGTTTAAATACAAATTACTGACTACAAGGAAGACTTCAAAATTTTGAAGTTTTATCTGAAGGCTTGAATCTTCAATACTGGTCTCAAAACCTGATGACAACACCCTTTCATGCAGTACTCCCATCAGATTTGCCTTTTGTGTGCCTGCAGTGGTGCATAGAAAATGTCTGAAGTAAAATGCAACTCCAAGCCAAACATTTCTTGGTTCATTTTTGGGTTTAGAGCTCTCAAATGTTGCAGCTCAGAGCGTATAAGACGGGTAGATAAAGAGCTCAGCTGACCTGTGAAGCAAAGGCTGTAAAATAAAGGTCTTTGAGTATTCACTGGACCAAACTCTCCAGGAATTGTAGAAAAACTCATCTGGTCTTTTCAAGCTCTTAACATTCAGCGTGCAAGGAAGGTGGGTTTGTAATGCTGTCATGGTCCTGATGCCAAACCGTGTATGCTTAGAGAAATATAAATTATTGGGAAGCTCCCACCATAGTGAAAGTCAACAGGTGTGAGGAGACACCACCACCATGGCCAACACATGTTGGAATTTCCAAGCAAAGGCAGAAAGGGGAAGGTTGCACAGCCTGGAATACTTGCACATGGCCATACGTGCAGCCCCTCCTGCTGCCCCACTTGAGGCACTTCCCTGGAGTTATTATCCCTCTTTCCTTTGTGTCAGTGGAGGAACAGTCTCGGGTACTGAGGATCCAGTACCATGGATCGAGACCACCACCTCATTTCACCGCTGATGGTGAAGTAAGCACCTGAATCCGGGAGTACCAGTGGGAAATACATGTAAATTTACAGAAATGTAAAATAGGAATGGGATGGCCAGGTTTGGATCTGGGCACAAACCACATCTGAACATTTTCATTGTATATTGTATTCTTGGATTTAAAGAGTTTGCTTTAAAAATAAATAAATAAATAAGTGCTCCTCAAAGTTGCCACTTCCTCTTTTTATGAATTGCGAGAGCTTTGAAAGAAACTATTTCAATTTCTTCATTAAGAAATAGCTGTGACCATGCTCCAAAAAAAGAGTTAAATCTTCCCTGAATTAGTCTGATAAACTTAAGTGAGCAGAGTACAGGATTACCAACGTGCCAGCACCAGACTAAAGGATCTCTGTGGTTCCCAATGGTGTTAATAACCACAGGATAACTAACAACTGTAAGTGTTAACCAAACTCAGCAAGTATCCCGTAACTGGAAGGGATTGATCCTGCCTATGGCACTGTCAGCCCCTGTGCCAGCACGTGAGCCTTTGTCAGTGTCACTTTTCACAGTGAGATGCCAAAATTGGCTCCTTCCTCCCCCCTGGCACAGGAGCTGGGACCTGTCCCTCCTCTGTCCCCTGCTCTGACTGCTCTCCCACCCACTGAGCTCTGAGGGAAAAGAGGAGATGACTTTCATAAAGCTTTTAGTGCTGCTGCTCCTCACGCTGTGCCACCGGCAATGATAGATTGATACATCAGGATTAAGAAATAATTTATTGTAATCTTCATCAATTTAAAGTCGCCATTTGATTTAATGGATCGAGGGTTTATCGGAAAAGCTTTTATCCACGGCCATTGACTCGAGTTCCCTTGGCCTGGCTGCTGAAGGAGAGGCACTCTGATAACTGGTTTGAGATCACAAGTGGCGCAGGTCAATTCTTGTTTGCATTTCTAACTAGGGAAAACAGCAGGCAGGGCTGCTGGCTGCCACGCCGGCTATTTATCTTCTGGGACTTTTTTTGGACTGATATGATACAGGATAAGATCTCTTGGGAAGGTATTGGTGTTTGAAGAGCTGGAAGATGCATATTCAGTCTGGATCTTTACCTTTGAGTTCCTAGATAATCTCAGGCAATTGAATTTTCTGTTAACCTGTTTCCCTTGTATACAATGATAAAAGAAATAAAAAAAAAAGAAAAGAGCATTTTGAAATAATTCCCTTGTCAAGGGCAAGCTAATTTTTGAGGGTATGTCAGTAAAATCGACCTGGTGTAGGACACATATCGGAAGATGCTTTGTCTATACATTTTACGTCTCCTGTACTGAAGGTCTATTCTAAATAAGACAGGTACTAAAATTCAATGTAAGTGAAGCATTTAAATTAAAATTTAATAGCTTTACGTTTTATGAAGTGGCATAAAGTATCTGATAAAAAATTAATGTCAAAATACAAAATTAATATTTTGTTTTACTGCCCTTTATATATAAATGGCTTAATTTTGGATTGTCACCTGAACCAGATATAAAAAAAATATTAACAACAGAAGTTGAGAAATATTAGGATATGCAAAAAAATTGATCTGTTTTGTGTGTCTATATATGCACAAAAGTTGGTAGAATGAAGTAAATTCCTCAGCAGGATTTGTTTACATGTTACATTACTCAAATGTCATTTTGACTATAGGTCTAAAGATACTGGATAACAAACTATGGCTGTTATTTAAGGTACACTTAAGAGTTTCCAACAATTATTTAATAAATTTGATTATTGTGTGAGATTTGAGGTGGGTTTTACCATCAAAACATAAACTTAACTCCTTATGTTGAACACCTTAAAATTGTGTCAGTATTTCTGCTCCATAGTGAATGCCACACAATTCTAATCAACTACTAGAACTATTTTTAATGTTCTCATTAAAACTCAGTTACTTGGGCTGACAGCACCCTCCTTTCCAAAGGTGTGTACCATGGGCTTCCCTTTCCCTGCCTTTGCAGCCCGAGGAGAATAGATGAGAGAAACATATTTTTCCCTCCATCAAAGCAGGAGGAACCACACGCCCTCCAGTTTGCACCAGCGGTCTGTGCTGCATATTTTATACCTCTCCCTGCCCAAACTCAGCAGAGAAAAGCAGGAGCGTGGAACAGGCAGCGCTGCTCTAAACTGCAGATGAGAAGGAAGATTTATCCTTGTCTGTGGCCGTGTTAGTGATGCCAAATTTAACAATGATTTCAGGGTGGGTGAGGCTGATGCCTCCCTCAAGTACAAGTGGTGTTGAGTATCAGCGTTCTTTGCCACTTCTGATTATTGCTATTTGAGATATGAAGAAAATTTGGGGAGTTTTGTGGGTTTTTGATGTGTAGCAGGGAGAATCCCATTTGAATTTGAACAAGGTCCCCCATTCTTTGACAGGTTGAGTGAAAACATTCAACACAAATTGTTTCATGCCGTGGCAAAACTCAATTGAAAGGCAAAACTCAGTTTCAAGGCAAGACATGAGAACCCTGAGCATGTAGCAGAGGCTCTCCCAGAAGTTTGGGGACTGGGGGTATTTGGATGATTCACACAGGAATCGCTTTACATGAGAGGTATGGAAATGAAACGCGGAAAAAGTGGTTCAGGAAAGGTGTGTTTTGGCAGGAGAGGAGGGGGATGAGGGTGAGAAGGCGTAGGTAGGAGGGAATGAAGCCTGCCAAAATAGCAAAAGACAAAGTTTTTCAGTGGAGCAGAAGAAATGCCTCGTTAGCAGAGGATGAGCAGAGCATCTGGCTGTGCAAACAGCGACTGGGGCTGGCAGCTGAAGGAGAAATCCCTGAGCCAGGGAGCAGGAGGTGCCCTGGGTGCAGGAGGAAAATCCAAAGAGCAGCTAGGGTGGCTGATTTCCTGAACTTGAAAGGAACTGGTTATGTTGAATTTATTTGAGTTTTTTATCTTTGCTTTTATTAATGCAATACAATCTCTCCCCTCAAATCACATTTTTATATGTCTGTGTGACTATGTATTAGATATATGCATATAAATTGCCTCCTGACTAATTTCCAGAGGGGAGAAAAAATGTATTTTCTCAATTTACTGGGAGGATTTATGATATTTAAATGAAAACTTGCAAAATAAGTTCGAAATCAATGGATCTTCAGGCCCTCTCCCCTCTGAATAAAATAGAGGAGATGGTCCCTGTACAGCTCCTGGTTTGTGCAATACAGTAAAGTTACTGTTCAGGGTGGAAATTCAACTTTCAGGGTGTCACTTACCACCATCAATAGCCCTAAATATTGAGTGGTTTATTTATAATTCCAGCATTAATCCCGTTATGAAGGCAGTGCTGTACTGTATATCAAAATCCTAAGGGATGGAAATCAAAGAAATTTTTCATGGGACTGGGAAGCATTTGATATGACAAATACTTCATAAAATTAGAGAAGCCTTATCGTTTAAAAGATGAATCACACTGAGTTGTAACTGCCCTGCTGTGCTTTGCATTCTGTCTGCTGATATCTGGTATTTCAAGTGTGTATATCATCAACCTCCTTATCTGTACTTTACAATCTTCTTCTTTTTTTTTTTTTCCTTTTGGTGTTGTTACAGAATTTTTGCTGATTCCTCATCTTTCAATTTAGTTTTGGAAGTGTTGGGTGGTTAATTTAAAGCAGGCTTAAGGTAACGTTTAAGCTCAAATTACTGTTTAGGGATTTCTGGGGAGGGAGGAGGAAAACTTTATTTTATATACTTTCTCTCCCTCCAAGAACACCAGGGAAAACAGATCTCTGGTACAAGCCACACACATGACAAGAAAAGATACTGTTTTTCTCAGTAATTTATCACCTTCTGTATGATGGAAAGCCTAGTTTTCCAAAAGAAATATCAGGGAGGGAAAAAAATGCCCTGAAACAAATTCATATTTAGTGCAGGTGAGGAACTCGGTGGCTCAAACCCAAGCTTATTTCCTGTATTTCTGATGGACTTTGGTCTGCCAGTTACAGACTCTAATGGGGATGCTCAGGAATGACCCTGCTGTGTAATTATTGCCTAGTTTGGGGTGGGTTTGGGAGGGAAAGTTGCTATTCCATGACAAATCTGTTCAGATGTTTCATAACACATCCCAAATGAACACCATTTTCTAGCTGTTTTCAACCAAGCAAAATGTGATATGTCATTGTGACTGTAACAGAGAACCATATTTTTAAACAGATGTCATTTTTTTTTTTCTGATGATTTCTGTATTCCATTATGAATCACTGCTGTTGGGGGGGAGGGGAATCTCATCTCTAAATGCACAAAACCTCATACCTGGAATACACAGAGTTCTGGAAATAGCAATAATAGGACAGAGTAGTCCTCCTCCTGTGTCAGCCTCGAATACCAAGAGATTTTTCAGAGATGAAAAGCTGAGGCCTTAGAAGGTATTATTAGGTATTAAAGATATGAATTTTTATATCAAAACCAGTATATTTATAATACCAACAAAGCCTTTCAGTATAAACAAACAGAATTGATAGCATTGGGTATCAAATGATCTATAAAGCACTTTATTTCGTGTAAGATGATTGTGGAGGTTTAATATCCAGGAGAAAGTTGCTATAAGATGCCATAATGTTGCACATAAGAGAGCTGCTAATTAGAATTGTCAATCAGAGATTGATCACTGCCTCATAAACTGCGTGAGATGCTGTGCATCCGAGCAATTGTGTTATCTTAAGGGGACAAGGAGCTGCAGCGTTCAGCTCGGAGCTGTCAGCAGGATTTCACTGTTCTATCCCCGCAGTCTGTTGAGCAGCCTTGCAGAGAACACCTAGAGCATCCTCAGCTTCACAGCCTGCTGGCAAAGGAATGCTCTGCTGTACTGGAATAGATATTTGGAATGTCATTCTTTTTTAATAGAGAAAAATACATTTCGGAGCGTCACGTTCGCTCGCCCATTTTTTCTTTTGTGTCTCAACACGCGCAGGGAGGATGTTGATGGAGAGATTCTTGTCAAAAGTCAGACCCCCACTCAGAGCACTGCATCCAGCTCTGGGGCCCTCAGCACAAGGGCATGGAGCTGCTGGAGAAGGTCCAGAGGAGGCCACAGAGGTACCCAGAGGGCTGAAGCCCTTCTGGTCTGAAGCCAAGCTGGGAGAGTTGGGGCTGCTCAGCCTGGAGAAGGCTCTGGGGAGACCTTAGAGCCCCTTCAAATGCCTAAGGGGGCTCCAAGAGGGCTGGAGAGGGAATTTGGAGATGGGCGTGGAGTGACAGGACAAGGGGGAATGGCTTCACACTGAAATTGGTCTGGGTTAGATGGGATGTTATGAAGAAATATGAAATGTTATGAAGATGGGATGTTATGAAGTGTCCAGGGTCAGGTTGGACAGGACTTGGAGCAACCTGGGACAGTGGGAAGTGTCTCTACCCTTGGCAGGGCATGGAACAAGATGATCTTTATGGTCTTTTCCAACCAACCCATTCTGTGATTTGATGAAAGCAGCCTCAAGTGCTTCACCAAGAAAAAAAAAAAAAAGTAGAACTTCATGCCATTTCTATGAACAGAAAGAAGAGAGGGAGAAGAATTAATTTTCTGGCATGGGAAATACATTGAACAGAAAGGCTACTGCTTTCACAATAAAGTAAAGACAAATCTCATTGTATATTAAGAGGAGTTTGATATTAAATTGTTCCTTCTGCTAGAGTTCTTGGTATTATCTGCTTCTTCCTGTGTAAATTGTGTCCTCAGAATAGAAAAGTGGCTCCTCAACCTTCAGGTATCCAAAAAAGAGGCTGTTTCCAGTTTGCTGTGAGAGGTTTGGGATGGCAGTGCCATGTAGCTACTGAGGGGCGTGAAATTTCAAAACAACTGTGATCAAAATATTTGTATTTCTCTGAATGATAATCTACCATCAATCCAAACCATCTTTAGAGTGCCTGAAAGGAAGAAATTCTAGGAAAGTAAAATTTTTTTACCGCACCACAAAACCCTGGTGTGGTAATTCAGTGTCAGCTCTGCTAAAGGGGGCAAAGCAGAGATGAGAGTTGGAGTTTGGTGGGAAATAAATCAATAAAACGACTGCCTTAAGCTTGTGGAGGGTCAGGGAGCACTGTTGTATCCAAGACAAGGCAGGATCAGCCTGATGTCTGTGAATTGTCAATCAGAGATACTGGTGCAAGTTGACTATGTTGGATCTGAGGACTGCAGGGTAATTTAGGTGGGAAAGGGGCCCCAGCAGGTCTGGAGTCAGACTTGTTGTTCCAGAAGGGTCAGCCCTGGGGTCTGACTCACTTGTCTGAGGCCTGATCCACTTGGATCCTGCAAACCTTTGAGGTTGGATGCTGGCAATCTTCTTCTCTCATTGACTGCTCTCATGGAGGAAAAATCTTTCCTCATAACTGCTCTGAGTCATTCTTTCTTAGTTTTGAAAGATTCGAGTGATAAATGAACAGACGGAGGTGATAGTGAGTCATTCGTGGCCAAAAATAAAGCACCTTAGGATATTGTCTTGAAGAAAGGCAGCAAAGCTCATCCAGACCCCAGATTTATTTTATGGCTGTTGTGACCAGCCATGGGAAACAATGCCTTGCACTTAGGGCTTATTTGTAGTGTTTTGGAAAGCGATTCTCAAACTGTAAGTGCTAGGAAGGTTAATTTAATACACAGTTAACAAAGAGACTCTATAACTCATCCTCCCTAATGTTAATCATTCAAAACATCTTTACTTCTTAACTGTCTACTGTCAATTACCATCTCTTAGAGATGCTGAATAGGTAATTTCTTGTATACTGATTCTTGTCAGTATTTTATAAAACAGTCAGCACCTCATTCAGAAAGCTTGAATTTGGAAAGAACAAAAAACCCTGTTAGAACAGATGGTTTCTGTGACTGACGCCCTAATGCACAGTTTCAACTCTGTCTAGTCACTTTAACAGGAAAGTGTTTTAAGGATTCACCATTTGGCTTGTCAAATTAGCATCAGAGACCAGTTTGGCTGTAAAATCACAGGCATAAATCATTTGGTGACCTGAGGGTGGATGAAGTATTGGCTAAAAGGAAAGTTTTAACTTGAAGAGAAGCTTTTCCTGTGCTCTGGTATCACCTTTCAGAGGGGAAGGTGATCACTTGGAGCTGACCTCTCCTCTGCAGGGTCTACATCCTTTTACCATAAAGTCATGGAGGTGCCATGAGCTGAGCAAATGAACCAGCAGCAAGGCCAAGGAAGGATATTTATGAGTCCTTAATGCCAGGGTTTGATGCCCCCACTCTCCAAAAACTGCCATGATTTTGACTTCAGACCATCCTTAATGGAGGGCTGTTCAGAAAACCAAGTTTAACTGAACTGAGAGCAGTGGGGAAACATCTCACGGACAAGTGAGTTCATTAAATCAATCACCAGATCCTTTGTGCTGCCTCCATCACTTTGTTCTCAGGAAATTTGACTTCTATATAAGAGCTTGGCTTAGGTCAAATTCCATTTAGGTCTTTCTGCTGTGTGAAAAATCTTTAGCAGCCAAAGAGCAAGGAAAGCTGTGGCAAAGGAAGGATGTGGCAAACCATCTACTTCCCTGATAAAAGTGTTTAGGTGTTTACTGAATACAATTCTGAATAGTGCCAGAAGGTTTGTCTAAATAGAATTAGACCTGTAAGAAATCCTGCCTCCTAGGAGATGTGACTTTCCAATTCCTCCTTAATTTTGCAGACAATATTTTTATGCCAATAATACGTGCCCGAACTGAGCGAGAGAGCTGCAGAAACTGGAGAGAAAAATAAATGCAGAGGAGAAGAACAGGGAAATGGTTAGGGGCAGTGTGAAAAAGAGAAAATGTAAGCAAATAAAAAGGGAAGGGGAAAAGGGCAAAATAAAAAAAAATATATATTTCAAGTGATGGGAGATAGAGGGATGAGTAGGAGGTGGCAGATTCAAAAGAAACAAGCTATGAAGTGTGGGATAAGCTTTGAAACTCCTGCTACAGGATGTTGGGAAAATCTGTACTCTCTCCATCGCTTTTTCACAGTCACTATTGCTTCCATATGCTGTACATGTTCAGCTTAGGTGTCTTTAGCAGAGAGGAGGATAGAAAAAGGCACAGAAAAGAGACTTCAAGTTCAAGTAGCAGCTGGACACATTTATTGAAGATAAATCCCCTGTGGGTATCTTACTACTTGGAAAGTACATCTGGTGCATGCTGGGTCTTTGGGATGGGGTGGGCTGGGATGGGATGGGATGGGATGGGACGGGGTGGGATGGGGTGGGATGGGGTGGGATGGGATGTGGCAGGGCTTTGGCTTTTCCCTGCTGTTGGGGCTGGGATGTGGGATCTGGCACTGCTGCTCTGGGCCTCTGTGGCTGCTCCCATGTCAGGAAAGAACCAGGGTGGCAGAAAAGCATGGTCAGTGCATGTTGCAAAAGAAACTTAGACCTCAAAAAGCAAGATGCCAGCTGAGCCAGAAGCTCTCCAAAGGGTTAATATCCATTTGCCTTTGCCCTTCTCATGGCACTGCACTGCCCTGGCTTTCATCTCTCTCCCATCCTCCCAATGCAGTGGTTTTCACTGGCTGCTTTCTCTCTGACAGTGCTGAAAGCCATCATTCTCCATAAGCACACTTTGTCCTGATGGCTCCCCAGGCAGGTATTATCCCTCAGCACTCACTGTTTAGACTCATCCTCTGCTCAAGTATAGTTTTTACTAATCTCCTTCACTCTGAGGAATTGCTAATGTTTATCTAGAGCATACACGAGGATTTTTGGGAAGATGAGTGCGAGGTCCATCTCTGTTCAGACGGGTTTTGAACTGCACAGTTGAGCTGTGTGAAATGGTCATTTGGAAAGGGAGGAACTTGTCAAATTGCTGTTTGCTTGATGCCATAAGGCCGTGCTGGTGGGAATTACAGGGCCTGGGCTGCACATCCTCAGCAGAATGATCAGGACCCTGGATCCTGCATCGTTCCCTTACCAACGGAGTTTGGCCGACCCCCTGCAGAGGTGTGAGGTGGTACAGAAGAGTGGGTGCACATCCCAGGGTTAGGGTGAAAAGGACTCAGTCTCTGACTTTCTGAATGTTGGTTTTGCTTTTTCCATGTTAGGAGACCAGTTCACTTTTCACGTACCCTTTACTAAAGAAAACACCGCATGCCAAGTCCTTTTCTCCCTCTTGTAGGCTTTCCCAGGTGTCCGAGGTGTTGCCTTGCAAGCAATGGCCAAGCTTTCTTTTAGCCTGATTAATTTTCTGGTTGGCGAGCTATTGAAAATTAATGAGCACATTACATATGAATTTTCAAAGTACTCCTACAGCGCTTTGCAAAATGTCACCCCTGCTTAGACTGAGAAGAATCTTACCATGCTCCAAACACACTGAAAAGCATTACAAAACTCCATATCTAAAATAAAATCAACATTGGGAGATTATATGTGCCTATAAAACAGAAATACTTTTATCTGCTTCTCAAAGATAATTTTATATCATTTAATATATAAGGGATATAATGAGAAACTGGGTGCTTAATTTCAAATCAGAAATGATAGAACCCCACATAGTTTTAAAGTGAATAATCTGTGTAAGCTGGCAGTTTGTGATCCTTTCTAGCCACTTCTTTGAGCCAGCATTGCACCACAGACTCAGCTTATCACCCGTCGCATGAGGGAATTAAGTCAGTTTTACTGAATATAGGGGACTATTTACCTCTGACAAAATTACAAGGTGATAAATACAAGGAATGTCAAAGTTTAACTACCCAAACCATTGTTAATTACCCATTTCCAGATGATTATTAGAAGAAAAAAGAAATAAAATTAAAAAAAATTACTTTTTTCCCCCGCGCGAAGAGCTTCTAAGAAATTTCAAATAAGAATAGTATAAGAGTGCCTCCAAGTGGCATCTATCTAAATTCCACTTCAAAAAAACAGTTAAAGCAAGCTTTAGGAATTAGTTCACAAAACCAAGCTAAACAATTCCTGCCTTTTTTTTTTCCTTCATTTTGTTTTTTTGTTTTTGTTTCTCGTAGTCCATTTCATTCTTTGGGTGTTTTTTGGGTACTATTCAGTGGGGCTTGCTGTGTATTTTTAGGAAACCAAAAGAGAAAGGCATTTAATCTAAATCACTGCTCTTAGAGGCTTATCTTTATATCCTATATCCTTTGCAGAGGTCATCCTTACATTATTTTTAATGGTTAAATTAAATTTATTGACGCATCGTGCCACGCCATTGGTGTTTCCTGGGAACTGGTGCTTTGAAGATTTTTTTTTTTTTGTGTTTCCCGTTTTTGTGGTGCTTCCTGCTAAAGGGCTTCCAGCAGAGCCAACTTCTGATCCACACCCTCCATGGGTTCTCTGCTTCACACAGAGAGTTCTTGCATCACTGCCGTGGAGGTCCTTGCAGGGAGAAAGGGGAGGCTGTGGAACGGGGAGACTTTTTACTGCAGGACTGAAGGTAAATGGAGAGACTCACGGAAAAAAAGAAGATGTATGGACTCAGTAAGCTGTGACCTGGTAGAGCTGAAAGGACTGGAAGAGTCTGTACCCTCACACAGGACAGTGTCTTTCATGGGCACAGTCGTGTGCTGGAAATGCCCAGGAAAAGAGAGAAGTTCAGCACCCTGTGCTCTTGGAGTTCTGGGCTTTGGAGAGACCAAAGGAGCATTTTAACACAACCCACTCTTGGTTCTGAAATTCATTAGAACGAGAGGAAAATCTTCAAACCCTACAAAAGAAAAGTACTTTTTTATTGCTGTGCAAGTGAGGTCTGGAACTGTCTGTCTCTGGAGGTCGTGGAGACAGACAGCAGCAGCCTGTTCAAAAAGGGTTAGAAAAATCCATGGATAGAGACTCCATAAGAATATACTGATGGAAGGGAACAGGCAGAGACGTCTGCAGTAATGTCCCTAATCCAGGAAATGCGGATGTTGGAGAAGGCTGTGAACCACAAGAAGCCATGCAGGCTCTCCCAGCTGGATTTGATGGATCAAAGGTCTCACCCACTAGGGAATTATTTTGCCATTCAAAGAGATTTCACCCCACATGTTGCAGACAATTGATTACACAATGGTTTCTTTTCTTTTTTTTAACTCTGCACTAGAAAAGTTTGTCACTGTAGTCCTGAAGTTTTAATCACCATAAATGAAAATAACTCCTATAAAAGAGACTTGATGTGGAAATTTAAGAATAACACCAAATTTTACACGTGGGACCAAACCTACAAGCTTCATGATCTTCATGTGTTTTTTTTTTTTCTTACAGGTGTCTCAAGTTATTGTATCCTTTTTAAGAAGGAGGTAACTTGATATCTGGGAGAAAATCACTTTCTAAGAAACCTACAAATTTAAATTATCTTGCATGATTGACAGGTTTTAACACCCACAACTAATATGGAGCTACTTGATGGCAGACTTCACAGTTTACAGTTCGATTAAAAGGAAGCAGAAGATTTGTTCTTACTTTAAAGCGAGCCTGTGTAGGATATATCCAGCCTGGCTTTGAATAAGCAATCTGCTTTTGAGAGAGAAAACCCACTGATACACGTTTAAGAAAAACAGAAAATAAAAATCAGTGTTGCACTCGTTGGTTTGTGTTTTTGTAGAGTTCTTTATAAAGACAGTAGCATTAAGCAACACCTATTTTTACCAGTCTGTCTGCACATTAAAGAGTGGGGACTCACGTTTAGACATTCAATTAATAACAACAATAATCCAGCCAGGGAAAACACAAGAACAAACATCCAGTGTTTGTAACCTGCATTGATATTTCCCCTTGCTCGAAACAAATGCCTGCTCTTTTCTTTTTCTGACTGTATTCTGTGTCAATCCAAAGATTGTTGGTTTGTTTGTTCTTTTTGGGGTTTTTTTTTTTGTTTTGGTTTTTTTTTTTTT
>VZDJ01000594.1:2387829-2442591 GCA_008694505.1 Cyanoderma ruficeps | reverse complement strand
GGTTTTTGTTTGTTTGTTTGTGGGGTTTTATTGTCTTTTTTCTTTTTTTTGAAGATAAATCATGTTTAGCTCACTTTGAGGTTTAGGAGTGAAATACTTTCAATAGTGATTTGCAGTTTAGTAATCCTTGGAATGGCTTTGTTGGAGAAAAGAGCTTTGTCAGAGATCAGCCTGCAGGAAACAGCGATTTAAGAGACTAGCTGAAATAGTGGGGAAGTTTGGGAAAGCATATCTGAACAACCTATCTGAGAGGAAAATGGTAAAAAACACTGGCGGAATTTTCTCAGAACATAATATGCAGTTTATGCAGCTGGGACATAATTATAGAATGTTTTTTAGGCTGGAAGGGACCTTAAAGATGATCTGGTTCCAATCCTCTCGCCATGGACAGAGAAACATTCCAGTTATTCCAGAATAACTCCAGACTTTGATCCATAGGAAGAACAAAGGGAGTTAAACGTGGGCAGGCAGAACTGAGCTGACAGGAGCTGAAGTGTGTTGGAGAGAATGTGTATTTACCATTGTCATGGAGAATATTGCCTCAGGTTCCAAACATTTTAAAATTATTTTCACAGAAAAACTCTTAGTATACTCATATTTTTTCCTATCGACTCTCTGAGTTATTTAAAAACATTAAAGTACATTTCCTGTCTTTAGACTTCACTGTTAGTTGGATTTTTTTCCTGCTTTTTCTAATGATGGGCCTCTTAATTATTTTAATTCTTCCTGACTAATGATCTGTCAACAAATACGAACAAATTACGTCGTTTTATCAATATGCAATGTGTTCTGCAGGAATGTCTAGGTGCATGTTAGACTGCATTCACTTTAAGGATGTGCTCAGTTTAGCAAGAAAAGGAAGGAGTAAACTCCATATCTGGTGAGCTAAACCATATTTTTAAAATTCCTCCATTGGAGCCCAGCAGTGTATCAACAAATTAGTGCTTAGAGGAGCACTTGGGCCATGTGCAAGCACAAACAAAGATGCAGTGGAGTAGTGGTGAGCCAGCTGCATCTGAGGCTCGATGCAGTAGACACTTTGCAAGGACAATATTATTTCTCTTGCAAATTTTGAAGTAATTTTTCCCTTCTCCCGTTTCAAGTCCCCTTCAGTAAGTGTTTGCTGATATCACCCCATGCCCATGACGCAGTGACAAGCCAGGGAATGCACTGGAGCCAGGATAGTGACATAGCCGATGGCAGTGGCCATGGCAATGGTTTGACATTTTATTTAAAACCTTGAAGCACAATGAATCATAAGAGCTTTGGGCCAGATCCAGCCCAGCTGATTTAAGGCGATGGGATTTACGCCCCTGTCAGCTCTGGTCTCCGTATGCCTTGGAGGACAAGAGTTTTCTCTCTCCGGATTTGGAATCTCTTCGGGTTATTGTCTAATTAAAATTGCTGCAGAAAGAGATGGAATCTGTTTCTCAGTGGTTAGAAAGCAGGGAAGACAGGCCATCCATTTGGAGCTATCAGATTTTGCCCTCCATCCTATCATGGAAGAGGGAAGAATTTTTACAATCTGTCAAAGAACAAAAAGCAAAGAGATTTTTGTGATGGTTGCAGATCATCTCCACTGAGACAACTCCTCTGGCTTTTAAATTTCATTATTTCAAAAGTGTATCTCCTAACTATCTGTACCTCTATAATCTTATATATCTTTAAGAGATAATGATTCAGGGTTAGGTAATTCATTAGAGAACATCTCAAACTCGGAAATATAGAACGAGTTTAATTTTTGTTTTGTAGACAAATTGATCTTAGGTCACAGTTTGGAGAAAGTGTTGCTTGTAGCTTTTCTGCTAAAAAATTATGAAATAGTCTTGCCAGCATGATTCAACATTAGTCAGGAGAGACATCATTGCCAAAAAAGTGACTCAGGCTCTACCATGTGTTAGTTACAGAGGAAATAGACCTGTAATTCTGAAATTCCGCTTAACAGTACAATAATTGACAGGCCATTGGATTCAGAGATGCATTTTTTCCCCCTGGGCAAATAGAAATATGAAGATTAGTTAAAAGTATGAAGAAATAGCTAAAAGTATCCTTATAAAAAATGTGGTCCCTTAATATTTGATGTTTTAAGACGGTTTCGTGGCTGGGATAAAGGCAAACCTCTAAACGTAGGATATAGGGACAGGAGATTCCCTTTCTTCCAGATTTTCTTTAGTGATCTGTTGTCTCAGACAAAGGGAGAATCCTCATTTCTTCTCCCAGAGAAAACAGTGACTCAGGTCAGTCTCTCCCTGAATTATCCCTGTTCCTTCATGAAGGTGAGTGGAAGTTTCAGGCCTGAGGTTTCTCTTCAGCAGTGCCCTTGACTTCAAATGAAGCTTGACTTCACCTTCCCTTGTCTGTTCAGCCCTTCTGTTTGTTTCACTCTCAGGAACCCCTCAGGGATGAGGGGTGGATATTTCCCCTGCCATGGCAGAAGGGCTCTGGCAAGGTCAGATGTGGCTTGTGCAGAGTTTTGGAGGCAGCACTGAGAGCCAGACTGGTCTGGCACCTCCTCTCTCTCTAATAGGAATTACTGATATTTTAAGGAGTGCTTAAACCTCCTTCTCAGGTTTTGTCTTGTTTTTATCAGGTCTGTAGCAGATGAAAGATTCATAGGTTAGAACAGGATTGGAAAAGACCTTTAAAATCATTGAGTCCAGTCATTAACCCAGCACCAAGTTCACACTAAACCTTGTCCCCAAGTGCCAATTCTCTTTTGAACACTTCCAGGGATGGTGATATCCCCTCTCCTCTGGGCAGCCTGCTCCTATTCCCCCTCTTCAGAAGACATCTCTTCCCAAAGAGAAATCCTTTCTGCCAGTTTGCTTAGACAGTCCCACACATTCCATGCCTTCCCATACCATCTCTGCTCCACAAGTTTGTGACCATCTGCTCGTGCTCTTTGCATCTATATTTATTTGTGTGCGTTTTTCTTGGTGGATGCATCTCACATAGGCACCTTTTCCTGAAGCAACGCCCCCCGAAAGGAGGCAGCAGGAGCCTCAGTTGTCGAGATAATTCTCACCCACCAGTGTGGAGGAAGAACTGGCCCTAGTCCGTTGCTATAGCAATTTTCAGAGGTGTGAACGTGGCTTAATAGTGTCATCCTGGAGCACTATAAATCTGAAGTAATGCCTGCCAAACTATTACATTCTGAAAATTCCATACTAAGGGAGTTAATAAAATTGATATGTGTGCAAATGGCATTTATAAGTTGCACATTACCAATACAGTGCTTGGTCCCGTTCCAATAAAAATCAGTTGCAAAACTCTCGTTGACTTTATGGTGTTCAAGATGAGGCCCAACATCCAGCTGTGATTCAGAATGCAGTCTTGACAATTCGATGAAGAAAAGATAAAAAGCAATGTTCCTATGGAAAACAAAGCTCCTTGTCTGTTTATCAACATATGTGTTCAAAATCTTCCATAGTTAAATAATACATCAATAATATTATAAAATGGGAAGGAAAAAAGCAAGCGTCAAACTGAAATCTTTGATGCATAAACCTGTGTGAGATGATGAAAACCAGAGCCCAGTATAGCTGTCTAATAAAATCTGCTAGGTGTATAAAATATGTGTACTTCTCTACTATATGACTTTATAATTAACGCTAAATCATTTATTGTTATAATTAGCGTGGTTAAATAATAGTCTTCAGCAAATTTGTAAAATATCCACTGACAACGCTTCTGCAGTTTTTATATATAGGTGTAGTGAGACAAAAAGGGATTTAAAAACCTGTTCAGCCCATGTCAGTTTCAAGGTAAATGCAAATCACCTCAATTGTTTAAGAAACAATAATATTATGGGCTGCTGTTGTGGAAGAGTGACAAAACTAAGGGCACAGTACATTAGTCTGCCACATCTCTGCAGTCTGTTTATAAACAGAGAGCCCAACCAAGCAGAAATAGGAGAATGAGTTGTTTTTCTTCTTTTCTTGTGCGGAGTTTTTAAGTAGAAGAGAACTCTGTTGTATTTTTTTTTTTTAATAGTTTAAGGAGGTAACTCCCTGTTAGTTCCTTTAGAATGACTACTTTGCCTGTGTGAGGCTCAGAAGTTTGCCCTCTGTAACTGAGATGCTCCAGGGATGGTTTTTCCTCTTTATAAAGTTGCTGGTACTCCCCAGTGTGCTCCCAGCACAGTGCTCTGGAAGCATCCCAGGCTGTGCTAAGGCACTGTAGCTGGATGTGGATTAGCTGGAATTGATGATTATTTTCTGTAGCTTTATGGGTAGAAAAGGTTCTTTGTGTTCTTGCATAATGTGTTCAGTCATGTTTCCATCCAGTGAATATTGCTGTGTCACCAGTCAATTTTTTTCAGACTGTACAACTGTAGAATGGTTTGGGTTGGAAGGAATCTTAAAAATCATATAGTTCCAATTCCCTGCCACAGGCAGGAACAACTTCTACTAGAAGATGCAAGACTTGTGATTTTAATTCAAGAATCTAAGAAAAAACCAAATTTATCCCTCTCTGTAAAACAGCCTACCCCACATTGCAACTTTGTTAAACTACCAGACAACTAATATATTTATTATGGATCAAGGTCATTGTTTATTGCAGCAATCAAAGAGTTTAAATTTTTAAAAAAATACTCTGAAAGCCTGAAACATTCTGAACAGATACTTTTTAATTATATGAACTTGATCCCGTCTTTTAAAATTATCTGTCAATGCGTCATGGTTGCTTTGCAGTGTTTGCTTTTTAAGGGATGGAAATTGAGGACATGGCTCTTGTTGCAGTGGAAATGAATTCAGAAAAGAACAGCACAAGGCAAGGTGAAGAAATGCTGTGACCACCACCAGTCCTTCACCAGGGAGGTCCAGAGTGGGGGTGTCTGCAGCAGAGAGTGAGGAACGTCATCTCAGGAAACCTTGAAAGATTTTTGCAGCAATTTCAGCAGGAATTGCCTGCCAGGTTGTGTGGTTTAGCTCGTGCTCTGCAGTTCATATAAATAACACTTTGTTTTCCCTTCTCATCGTCTTTCTTGCCGTGTAAGTACAAACCTCCCTTTGTTTCTCCAGAAAGGGTTGGAGCTCCTTTCCAGCACTTATTCAGATGTGAAGCAGTTCAGCATAGCAAATTTCAGCTATAAAAATAACAGCACAGACAGGAAAAATATTGCATGATGGATTCTGATCTCCTGTGTTTTAACATTAATCACAGTATTGATTTTAACAGGGATGACTTCTCAGCATAGTGGCTGTAGCTGCTTTTTTCCCTCCTTGTTTTACTGTGGCTGATTAGTTTCTGTCCGATGTCCAGTGTAGAACCATCCTCTGGGGAGAGCACTTTCAGAAATACTTCTATTTTTTTCTTACTAAAATAATTACTTGAAGAGATTAGACCTAATAACTGCAGTTGAGTCAGCTTGTGTTCTTATTGGATTATGATGTAAAATTAAAAGACAGAAAATTCAGGATATGTTTATCTAAGAGGCCTGTTCCATTGCAGGCCCATAAACTGTAGATGATTTCAATTCAAATAACTTGGGAAAAAAATGTTGCAGGAAAATATCAGGCTGTGACGTAGGTCACTTTTCTGTTCATTCATGATCCTGATTAAGCCTTTTCTTTTATTTCTTTTTAAGAACTTCCTAGGAAATGTCATGATCTCATTTACCATTGACTTCAGTGGTGCTGCTCAGAAATTAGATGGCTCAAAATCTTTATACTGCAGCTGGATAATCAGACACTGCTATCTGCAGGATAAGTTGCTGGCTTACCTCTGGCCCCTGATGTTTCTGCATTTCCTGCACCCCACGGCTTTAGGACAAGGCAAGAATTTTGCTGTGCAGCAGATCTTTGGGGAAGAGTGTCCCAAATCAGATGCCCCAAGCTGGGAGATGGATCCAGGACATGGTTCTGTCAGTGGCACTGGCAGCTTAAGCTGAGTGCAAGCAATTATTATTATTATTATTATTATTATTATTATTATTATTATTATTATNNTTATTATTATTATTATTATTGTAAGTTTGTGCCAAAAATCCTATTAATCCTCCAAAAGAAGAACAGGGAACTGACTGGGAACTGGGAGGGCTGAGAGGGCACACGGAGCCACGCTGGATCTGGCAGAGAGTTCTGGGACAACTCCCTCATCTTTAAATGTTTACGTCTCTATGTTTAGTGTAGAAGATGATTGTGAAACTGATAGTCCTTCATACATAAACTACTGACGTTTCCTGTCCTTTACTATAGGAATGACCACAACTGACTTCAGCGAGGTGTATTTTATCATTATTATTAGGGCTGCCCATCTTTGTTAGTTCTTCTGCTGCCTAATCACCATTCTAAATATTCCTGCAAATGTCTCTTGGCTTCCCTGAACTGGTACTTTAACCTCTGGAAAACTATTTTTCTTCATCTAATGTGCAATTCTCATTCAATCAGGGGTGGCTGGGCTCGACTTTGTGCCCTCTTGAATGCAGTAAAATCACAAGAGTAATTCTTAATGGCACACAGGGTTGGAAATACGTTTTTAAGATTTGCAGGGCTGTTACTTTCTCAATTTCAAATTTATCAGACGATTAAAATAATTAAATATTCAGTCTCTGTTTAACTTAACGGAGAGGTTGGGCCTACTTAACAGACTTTATTAAGCTCGCGGGTCAAAATTAATTCGTTAAAACTACTGAAGGCAAGAGATATTGTCCTGTAATACATCTCTTTAATGCTGGTCTACAACGAAGCCACATACCAGATTTCTAATTCAATGCTTACCAGCCTTTAGAACACTGTTTCAATCCATTTTACTGAGTAAATTTGACTGGGGCAAAATCAAATAACAAAGACAAATTAGTAGCATCTTCTGTTAATCATCGATTATAAATTAGACATGCTAGCTCGACTGAAATGTCTCCGAGGATGTGAATATTAGAGTTAATTGTTTAATTTGGAAAGGAGCTAGAAAGTTTGTTTCCATTTGTACTGGTTGTAATCCTTTGAGATTAAGGTATTTCGACTGTCTCTTTACTCAATAAGTGGCTCTGTCTTTCAAACAGTCCCTGATTTCATGGGCCACTGTTTAAAGAATGGATAACTGGACAGCCAAAGTGTTTTTTCATTCTCATGTTCACTCTCATTTCTTGGTGTGTTCTCCATGATCACACTTCTTGCATGGAATTATTACACAGAAAAATGCTTAATTTACTATTTATAGATACTCCAGCCTTTTTTTCTCTTTCAATCACCTTGAAAGTTCTGCATAGGAAAGTTATGCTTTAATTTTGTGTTAATATATGCCCGACACTGTGGAAACCAGGTTCTTGGCTGATAGCCCTGGGTGGTACTGGGTTATAAATTTAAACTCGCACTTTACATATAAATCATTTCTATATATAATATACTAATAATTTAGAATTTATATAATATTTAATAATTTATAAATATTGCAGTGATGACAATGGTTATAATAGTTTATATTATTTAACTTTTCACAAGATCATAGAATGTTTTGGGTAGGAAAGGACCCCAAAAATCATCCCATTCCACTCCCTGCCATAGTCAGGGACACCTTCCACTATCCCAGATTTCTCCAAGCACTGTCCAGCCTTGCCTTGGACACTTCCAGGAATAGGACAACCACGGCTTCTCTGGGCAACCTCTCCCTCATCACTCTCAGAATTTCTTCAGTTCTTTTATATTTATATATATTTTTAATGCAATATATAAAATTTATCTATGTTTTATAATTGTTACAACAATTTTAAACCCTTTATAATTGTTACAACAACTTTAAACCCTTTTAGATGTGGTTTCTTGTAGTTCCTACTTCAAAGACTTAGTCAGTCCTCCTCCAATCTTTTAATTATTAATGGAAGGCAATAGGGATCTTGGAAACACTACTGGATGCATGTGGAGAATTCATCTGTAAAACTTTAATGACAGGAGTGATACTCAACTGCAGAAAAAAAAACTTGGAGGAGTCTTTAATGCAAAGATATGGTGGTGACTTTGTTGACTCAAGAGCTCAGTCAGGGGAAGAGGAGAAAGGGGTGCACTTAAATGAGCCCCATCCCCAATTCAGTGGCAAACTCACAGGGCAGACCTTTTCCTTAACACCTGAGATGAGAGAATTCTCTGAGGAATCTTAGGAAGAGCGTTTAGCTCTGCGAATCCCAGAGGAGCAGTGCAAAAATAAAACTAATGATTGTGCAGCTCAGAAAGGAGAACGGGCAGCAGCCAGAATCGGGAATATTATTGAAATGAATTTTACTCTTTGATAAATAGAGAAGTTTTCCCCTTTTCCTCTGCTGTTTCTGGCAGTGTTTAGATGAGTGTGGGTTGACATGTCACCTGAGTGTGCCGGCCTGCCAAGAGGCACCACTTCTAACTTTCATCAAGACACATCTCTATAAACGCCATATATCCTCCAAACAGCTGTATAATTAGGACTAAAAAAAAATTTGGAGCACCATTTATTCTCCTGCATAGCTGGAGGCACATTCCACCCATTAAATTTGGGGAAGGGGCTTTGTTCTTTTTGTGAAATGCAATGAACCAGCAGTTTTCATGAAAGCAGCAAATTTTCTTTGCACGATTGACATCACATTCAAAAATTCTTTTCCAAATATTTTTTTCTGTTCTGCAAAATACAGCTTCAGTTTCGCAAGTGCATCTTAAACTCAGCCTGTAACTGAAAGATGCTGAAGGTAATGAAATGCATTTTTGATGAGCTGTGCATGTTTTTACAGTGCAAGGGGGAACACGACCCCGGGCACGGGGAATGTGGCTGGAGCAGGTGGGTTGGGGTCAGGAGCTGCAGGTGACAGCAGGGCCAGCCGCAATCAATGGCCTGCTCTAAAAATTGCTGATATTGAGGCAAAAGGCATTTAAGTGCATGATTTTAATGCCTAAACTCAGAGTAAAGAGAATACATGTTTAACACCATGCACAGACAGCTTCCTGGGCTGGCAGCTAAACCTGAGGGGAAAATAAGTTAAATAATGCTTCTAATGGCACAAAATACTGTCTTAGTGAAATCAATATAAATATTGGAATAGCCTCCACAGGGAAGTGGTGCATTCACCAGTGCTGGACACTTTTAAGAGTGGTCTGGACAGGATTCTGGGCCATGTCTAGGACGTGTCTTTGCCAAGAAAGGTTGGACCAGATGATCCTTGAGTTCCTTTCCAACTTGGTATTCTATGACTTATTTTGGTATTTCAAATTATTATAATGATCAGAATGAACAAGCAAGTTTAGAAAGTGTAACCTTATCGGTGCTGTAATGAATTGGATGGAATTCAGAATATCTGGTCAGCCTTTCTGGTGATTTATGGATGTCAGAGGCCTAATAACTGAAAGAAATTGCTTGAGTCTTTCTAGCTGATCGTGTTTGCCGTGCTTTGTGGTTTAAAATAAACTGTGTGTTTGTATCAGGATTACAAAACATTGAACTAAGCACAGAGATAAATCTATGTTGATGCAATTTGCCTCAATTTTTGGCCACTTTCCACGCAAGCTTCTCCAACTCAAAATCCCATAAAGGCTTTTTACCACAGTACATATATATATATTTACTTTTGCATGGCATTAATTTTTTTCTCAACTGTATACTTGAAATGTACATTTCGCTCTGACACTCTAATCACCTCTAACAGCAACAGAAATGTACCTATAAAACAATATATAATAATTTATATACGATATAAAAAATAATAATGAAAAGGAGAAATGACACTGCAGGTACCTGAATCTCCTCCAGTGTATGTTCTCAAACACAAACTTAGTTAGCTGAGCTTTGCCCAAGCTGTGAACGATACAAAATAAACTGAGTGGAAGATTCCTCTGCATTTCTGATAGTTAATATCATGATTGTTGGTAATTAGTCAAGATTTAGTCGAAGGACTCGAAGGACTCAAAGGTTTGACACTGCTGTTTTCTTGCAAAAGATCTTTCTCATGACTTCTGCGGGAATATTTCACTGGCAGCCACGCACTCCATCCTAATATTTTTTTTGCATATAAATATTTATATGATATTAAGCAATATGTGAATGATATTCAACCTACTAAGGTGTACACTCTAGTGGAGTGCAAAATATGTGATCCAGCATTTAAATGAAATTGTCTCTTCTTAAACCTTGAGAAAGTGGGTTTAAAAAAAATAAAATAAATATAGCACCAGAGAAGAGTTAGTTTGTGTCACTTCCACCTGTTGTAAAATTGGAGTAGTTAATAGTCCTCTGTCTAGACTGGAAAATGTCACTATAATAGTGCTGAACTCTGGAATGAAAGTCGCATAATTGCAGCTAGGAGATATTTTAGTCTTTGCAATACCAACAAAGTCAACATCAAAATGGGAGTTCAATCCGATGGCATTGTGTCATCTTCCCAACTTCTTGAATTCTGAGGATTTTGCATAAAGTTTGCATTCGTTTTTGTATATTCCTCATAATCTGGTATGCTCTGCCACACTGGCTGTTTTCCGGAATTGAGATTATTTCTACAGCCTCATGAAGATGGCCCCATACAATCATGTCACGCCATAGCAGGTCTCCATAAGATGTGTTATTTCCACTTTTCTGCACAAAGTTGAAGCTGATCCCCTCCCTCCTTTGTAAATTAGACACGAAGCCTCCAGGAAATCAAACTGAATAATCAAGCACTTAATAAAAAATGCATCGTGGTACGTCAGCCTATGTTATCAACTTGGAAGAAAAAGCAGCTGAAAATGCTCAGAAAATAATGATTTTCATGCATATAAACATTAATGCTAACTTCAGCCTCATTGTACTTCTGAGATGTTTAAAGCCTTTTACCAGATTAAGCTTTCTTCAAACCTTTTGACAAACTACTTTGAAAAAAAAAAAAAAAACCCACACGAGTTGATAAATGATTATGAACGAACAGATTATGAATGTGGAGTGAAATTAGGTCATTTCAAAGACATCTTTTCCATGCACACTCGTAAATATTTATCACAACCTCACTGGTAGGTCCTGGTCAGTGGTAGGGCCCACGGAACAAGGCGATTCCAGATATTCCTGCCCCCCACTCATAATTATTTGTTTTAAAACAGAGAAAGAGCAAGACATAATCTCTCTCAAAAGGTTTTTTACCTTACTTTGCAGTAGAAGAGTCTTTCTGTGTTCTTCCAGACAGGAAGACAAGGACAAAGCATTTAGAATTTTATGTGGCAATTTTTGATAAAAATCCCCAAACAAATAAGCAAACAAACAAACAAACGAAAAACAAACATACGCTCTCCCAACAACAAAATTATTCGGCTTATTTTGGCAGTGAAAAAGGGAATTTTAGTCATTGAAAAGTCATTGTTGCTTCTAACCATATAAATTTCACAAATATGAAACATGAATATCACATTGTTACTTCTCTTTCTCTCTCTCTCTCATCTCCTCAAAGTATTTCTCTTTAGTATCAGTTTATATTCAGATTTCGACTTAAATTCCCATTCTTTTGGATTGTTTATGAAAGGGCTGCAACCTTATCCAATACATAGCATATATTTATATGTATAATTTAGATATACATTTACAGCAATAAATTTGCAGAACAGAGTCATAGGAGCAACAACAAATTTATCTTTATATTTGCAAAGTGGATATTGTGGATTTATAATATTTGCCTTCCCTGTAATAGTTTACTGAAGCACAAACAGTTTGCTGATCTTGTCAGGGAATGGCTAAAAATGTTTTTAACCAAAGACACCATGATGATGCTTTAGGACAGTGTGAGAAATCACTTTGAAATTAATAATTTTTTGTATTTTGTACGTGACTTTTACACCCAGCCCATCCCATGGTGGCCCTTAGCCTTTGCTGATACGTGGATAACAATTGTAACAAGCAATAAGGTATTTTAATTTACCTTTTCATTTCCAATACTCATTGATGATGGCCAGCCTTAAAAAAATACAAAACAAAACCACCACAAACCAAAACCAAAAGAAACAAAACAAAACACAAAAAAACCTCACAAAAACCCCCAAAAAGAAAGACAAAAAACTTATGTACAACCCAAGTGCTGGAAGGTCATTTTCCTCCTTAATACAAGTTTTAATTTCCCTCTGTTTAGTCAAGCCAATTTCTCAAGGGTATCCATGGAAGCTTAGCCCTAGTGAGGATTTAAATTGCAGTGAATATACCCATGTATAATATTCAGTCTTGCATTAACTTTAATGCAGTGTTTTATGGTAGAGTTTTTTTACAGGATATAGTTTAGTTAATGTGATAAAGCATTAAGCTAATGCTCTGCTCCTCAGAATTTATTTTACAACTGTTTTTTCGTTAAAAAAAAAAAAAAAAAGTCACTTTATGAGGATAAAGTCATGTGAAACTCGAAGCGCCTGGCTTGGCAACTACATTTAAGATGGCCAAATATCAGTGGCCATCAAATGACTGGCGGTAAATGTTGCTTGGAAAATACTTGTTTTACAAGGAAAAATAACTGTACAGGCATAAAAGTTGCTTTAAAATGCATTGTTTGTTGGAGCTGGCAGCACCTTGATGCCTGTCAAGCAGCCCCTTATAACAATAACACCCAAGACAACGTGAAGTGAGCAGGTGCACCATTAAGGCACTAATAAAGTTCCCCTATCTTCATTAATGTACCTTGTAATAGACCAGTTAGAAGACAATTTGTTCTTTCTTTCATGCAGATAGTTCTATTAATGGAGCAGAGAGAATGATGACAATTTAGAAGGTACACTAAAACACTCTGATGAATGTATGGGCTGAGTAGCGCTCCTGTGGCTGGGATGTGAGGGAAAATAGAACATTCCTGTTCTTGGTGTTGCAATTGGGTCAGTTCAGTCCTTGGTCTGGGTTAGTTTAGATATTTAACAAAATAAACTTGCATTGCCAAAAAAATAGTTTCCATTATCACCAGACAGGTACAAAAATTATTTGAGGACTAATGCAGATTCAAGTACTTAGAGCACATTGGTCTTAATTCCATCCAGTTCAAAAAATTTGCAGTGATGTGGAAGAGTGACAACTGACAAATTGTTTCTTCATCACATGGTTCACCATGTATTTCATCATGTTTGTTCACCATGGTTCACCACGTATTTCATATTCTCCAGGCATTTAACTTTGATATTTTAAGATATCCAAAGCCAGAGCCCAAGCACTCTGTCCAGGAAAGATAAGTGTTCAGATAGTGATCTGTTGGATCTAATCTCCAGTAATGGGATGGGGCAGCTGAGAGGCATTCCATGAGTTTTTTTATTCCATTATCAGTCTCAGTGAATACAGAGACATTAAAGATGGTAAAACTCACTCAACATAACAACAGAAGCCAAAGTTCTCTTTGTTATAAGGCGTTTCAAAAGTTTTTTAGCCAATAGGCTGATGCTAAAAGCTTACAAGCATCTACTTAAACCAATCAATAAACACTTGGCATACAATAGTTGCTTGTTTTATATTTTTTGCAGCTCAGAAACTTTCTGTGGTCCAAACATTTCAAGGCCTAAAATTCAACTCTGTTTCAAACTTCTATATATGTAAGCACATTGCAATGCTGTGAAAGTCCTCTGCTTTTTCAGCTCTCCCAATGTTCCCACAAGATCCAAAACACCCCCATGAGACACCACAAGTTAAGCCATGTGAGGAAGAGCCCGTGGTCACAGCTCTCAGAAGAACAATAATTGAAAGGAAATATTCCAATGTCCAGCCCAACAGATCATTGAAGCTTTCACCTATCTTTGAATGTAATTTTGAAGCAGTCATTCTGAGCCTCCCCATTGTGAATTTATTAGTTGTGAAAAGGAAGCTTATTGGGGGAGTTCTATCGGTGTTTTACTGATTAACATTTAGCCTAATCTGGGAAGGGATTTGTATGCATAATATAGAACTATTTGTACACTTAAAATTCAGCACTGGCTTAATTATCTAGCTCAATCAGGATTAAGTCAGTCAAAGTCTAAGTTCTTACTGACTGTAGGTAAGTTTGGATCAGGACCTGCACTATCATCACCTCTCAAACTCCTTGAAAGGTTTTAAGAATATCATTGAATAGAAATTAAATGAGAATAACTTTGTGGTGCTCTTGGTGTTAGATCTTCTGTGAGTCATCAGCTCATCAGGATAGGCCACATCAGGAAGGAACCCTGCAGAGATAAAGCTCTCCAACTGTGATAGAGTGTGCAGGCTGATATCAAAGTCCTACAAAAAGAGTTGTGCAAAAACCTAAAGCACTTTCCTCTGGGATTTCCTTCCAGGAGATAAATGGAGGAGCACTGGTGGCTGGATGAAGGAGCTGTTTCACCTGCTTATTCTCTGAGCAGCCCTGATGCAACTCAGTATCTCAAGAATTGCTTTGGAAATTTAACACTTAGTGATATGAAGCTATAGGAGAAGTAAACCCCTCATCATTCCAGTATTTCCCACTTTTATATTATTTTCCCTTTTGAAGCGTGAAGGACACTCTGGAAGAATCTTCCATGAGTCCTTTGGGAAGTAAGTCCTCCTCTGAGGGCTGAGCTTTTCCTGTGCATTTATGTTCAGAATTACAGTAGCACCTTCCCTCCCTCAGCCCCTGTTAGAATATAACACAACCCACCAAGTAAAAGCAAACAAGCTTTTTACCTTTTTTATAATTATTAGCCTTTTTTTTTTCCCTAGAAAGAAAGGCCCTATGGAGGTATAATCACTTTCTATTATATCTGCTGGTTCTTAGAGTGATTTTTGTAGACTCCTATTACAGTTTCACAGTGTCCTATTGATTTTGTTTCTCTTAAGGGCTTTCCCACCAAAAGACTGTATATAATATAAAGGACAATAAAAGAAATTGCTAAGCAGTAAGGATTATTATTCTCCGTGTTTACTGCTGTACCAACTATATGAAAAAAAAAAAAAAAACCCAAACAGAAAAATGGGCTGAGGCAACGAACTTATGACCACTGGGATTTGTAGCATTTCCTGTGTAAATGTATGATGACCTCCAACTGCCTGGGATGGTAAAATCAATACCAAGAAATCCACCCACTGTTTATTACACTGAAATTGTTATGCAGGTTATATATTAAGAGAAGGTTTCATCTGCAGTGTAGTGTATCATGTTACAGAGCTGGACTTTTCTGAAAGCACCTATCATATCTGTGGGGATATTATATTACTCTGTCATAATAGCATTGCACTGGCAATCCAAATTCAGTATTTTTTCTTCTTAGAGGCTATATTTATGGCCAAAGTAGCCGCAATTTTCTTCACATAAAATATGAAGTGTAATCTAATCTTTCTCTTCCTGACAGAAGAGTATTGTAATTCTAATCTTTCTCTTCCTGACAGAAGGGGATCATAATTCTATTCAGTCTTCAGCCATTCTTTACAAAGATTAATGATGGAGTTTCGGAAAAAAGACAATAATTTCTTTTGAAAATAAAACTGAACAATGTTTGCTCAGTTATGAAAGTGATTGTACCGCGGTAGCAAATATTACTGCCACCCCTCCCAACTTTTTTTAGTGACACGAGTAATTCTTACTCCAGTACAGAATCTGACTTGATGTGGATTGTGCCAGTCTTGGATGTAACAAAGATGATTTTGTGTTTCTTTTGCAACAGATTCTTGTTGGATAAGAAATCCTTGAAAATTCTATGTTATTTATCAGTTCATGATTAAAAAAAAAAAAAAAAAANAAAAAAAAAAAAAAAAAAGCAGCTTGGAATCTAAAAACCCATGAACACCTCCAGTTTTAAATAAGGGCAATGAATGTCCTCCACAGATGCATCCACCATGTTTAGCAAACATACAGTGATCAAATAAACCGAAAATAAGTAGATATTTTGGAAAATATTGTTCTTAGGATGAAAATATTCTTTTGGGTATCACATAAAAAAAAATAGAATGTTTTTTTAAATTATTTATAGGGCTTTGCAACTTTCACCCAGCTAAGAAATGGAACGTACAATGTAATTAAATAACACATTGTAATGCTGGAGAAAGACGAATAAATTCTTTTAACTAGAAGAAAATGCTACATTTACCTACGGGCTACAAAATTTAAACCCCTGTGGTTGTTGCAAATTATGATGTACACAAAATTTGCCTTTTCAGGTCCCCAGAAAAGGAAGCAGGGATAATTTAGTTTCAGAGTTCATTATCCAGGGAAAGAAAGAATAAAACAGAGTGGAGAAATAGCAAAATGACCTCATTTACGGAGAGAGAAATGTGCTGTTTACTCTTTGATGTAAGGAATCTCCTCCTCCTTTCAAACCAGGACATACTTTTTATTTCCAGGTTTATGGAGACAAGAAAGTAAGAAGTGGGCAGGAAAATCCAGGTATTATATAACAGGAAAAAATTACAAATTTCATAAAAATAACAAAAAAAGTTTAATTCCATTCAGAATATTTTCTCAGAAATATCGTGGCACTTGGAATTTTTGCTTCTGAGGGCCTCATTGAAGCCTCTGAATAAGGTATAATTCAGTTCAAGAATCAGAGGCATCAAGATGATATTGCTATGGATTTATACCCATTTTCTTCTCTCTCTCTCATTCTTTCTTTTAATTGGGTAATTGAATGCCTACTATAACCAAACTGGTACAAAAGGTCAGAGCATGAGTTAGTCTCCTCTTGGGACACTTTATTATGTGTCCTTGCAGCTTTTAAGGATATTTCCACTATGTTTAAAGAAATACATCACTAACTTGGGCATCAACCGTTTATTTTTGTGAGATCTGCCTCCTTGGTTTGTCCTCCACAACACGTCAGGAAACCCAGGCTGTTGTTTGCCTAGAAAAGAGCTCTGATAAATAATGTTCGCTGAGTTTGCTCGTTGTAGGCAGGAAATGCAAAATGAATAAACTGTACAGAAAGGGAAACCTTTGGACATGAGGATTAAAATATGGCCTAAGGTTAATGATCTATTATCCAGCGTTTCTTTTCTTTTACTAAGGCATATCTTGGTTTGTATATGCTGTAGTTATTGAAATTATAATAGAAGAAAATATTTCAGTGGAGAAATTATTGCCAATATTTAGATTTAGAGGGAATGCAAAGTATAACATCAATTTGAAACTCTTTAAAATTATCTTAGTTTATTTCTTTTATGAAAGGATTTGGGCTGGATTAATTATATCATGACCAAATGTAGAAATACCGATGCAATGTTTTGCTGATATTGTCCTTTTTAATGATATTTTAAGTCTTGACTTCTGATAGTCTGTATCCATCCTCTTCTGAAGTTTTTGTTTTGAATCATTGCTTTAGTTTGTGAATTCTGTAAGTAAGAATTCATTATTACTACGCTTCTTTCTAGGAAAGAATTCTCAGAAAGACAACACGTTTTTATTTATTGATGTGATGTTCATTACAGGAGTCCTTCTTCCCAAGGCTTGATGAAATCTGGCCTGTGACCTTCATCCAAGACCTTCCTCATGGATTGGAGAATTCTGTGAGTATCAGAAAGGCTTTGTAAACTCTTTAATGGGTTTTATTGTATCACCTCCATTAAAAAGACCGACGAAAGAGAAGGAAAAAGGCGCAGTCTGTGGTGCTGCTGCAAATGCTGGTCCTTTGGTGCAAGGAATGCAAGAAGGAGTCGAGCTGGTGGCCAGCAGAGATTTCTGGGATGGAGGTGAGCTCAGGAAGCTGCTCAGGTTTGTCTCTCTGCTCTTCCCACAGCAGCTCAGGGCTGAAGAGCCTAAAGCTCGTAACGTCAAAACCTCTTCACTTTGTCACCAATCTTGTTATTCAAAAAAAAGCATCCAAATCTTCAACCTAAGAATAAATCAGGTAAAAAATGTGGGAAAAACTTGTGCTATACAGCTGCTTTCATGTAAAACCCAACCAGCATAAATGAGTCACTGTGGAAGTCTTGCAATTTTCTGCCAAGGGATAAATTATTACCTTAGCCCGCACTGGAAATGGGGGAAAAGTTATCTAAAAGTGTTTGAAAAAGCAAACCCTCCTACCTTTTTGCTGCATAATAATAGACATTGTTATCACTGATGACTCATGTTATGGGAGGTCATGGTGGGAACTGCGGAAGCAGCAGCATTTTGGCATTGAATTTAAAATGAAACAGCTCAAATTGTTCTAAATAAACACGCTTTTTTTTCTCCTCTCATTTGGGAATATTCTCAGACATTCTTTTAAAAGCAAGTATTTCACAAGAGATTCAAACTGTGTGAATAAGTAATGTCACAATAAAATGTCATTAACTTCATGTTTGAAATCTGAACGGACGAGAAAATAGGGCTGTTATTATTCAGACTTAAGTTTAGAAAAATAGACTTTCCTAAAGTGAAATAATCTACCAGCGCAAGCGGTAATGTGTGGCTGGTTTAGAAACCCATGAAAAAAAGAAAATTGTAGTAGCTTTAAATGTTCGTGAAATATTTATTTGCTTCAAAAATAAATAAGGCTAGATTAGGATTTTTCAGGGAAGGTTCTATGTGCCGTCATTCAGAGTTTAAAAAAAAAATTGTAATTTTTGGCAAAATTTTACCATGAAAAAATCTTTTGATCAGTGATTTAATTCTCCTATTCCAGCTTTTCTGTTCCACAGTTTGGTTTGTCTCCCTCCTCCTTTTAAAAATAAAAAAAAGAGAAAAAAATGGAAGAACCGACATCTCGAACCTCTCACTTACTAGAAGTAGTTCATCTGAGCTTTCTGTTCAGTTTAAAATCATTTAGTCGTCTACTTTTTTCGGAATACCAGTTTCCCTGGAAAGTGAATGTGGTTCTTCCAGCTCAAAGCATGATACACCTAGCAAGTGTATACCTCCATCACCACCTCTCTTTACCTCAGGTAGAGGAAGTTTTGGGATTTTGGGAAGCCCGTGTCGTAGACGGGCTCTGTGATATCTACAGACGGACAGAGAGAAGGGGTTGATTAGTTCTGAAAGGATCCTCATCTATTCTATTATTAAAAATAATATTTTTGTTTTATGATTTTGTAAAGTTTTATTTTGTTGCTATAAAAAAAAATCAGCAAAAAAAGAGTGTATTTTCTTAAATGTTGAAGTCCTCAACATTAAAGGTGATATAAAAAATGAAAAAAAAAAAAAAGAAAAAAAAGGGGAAAAAAGAAGGCAATAACTCCAGTGATGGAAAAATGAAGCTCTTGATCTTCACTTTCACATTCCTGCCTGACTGAAGAAAACCCAGTGTTGGATGGGGGGCAGTGTCCCATCCCAAAATGAAACCCTGATCAGGCTCTGCCCTTCCCAGCAAAAATAAAGGAAAGAGCATTGGACTGGGACACCAAAAGAGTTTAAATGTCTTTAAAGAAGGTTTCAAAGTGTGCAGTGCAGGCTTTAAATAATTTTTAATGTCGTCGGGAACATTCAATTGAACAACAAAAAGCATAGAAGCTCAAAAATATCTTGGTTTGTACTTTTGTGCAAGTTTATTGGAAAAGCAATCTATGTGCTGTCCTCCGTCATTAGGAAAATTGATGATTACAAGGTAACTTCTATGGGATACAAAAATCTGTGTAGAGAGTGAGCTCAATTATTATTCAGCACATTGACCAAACATTAAAAAAAAAAAAAAAAAAGAAAATGCCAAGCAAAGCTTATTGGACATCTGTCTCAAAAATGTTTAAATCAATAGGAAAGGCAAACTTTATTTGACTTGTAGTCACAGTCTAATTCCATTTCCAAATTTTCCACAGGCTAAGTAATTGCAATTAACCAATGATTAATGCTTTCAATAATAAGAATTTCGTTGAGGAGCTGAATATACCATACTTTCAAAAAAAACAATGGAAAAGGCAGGTTAAAAGCGTATTTCACAGGCAGAGATATAGAGAAATCTATGGCAGAAAACGGGTTATTGTTTGATCATTTCCGAAATTTGTTTTGTATTTGATTTATGACTTTATAGTTTACACATTTAGTTTATCAGTTTTTCAATGTTCATAGACAAAATTATTTCCTCATTTTCTGGGAGGGAAACCAGGCAATTCTATTTTGAGCTGATGGGCAAAGAAAATTGATTTTCCTTCAGCTTTACTTCTTGTGTTTACTAATATTTCCTAAATATTGTTATGCGATTTTATTTCACTCTGTTCTTTACAGCTGGAGTTTCTTGAGGGTTTTTTTTTTTTCTCTTAAAAGTGACCTGATGAACAATTTGCAGCAACTTAATAGCACGATATTTCATTTAAAATGAGGCCAGAAGTCTCCTATTTAATTCAGATAAAAGCAGAGCATAGGAATTTTAGAATTTTTTCTTCTTGGTCATCCAATTTGTGATGTTCTCGTAAAATCAGAAAAAGTAGTTCAAAACAATGAGCAGATATATGACAGCGCATTTGACCTTGTGAATATCACTGGGGTTTAATTATTTTCCTGCTTTTGTACTTGTACAGTTTAATCAGAGCCAAGGCATTTTGACAAAATGCATACATTTCTAGAACTGAATATTTAAATACATATAATAATATACTAATGATAATATATTGATAATAATATGCTAATGATATAATATTAATGATATATGCTATTATTTTAATATATAATGCATATATAAAATAGAAAACATTTCCAATTACAAATCTTAATTGATTGTATTGCCTTTCTATGGGGTATTTCCTATAGTAACTGGCTTTACTGCCTTTCAAATACAGAAAACATCCCTGGATGTCAAATAAATGCCCATGTTGGTAGTTTACTCTGTCTGTCAGACACTTTTCATTCCTCAGGAACTTGCCAGAAGTTTTTATGCATCCTAGAAATATTCACACTGGCAGGAAAACACATTATCTGGAAAAATCAACAGCTCTGCCATCCCAAAATGGGCAAACAAAGGGCAATTTCTTAGTCATTATCTCTGCCATAGGCTTTGAAATTTCATGTTTAATTATTTGAGGACTCAACATGACAAAAATCCAGAAGGTGAGGGACTTGCTTACTTGGTGAGTGAGAGCTTGAGGTCTGTGGCCATGCTTTGTTTGGATGTGATGAACTCCAGGAGATTTTCCAGTTATGTCCCAGCTCCACGTTGAAGGGCTCTGCTCCTCCTGCCCTCTTCCCTGCCTCTTTTCCCTTGCAGCCTGGATTTGCCCTGCCAGACATGGGGCTCGCCCATCCCACAGACCCAGGGACACGTGGGGACAGAGCAGTGGAGGTGAGATATTCCAACCCTGGTGGCTGAAGTCCCCCTGCTCTAAATCCTTAGAGAATTTCCTTGTTAAATTCAGGGATTTAATACAACTTGGTCCAGTCCTTCATCTCTGGGACCCCTCGAGATAGTACAGCATTCTGAAACTGGGAGTTCATTAGGCATAGATAATGGGGTTAAAAGGAAAAAAACCACATGGGTTGAGTTCTGTTGTCTTTGTTCCATGGGAGATCAGGCAAAATTAGCCCCTGCACGTGGCACATTGTACATTTGTTCAGATGTTTTATGTGTAATAAAATAACAGCAGTTTCCAGTGGTGTGGGAAGTTTTCCCTACAGACAAACCAAACCTGTTGGGATTCATATTCCTTTGGAGCCTACTGCTGCTTCTGAAGCAGTTAAAATATTCTACCTTCTGCGTTCAGTAATTGCTTAATATTTACAGTAATTTTTATTATTATTATTATTATTATTATTTAATTCTGTGCATACTTTGAAAATGCAATCAGTATTCTAACGAGTTTCCAGGTTGCTGATTCCTCTGCTGCAGAATAACTTGCACTGAAGTACTTAAAAGGCATCTCTAATTTCCTTCACTGTCAAAGACCGGGTAGGTCCAACATTTTACTTTGAAATTATGTTCTTCTTACGAACTGCTTATTAGGCAATTAAATGTGCTGTTTAAGCTAGAACCAGCTGAAAATGAAATAAAATTATTTTAAAAGACTCGGTGGTAGCTCTTGTTGAGAGACAGTTATGACTGTGTGGCTGTCAGATAGGGTTTGGAGTAATGAGACACGCAGGTAATCAGCGCGAACTGGCAGGAACAGTTTTTTTCCATGATTTCATTCCGAGGGGACCTGATTAGAAAAAATATTGCGCTTATTACTTCTGAGCGAGCATTTTAAGTAGGCTTGGCTAGAAAGAGAATTGCATATGGCATTACTATTTCAGGCATCTGAAAAACTGTAAAGTGTGCGTAAAAAGAGGAAAATTACTATTTCAGGGATTAGCGCTTTAGCAGGCCCTGCTAGCCAAATGTTTTTGGTACTTACAACTTAAATGTGCTACTCTCCAGTTGGGAAAGAGTTTCCAGATGTGACAGGCTCCAGAATTTGTGAAACAAGTGATACGAATTAAATATGTGAATAAGGGATAAGATTGCGATTTCCATCTTGCCCGTAGAGGTTGGTGTTTTCTTGTGTATTCTAAAATCTTCAGGCTAGTTTTTAGTTATTATTTCTCATTTACAAGACTCCCTTCATTGAAGTGGATATCAAAACACTCCACAGCCTTCTTTGTGCATTGAACCCGCTTCTCTGATGAATAGGGGAGTTCTTGTTAACTTTGAGAACACATAAACCAGATTACCATAAAATCAAATAATAAGAACATCGAAACAGACATCTGACACCGTAATACTGTGAATATTCTACATGCAGTACAACAGAATATGGAACATGGAGTTATCTGCAATCCCTTTTTCCTATCTCCACTTGGGCTGCAGTGGAGCTCAGAAGTCCTAAAATAAACGACTGAATTATCTCAGAAGATGAAATTTTTGCATCTCGATAAACCCCAGTTTAGACTCCTCACCCATTTTACATTTCTGAAATCTGATGAAGTTTTTACAAGTAGCTACCAGATACTGCCTTATCACCACAGTAGGTCCAGTTCATAGGCAGAGATAACTCTCACTGCTGTAGGTAAGAATAAAGTCTGATCGTTCCCTTTTGACTTTCCAAAGGAAAAAAAAAAAGCATGATGTAAGGAATCACAAGAGCTCCCACAGATCCTCTTGAAGGAGTCCATGACATGCTTGGAAAACATAAAGCCGAGCTACAAAGCCGTACGCTTTTTAAAATCTGTCAGTGGAACACAACAATGCTTTTAAAACTGAAATTGTAATTATAAACTAAATAATCAGCTCACAAAGGGGAAAAAATTGGCTGCTCAACATTAGCTAGCTACCTGGAGTTATGGTAAGTAGTGCCATCATTCATTTTGAGACATAATGAGATGCCAAGTTTGAAGGCATAATGAGATGCTGAAGTTGAAGAATATTTATTTGATAGTCATCTCCTCTATGCTCCCCGATTAGTTTAAGCTGAATAAACCCAACAGCCCAGCATTAGTGACAAGCCAGCAGAGCTCCAGTTGCCTGGAGCATCATGAGGGTAATGGATTATAAAATTCATCTCAATAGGTAAATCTGTCACCGTTCCACCTTTTGTCTGAAAAACTTGGTAGTGTCATTGGTAACACAGAGCTAATCCTAAAACAAAAAGAACCCCAAAAAGACACAAAACCCCTCCAAAGGAACACATTTGTCAGGCTTTGGAACAGCCTGACCACGGCACTGCTTGAGGGATCACCATCCCTGGAGGGATTTGAAAGAGGTGAATTATGAGGCACTTGGGGATGTGGGTTAGAGGTGGGCTTGGCAGTGCTGGGTTAATGGGGATTTGATGATCTCAGAGGATTTTTGTTGCAGGCTGAAGCTGGGCGTGTCCCAATTTCAGGAACACGGCAATCGAACTCACACCTCAGCAGGTTTAGAAAACTCCTTCTTTAATTCAACTCCAGTATTTATACATATGTACAGAGGTCAAGAGATTGACTGGACACTGGACAGGTCACCACCTCTTCAACCTGGATGGTGGGCATCACCATCAATCATTTCTTCTCTCAGAGGAGAAATATGTAAACATTTTAAGAATAGATATTGCTATCATGAAAGCTGCGTGAGAAAGTTCTGCAGAAAGACAAAAGACAGAAAACTCAGGGCAACAGATTTTAGAGGACTTTTCCGATCTTAATGATTCTATGATTCTAAAATTTCTGGAGCAGGGCACTGAGGAAAGAGGGACTGACCTCCCTGGCTGAGTCAGTGACGTGCTTTGCACTGTGGAAGGTACAAAAAAGACTTTTCAGTCCCCAGCTCCCTGACACAGCAACAGAACACGTAATCCCTGCTTGTGTGAATGAGCAAGGCTGAAATCAAACACAAGAAAACACTTTTGTGGCAGCTGGACACAGTCAGGACACTGTGGAGATAAAAAACCTATCATTTGGGAATTGTGCATCCAGAGAGGAGCAGATGGATAAGCTGCAAACTCTTCTTGAATGGGCAGCACCCTTTGGAGAGCAAGGAGGGCTGCTGACATCTAGTGTTTCCCACTCAAACAAATCTCTTGCTCGTGTTTTTCAGGAGCAGAAGTGCCTGTGTGTGGTGACAGCCCCTGGGCTGCTCGGGGAGAACAAGGTGCAGGGCTCCATGACATCTGTTAAGTGAGGGGCTTGTGGAAGATGCTGGTGTGAAATTCCCTGTCCACTATCCTGATCCATGTGGACACTAAGCCAGAGGGGATTGCAGGGGGTGGGGCTGCTTTGGAACATTTACTTTCTTTCTTCCCCAGTCTTATTATCTTGAACTGAGAAGCAATTTCTGAAAACAAGATCAAAAATTATTTCAAGGAAAAGTCAGCAAAAGACAGTAGGAAAATGGGAGGGGGTTTCTGCCTCACTTCCTAAATCCAACAACAATCAAATTTTACAGTGTTTGCTTTTCATACAAAGCAAAACAAACAAAAAAGCTGGGAATGAAGGCTTTCACTGATAGCATAGATGCAGTCAGAGCACATAAATATTGCATGTCCTCACTGTGATTGTCACTATGCTTCCTTTTAACCAAACATAATTCTCCTATAATAGTTTCATTGGAGAATATGTTTTGCCTCCCTACACAAGTTCATTCTCTTTACTCTGTCTATTTACAGTTTGTGCACACTGTCTGATTACGTTAGGACTGTCATTCCGTGCTGTCATTATTATCTGGATTGTTTTGTTAGCTCTGTTGCTGTTAGACTCATTATTTTCAGCCTCCTAAATGTCCTGACCTAGATTTGATTGCCTACCAGGTGACTCATTATTTAAATTAACTGGTAGATCTACATCAGGCATTACAATCTAATTCCTTGAATTAGATTGCCTGCTGATTCTTCCTCTCCAGACGATTGATAGTTTGAATGATTGCCATTTATGGAAAAAAAAAAAGAACTAAGGTTTTGTGTATGAATCAGTACTTAACTATTCCTTTACTTTTATACTTTAGCCTCAAATTTGTCCTTGAGGCCTCAATCAAAATCACAGAACAGTTTAGGTTGGAAAAGACCTCTAAGATCATTGAGGTGTAGGGATGTGGATGGCAATGATTTTACAGTGGAAAATATTTTAATATTTTGACTGTAATAGCCTTTACCTAATTATTCTAGAAAGATATTTTATGGCTGCTCTTGGGGCTGTCTTTACTTATATTGCAGATCCTTTGACATGGCAGCTGCAGGGAGACCTTTGTGCTAAATGCAGGACGAGATAGTGACTACCCTGAACATCTCTTTCAACCTAAAGGTTACATTGAGAATGTCTTTCTTGCAGTGATGGATGAGTGCCTGCATGGGCTGTATCATTATTTCGTGTGAAGCAACTAGTGCAAGTGCTAGTCATCAATGAGAATAACTGGTTCACAATCTGTCTCTCAAAGATAAGACACAAAAAGGACCCAGACCTCAGAAATGACTCCTAATCTGTTACCTTAACCACAAGACCATTCTGAGGACGATAGCAGGGTTTTTGTTTTTTTTTCTTCACGTTCCTGTCTAGAGGAGACACTTTGCATGAGGAAATTAACTGTTTTTTAAAAAAAACTGTAAGCATTACTCTGCTTACTTAACGAATTTTAAGTGTGTCATTTTTGTACCACTATCATTAATATTGTTTCCAGCTGACGGTGGGCTCTGACTCTGCAAGGGCACTGTTAAATTGCTGCAGTCACACCGAGCTCTAAGCCTGTTAGTGTTTAGCAGGACAGGAGTTTCCTCCCTCGAGTTTTTGCTTTTCACAGTGGAAGGTGTGAGATTTCGTGGCTCTGCTAAAGGTTGCTCTACCTCTTCCTTTTCCCCAGAGCGTTTGTTCTCTGGTTTTCAGTCTGACAGTTTTTGACTGAGGTTAGAAGAGTTCATCTTGTTTACAGCTTCTCTGGATGGGAGTAATGCTTGTGTATATTCATGTACCAAAGGTGTAAAAGGTTTGTGTTTCGGGGATGGTTTGCTCACCTTCTCATTGAGACAGCTCTATCTGTTCACTGTCACAAGGCACTGAGAAAAGGAGTAATGGTATTTTTATTTTCCAATCCATCATTACCACAAGGCCAAGAGAAACCTCTCAGCACTGCCAACGGAGTGACCTCTGTAACTCCAAAGGAGGGCAGGTGAGGAGTACACAAGCACCCAGGCTCCTTGCTGAATGGTCTCAGCTCAGTGATCACGCAATCACAGGCCTAATTGTAATCAAATAAGTAATCCAGGCCCCAATCCATGCACCACAAAAGGATATAATTAACATTAAACAAGTACCGGGTCCTATTAGGTTTCATAGAAGATAAGCATGGACTAATGTTAAGCATACACTCACCCAACCTATCTCCATGTGCTTCAGAGCAGCAGCCTTAAATCTCTCCTGTGAAAAGTGGGCTGCTTGAGTGTGGATTCTAGGAGACAGCAAACCCCGGGGTGTATAAGCAGTGTAGGTGTTTAACATTTACAATTGTAGGCAGAAATACGAAAAATGAAGAAAAGCAGTGAGCTTAAGCCAGCCTAAATTCCCCTGGGGGCTATGTATCAGTGCATAAGGCACCCCATGGTTTATTCTGTCCTACAGGATGTGTGAGAGAGGCTTAATGCATCCTTTCTGCTTATTGAAACAAGAACAGTCCCTGTGTGAAGGTCTGCTCTGTGGGGCAGGAGCTATTCACAACACTAAGGGCTGCTGTGACTAAAGCCTTTGGTGACCAAGGGACAGCCCAAGGCCAGACTGGATGGGGTTTGGAGCACCCTGCTCTAGTGCAAGGTGTCCCCGCCCATGACAGGGGGTTGGAACTGGTTTAAAGGTCCCTCCTAACCCAAACCATTCCATGATCCACAGAAGCAAATAAGCAAGTCATGCCCACAGGTGCCCAGACCCTCTGATTCAAGGTATCTCAAGAACTCCAGAATACAAAGAGGGGGCAGAGATATTGTGTCCTTCAGCACTTCAATTTCTGGCTTTTAAAATTACCTATTAATGAAAAATCAAGTGTTTTAAACCACATAGAAATTAAGGGGGAAAACCCAGATAAAACAGAGTGTGAGAGAACAGCAACTTATATCAGTACAGTGGAGAATACAGCAATACATGTTAACTGCTGGTTGCAAAAGACATAAACTATCAAACTGTTCTGCACAGCCAGGGTAAGGACTGCAGAATTAAACATTAATGCTAAGCTGCTTGAGATGAATGCTGCGACTCCAGATTGTGTACATTAGAGAGGTTGACAGAAGACTAATTTCTAAAGGAGAAAATGTTTTAAAAATTAAGCACAGCCATCAATAAATCAGCCAAGCTTAAAATAAAAATAGGGTTTTGGATGTATTCTGACATTTGAATATAATATAGCTGTAAGAATAAAGGTTTTAGAGAACCATGTTGTAAAGTAGTTGACTATTTCTTTCACTTAATATCTTTATGCCGGAGATAGTGTTTAAAGAATTGTAACCAATGGTATAGTTCACGGATTTATATCAAACTTCATATGGTACTAATGCTACAGTAATAATTTCTCGTGGAATACATATACCAGTGCAGATATTCAGAGTGCTTTACCAGCATTATTCAATGACAGGCACAATGGCCCTTTGAGGTGAGCATTGTAGGGATGGAAAAGCTGAGGCATGGCAAGATAGTCCTTAAAGCTACTTCGTGAATAAGCAGAAGGGTAAGAATTAGAATTTAAGAGGACTTAGTTCTTCAAAATGACTGGGGATCGTCTCTACACAATGCTTTTCAAAAGTGATTAAATTCTTAAAATGCTTTCATTCCAAATGCAAATAACACATGTGGGCTCTAGCCCACTCTGATGTCTCTGGCCTAAACTGTTTCTTTTCACTGCTCAGGGCTAGATCCTCAAAGAAGCTTTGTAATCTGGCCCCTTTTAACCAAGTGCTTACATCTATAAGACTGCACACGTACAAACTTTAAGTACCTGCACTAATGCCTCTGGGGATTAAAGCCATGCAGTTCAGCACCTTGAAAGAGTGAGCCGCAAATTTAAGTTTTAGTGTCATAAACTGCTCGAGACAATTAATTTTTTATAGAAAAGGAATTGGGTTTGACACACTTCCTCCAGCACAGAAAAATTAAGTTCTCACTGGTCCAATGCTTCTGCTTGTGGGCTCACCAAGCTCGTTCTGTGTCGGGTTTGGGTAATGCCCGGGTATTTTGGGACATCACCCAAACAAAAGATGTCTGAGGATCGTTCTCCAGCTGGGCTGAGCCACCTCCTTGGGGACTGGGGAAACTCCTGAGGGAAATTCCTGTTGTTGGGTAGTTAGACCCGGGTTGATGCCATTGTTCACTCAGAGCCTTAAGGTGAATGTTTGAACAAAACAAGGTGAACAAAAGAAGAGGAAGGGTGGGATGATGAGTTTTCAGGTACAGCACAGTTTCCCTTTCATCTTATTTACAGGCCTCTACTCCAGGCTACTCTTTGCTGTAATAATGAAAAGTGTATATATATATATATATATTAACAAAAAATGTCATTAAGTTATCTGTTTCCATAAGTAAAGCATGTTTTTTGCTGTTTTACACTTAGTCCACTAATGTATCAACTGAATCTGTCTGTCAGCATTTCTTAAGCAGCTCTCAACCTGGTACCTAAGCAAGCATGTGGGCTCCAGCAGGCACTGAGAGCTGCCTCGAAGGCACTCACTCCTGTGCCTTGAGTTTTAATTACAGCAAGCAGACATTATTTCTGATGTTTTGATTTAATTGTGGTTTTAATGATGAAATGTTGCATTTGGTTGTGATTTTTCTTCTGCTTTCCTTCTCCCTGAAAATTAAACCAGCAGAGAAGTGTGCCTTTTCCTCTGACTTGCAACTTGAGCAATTAATTTCTCATTTCCTCTTTTGGTAAGATTTTTTTTTTTTTCACAGCTTGTATCTTGCATTTGAGAAGACTTTACTTAAAAATTGAATACTCTTAGGCTCCCACTGCAAGACGTCCCGAGAGTGACAGACCTGGCAGACAAGATGACAGTAGCTGTCTTTAGCTCTCCATGGAGATAAAAACCAAGAAAACACAGAGTCATTCTGCTCTTCAATCAGAGATGAAAAATGCAATTCAACAGTACATGAATTTGAGCACTTCGGGGATGATTTTATTCACTGGCTCGTCTAGAGGATGATCAGTTGTGTTGGAATTTACAAGTTTCTTGTTTAATATTCAGCAATTTTAATATTCAGTAAACTCTAGTCTAATTTAGGGTTATTAGCATGGCTTCTTAGATCCTTTCAGCTCTCCTCCAGCACCCATGGAGCTGGTGTTTGCAGTGATCCTTACAGTAATCACTAATATTTGATTTAAAAAAAGAAAAAAAATTCTCTTTTGATCAGGGATTCGCACTGTTGTGAGGAGCTGTGTTTCCATGTTAAATGCAAAGTGTTTGCCTTTGACCGATGAGCAACATTTTTTTTTCCCCTCTTTTGTGGTAAATTCTTTGTACTTGAAATGAGTTCCAAATCAAAGTAAGAAAACAAAAGTCAGACATTGAAGTGAAACAAAACAAGAATATTCAATTGAAGACTATCAAACTGTATTGCTGCTGCATTTCAAGATACATCGATAATATTATTCCAATGTATTCTATTTTATTCATATTTCAATATTGCACTGAATCTCCTACGAACAGAACACGCCAGTTATTTTATAAACCTCTGTGTCAGTCTGGTGGGGTGCTCTGTGTCTTGCCTGGTGCAATCTGGAGGACAGTGATTAGCAGTAATATTCTGAAGGTGGAAACTCCTCTCCTGGGGGCTTTGCCTGGCATGTGTGACCTGCCATATGGCCGCGTGTCCAGATGATCACCGTGCTGCTCCTGGATTTCGGGATATCAGTTCCTCGGTACAAAGAGCTGTCCCACATCTTTTCCAGCGCAGCAATGTCAGCAGAAAAAGTGACCAGCAAGACTCCCACTTTTTCCTGTGCATTACAGATATTTGCAGTGTGGCCCACAGCTGCTTGTGGAGCACGGGCTCTGCTGAGCAATTCTCTGGGATGTTCCTAATTAGGTTAGGCGTAGCTATAGCTGAGCATACCTCTAGTTAACCTATAAATTAATGGAAATATTTCCAGGCTGCCATGCTCTTGTGCCCCGTAAATGACAGGACAAAGTTTGGATGGTCAGCGGCTTTCTGCCCCTTGACCTCATCGCCACGAAGAGAAACCTGAACACGCACTTAGGAATGGAGTAAAAGAGAATCCCATTCTGAAGTTTGAGTGATGAGGAGAGCCAGGTCCTAAGCACAGCAGCACTATCAGCTTTTGAGTGACCTTTTGCTGGTTCTGGGTTTCCACAAGGCAATCCCAAATTCTCTGTGCCCCATAAAGGGGTGACCTGCTGGGACCATCCTGTGCAAGCAGCACAGTGAGCTTTGTCCTAGGGCAGGTCCAAAGTACAGACTTATGTTACACTCGAGTGCTAAGGACACCAGCAAGCCTAGAGGTTGTCCCTTCTTTTCTTGGCTGTATCTGGTCAATCCCTGCTATCTCAATCTGCTCAGCAGTGATGGTGCAGTGCCAGACACGAATCCAGCAAGTGAGATGTTGTCCCAGTGTGTCGCGTTCTCTGTACAAGCCTCAGCCATCACCAAGCAGAGGCAGTTTCACAACATATGCAGAAACAGAAGGACTTAGGAGGAGGGCAAATAGGAATATTTCAAAGAATTTTTAGTGATTTTCTCGTGTTTCTCTTTTCAGGCCTAAATCTTTCTGTAGGATCCACACCTGGCAGTGTAATTAGCCAAAGTCTGCAGCAGTAGCCACTTAAGCTACGGGGTTTCTGAGGGCTGAATGTTTCTCAGCCTCCTCAATCCATTTTTGCAAATGTGCAAAAATGGGATTACTGGGAGGCTTTGTAGGGGTTGCTTTAGCTGCAATTCCCGAAGAGTTTTTAGAGCTGCTAATCTAAGAGCTTGTCTCCGAAGGCTGATGACTCTTAAATCTATCTTGCAGATTTAAATACCTCACCCTTAATATCCAGCATTGGGGTTAGAAATGCCACTTACCCTTTCCATCCCCTCTCTGCTCCCTGAGAAGGATGATAAAATCACCAGGAGAGACAGATAAAGACGAGCAGAAGGGTTAGGAGGAAGGAGACAGACATTTTTCCTTGCTCAGCTCAGCTTGCACTCTAACAGGTATTTACAGTCTCTGGCTCGTGGTGCTTGTACTCAACTGTGTCAATCTGCTTCTATCCACAGGCTGACTGTAGCTAGGAGCAAGATAATTTATCTTTCTTGCTCTTACCCTTGTCTGTGTCCCCACACATTAAGGATGTTTCTCAGGCAGCACAAATATGTGTGAAATCTCTTGATTGCCTTTGCCCCTTGTGAAAAGACATTGTGTGCTCTGTCCTTGACCGGCTATTGTTATGCCTTCGGAGCTGGCTGATGGATTCGCAGAGCACAAACACAAATTCTGATGGACTGGAAGAAAAAAAAATATATATATATTTTATATATATATATATATAGATATATTCTGCAGTTGAAGGGCAGAGCTCCTGGTGACATTGCCTGCCAGAGAGCTGCCAGTGCTCCGTGAGCTGGATTTTCATATTTATGAGCTACTTTCCAAAAAAACTGGTTCCAGGTGTTTATGGACTTTGTGCATCCCTCCTCTGCCTTTCTAAATTCGTGGGTTTGGGTGCTGCTGCCCTTTGCAAAGGTCACTGTTCCCAAAAGGATCAGCAGCATCACTGGCACCATTACCCTTGCACAAGGTATTCCCAAATCTGCAAACATACTGGCTCACAGTAATTTCTTCCTTGTCAGCTGCAAGGATAAAAATCTGTGATTTTTTTTTCTCTTCCTTTTGGTGTTCAGAACTTCTGTGAGCATTTTTCACGATAGCTAATTATTTCTTAGGAAAAGACTAAGACTAAGTAGAGGCTGGGGGAGAGACACAAATTATTTTCAAGTGGTCATGTTCCTCATTCTCTATTTAATTCCTGATACAAATGGAGCCTTCCACAGATATTTTTCAGGCTAAAGAGAATTTTTTGGTGCTGGTAGACCTCACACAAAGCTGAATAATGCAGGTTGCAATTTCATATTCAACATCTCTCAAGTGATAAATATAACATCTTCCATTTTCAGTACCAGAAAAATATTTGGCTATTACAGAGGAATAATCTGTGAACAAAACTATGACTGTAAACCACCTTTGGGAGACTAGTGCATCATTCTGGAATTCCATCAAAATACTTCTGTTTAAGATTACTGGGGTAGTTCTTGGCCATGGAGACTCCTCTTCTTCTGATCCACGTGCATAAACCGTGGGATTGGCAAAAAAAGTCAGGTTTCTGATGCATCAGGAAAATTAACTGAAAATCACAATGAATCTATGATTATCTTAGCTCTCAAAAGTAGTTATTAAAAAAAATGGGTCAAGTACAAGCAAAGCTAGGAGATAGAAAGCCTTTTGTATTTCCTATATCGATGTCAGTGGAATAATGTCATTTTATATCAGGGGAACATCCATCTATCAGCGACTGGAGGTTCAAAATTCAAGGTTTGATTAAATTAATCATTTTTATTTGGGGAAAAATGTCTGTGAAGTATCACATAACACAGATATTAGAATGCTTTATATCTGTGAAATCTTCTGTCTTTTTCAAATGTATTGGGAAGAGTGTTATAGATTAAGTCCTAACACTGTCTTCAAGAAAATTGAGAGCTAATCTGTATTTTACCACTGTAATCAACAGATTTGTAGAAATACAGGAGAAGTATTGGGAAGTAGCAAAGAAATACCTTTGCAGACTGATAAAATGTACAGGAAAAGAATATTGAGGCTGAATAAATTCACCTCCTCTTTCAAATACTTATTACAAATATTAAACTTTTAATTAGGAGAAAGTCTTGTAAATTCTGTGCAGCCTCTTTGAACTTTGCAGACTTTTTGTCTGGCACAGGAGCTTCTTCAGGAGGCAATTTTGGAGGGCAGCTGCTGACAAATGATGCTGCCTGCATTCCCAGCAAATCATCTTTTCAAATGTACAGCCAGAATCCAAATTAAAGATGAAAACAGGGCATAATTAATGCCAAAGCAAAAGCAACAGGAGTATTTGGATTTTTTTTTTTCATTTAAGCAGGGAGATAATCAAATATTCGGCAGCTGAAGCCAAAGAAAAAGAAGTAGGATGAGGAGACGTGTGTTTAGTGATGCAAAAGAGGGAACAGACATGGTGTAAGGTCAAAGAGACAGAGCCAAATGGCTCAAGTCAGCTCCTTATCAGGGAATTCAAGGCTCACAGCTCGAAGGAAGTCTGTGAAATCTTCCTTTTGACTTTACCCATTGCTGTGAACCCGACAAGCACAAACACGTCCCCACCACACCGACTGCTTTCCTATAAGTCAATGAGAAGCTCGTCTAAGTCCTGTGATGCATCACTGTGCTGTTCATTAGGGCTGGGTGGATAATTACTCCCTTCAGGGGCCGTGGAGACTGGATCTGGAGGGTGCTACAGGCCAGGAGAGGATGTCAAGGCAGCAAAAGAGGGCCTGTAGCACTTGCTGGGTTTGCAAAAAGCTGGAATGTGATCCTGCCAGTGTGTGCCACAGGTGTGTGTTCCAAAGAATCCATTTATTTAGGTCGTCATAAGAATTCCGTTGTTTCCCTCTGGTAGATTATTAAATTGCATAAAACCCTTCACAAATGTCATTTATTGGTCTGGAGGATGTCAAAGCTCTTGAGCAAGCAGGAACCTCTTGATGTAGGAGGCGTTTTCTTGTTCTTTGGACAGGAACAGAATTCAGTGACCCAAGGAACACCGAATTTGAATCCAAACTCTCTATGAGTGAGTGTACATAAATATACACACAACTCTTCCTCATCATAAATAGTGGAAGGCAAAAGACTACAGCTGCTGAGACATTCCAGTACTTTGCTTTTCCCCAGACCAGACCTGAAGGATGGGAGACTCTGTTTACAAAGCAGTATCAAAGAGAGTGAATCACGATTTTCCACCCAAGTTTTCATTGTTTTGGAAAAGGTTNTTTTTTCCCCTCTGTTGTTCAGAGATGTTCTGCTTCCCCATCACCTTATCTGGTGTCTGTCAAAAGCCTGTTTTGGTTTCAGATGTATGTGCAGCTCCTGTTGCACTCAATGGCACTTCTCAACCACAGGTATTCAATTATCTGCCGCTAATGGCCCATCCATTCTGAAAACACCTATTGCTTTCTCTAAGTATTCTCTTAACTCATCCTAATATTGACCAGATTCCTCTGGAAAAGGTATCTGCTGAGCCTGTATCAGGACATCACTTACCACTGTAGCCTTTTCTTCACGGGATGCTCTCTAAGCCTTATTTCAACAAAATTTTTCTCTGTTCTACAGTGGCGATCCCGTCTGTGCATGAATTGTAGAAAAAAGGTGCAAAAATTGAACTTCGATGACAACCTTTAGAAAACAGTGTTAAAATTTAAAGTTTATCTCTGGGAGAAGCCAGGAAGGTTGTGGTGAACTCCAGCTTGTAACCAAAGTGCCTCCAGCTCTTAAATGGAACAGACAGGATTTTAACATTTCACCCCAAAGGGTGCCAACACCTACAGGACAACAGGACAGAGCCTTAAAGGAATTTTCTGCTACAGAAAAATTGAAATCAGAGCAAATGCTCTAGTGTTTGCAAACTTTTTCAGTTCAGAGAGTGTAATCCTTTCATCACAGTGGTGGTGTGGGCACCTGAGTCCCAGCTAAAGAAAACCTGCTGGGTGTGGGACAATCCTGGCACGATTTTTGCCCCAAGCCTTGCCTTGCAGCAGCTCCTCCACGTGGGCACCTGCGGGCAGCAGGATGGATGAGCACAAAGAGTTGAGTGAGTTGCATTCAGACACCGGTGAAAATCTCCCTGAGTCCCTGATGGCAGCAGCTTAGTACGGACAGCACAGACTTCTCCTCCTCCACCCAGCCTATGGAAAGCTGAAGTCTCTCACATGTTCACCTTGACAGATCTGGGTTAGCAGCATCCCTGACAGCCCAGCTGTCTCGTGTCCCCACGTCTCCATTTGGACACAGACAGCATATTTTAGGAGGGGCAGGAAGAAGAACAAGAACAGCTAATTTGCCCTTCTGAAGGAGCTGTGGTTTGATGAAATCCTGCCAGCCGAGCCGTGCCACGCTTTCCGCTGTGCCTTGTCACTGTCAGGCAGGTTCTCACTCCTGATCCGTGGCTGACAGTCTGAGATGCAGAACAGGAGATGGCCCCTTTTTCTCTGTTTACGAGCTTCATGTACTTGCTAATTACTTCAGAGGATAGTTAAATTTTATTTTGCAAACCACATTATGCCAGGGTTTCTTTTTTGCCTTTGTTCCTGGTAAATGTAGTGTGTTGTTTTCTCTGGCACATCACGATGACAGTGGTCTTGGTTCTGGCTGTTATTTATTTATCAGTTCAGTGACTGCGCTGTGTTAAGGCAAATACAAGGTATTGTCTTTGGCTATAGGGGACAACATTGCATTTGGATGCTTTTATTTACTGATTGATCCTTATTAATATGAATTTCTAGGTTTTAGTCAGGTCATTTTCATATGCATTACAAATGCATGGTTAAAAAAACCAAATTGCCCGTGGTTCTTCAAATCAGAGTTTTTCTGATTCACGTCTATTTTCTGAGATACAAGGCTGGCAAAAGTTTTCTTGGAATATTTGTTCATCTTGTGGATACTAAGCAGGCTCAGACCTTAGGTCACAGTACCCCTGTGTGACACGTGAAGGTCTCCTTCTGAGCGAATACAACTTCCACTGTGAGCAGTGTTAATGTAAATTAAATCTAATTTTGGCCTGCACAAGGTTTACGCAGTCAGATTAAGCAGGGCTGTGAAAACCCCCATCTTTGGCACTGCTGGCACAATCCCAGGGCATTGCACTCACACAGATATAGAAGTCCTTTCTCACACAGTAGCACTTCCCACACAGGAATAAGCTCTTCCAGAACATGTATGTGGCAGCTTCTGTTTGTTTGCGCTTTCCCCACACTTGTTTTACTTCCCTTTGAGAAGGTGTGACAGAGCCACGTGAAACCTGCTGGGGACACTGGCTTGTGTCTGCAGGGGTGGGCACTGGGAAGATTTAGGAAGCCCTGAGGGTGAATTTTGGGTTGAAACTATGGGCACTAGGGATTGATATAGATGTATCTTTAGCTTAACCTCCGTGGAAAATATTGCACACCCCTTTTCCTTCTTTTTTCCTCTCTAACTGCTGTAATAAATGGAAGTGAGTAAGTCTCCTTTGTCATTCTAGCATGAAGTATATTTCACATAAATCATTGTGTCCCTGTGGCCCACTAAAGTCCCTATGCTAATTTGAATTAATCACTCTGTTCTGGGCAGGTATCTCATGGCACAGTCTCTCATTATTCCTATAATTTGTTTTGTTTTGTTGTTGCTTGGATTTTTTTAGGGTTTTTTTTTTCCTTTAAATAGATGGGAGATGCCAAACAGAAGCTGGGGGTAAGCAGGCAGGCATAGAGCACACAGGCATTAGTCTCACAGCTCTGTTTATAAATTGCCAAAAAAACATCTCCTCCAAGTGAGATGGTGCACAGGTGTTCAGGCTCCAACAAGGGGATGAATTTCTGTCTGCTATTCCAGCAGGATGCTCCAGCTCTGCACCCGTTGCAGGAATGGCAATGGGTTTAAATAGAGAAGTTATTTACATTTTTGACGGCGCTGATCTGAAGTAACTTATTGGAGAGACAAAATGGCTGAGCTCACAGGCTTTGACTGGAGAGAAAGAATAATGGCACAAACTCTCCACTGGTGGTTGAAATTAGGTCTAGGAAGGTCTGTTTGCTTAAAAGACCTTTGCTGAGCTCATCTGTGTTTTGTAGCAGTGAAACACTGACCTCACATAGAGCAGGGAGTTGGTCTCTCCATCTGCAAATGGGTTCCTGACTGTGTCAGTAGGAATCTCTCACGTTTAGAGACCCCAAATGAGTCTAATTAGGTGAGAAACTCAGCAGCCTTTACTGATCTATGGGTTGTGAGGTAGAAAAGCCTGGTGGGAACATCCACTCAGCTCTGCAAGGATCTGCTGTTGTGCTTGCACCCATTCTCCTGAGTGAATCCACGTGGAAACACAGACTGGCTCTGTTTGCAAGGAAAACCACTCTTGGGACAGGAGGATGGAGAGGTTCTGGCTGTCATCCAGAACTTTGCCAAGCATCTTGGAAGCCTCAGTGGCAGTGGCCACCACACTGAAAACCCCGACTCTCCAGGAGTGTTCAGTGTGTTAGGAAGCCAACAGACCTTTCCAGCCATACTGCAAAGCGCTCTCCTGGAGATGAACCTTGGTGTCTGCTCTGAAAAGCCTTCCTAGCACAGTCCAAGCTGTTTTGCTTTGTAAATTTACTGGCATAATGAAGAGTAAATTTGAAGCAGTTCCCAGTGCATTTTTTTCTCCCTCTTATTCTCTCCATCTAAAGAAAGGGGTCTCTCCTTTGAGGTGTTTTATTTGTAGAACGATGTAGCTGACAACTTGCAGGAAGGTTTAGGCCACTGTGCTCTCAGTGTGACACCTGGAGAGGGGAAATGAGCAGAAGCAGCTGGGAAAAAACAGGAGGCAGCCCCATGTCTGTGAGGGAATAAGGCAACCACATGGCAAATGAGGGGATTTCGTGGGTATATTTAAATTCATGCTCTGGAAAAGGAGGAAATCGGATGTCACATATCTGGAAACGAGTGTCCACATGGATATTTTTGTACAGCATTTAAATTTGGTGAATCACACAGTTAATGACTGCGTGGGATATTTCTGGTGTGGGCTTTGAAGGCCCTTGCTTCTCCAAAATTTTACAGGAACAAATAGTTACAGTGAATTAACACCTGCTAATTATTGCATGGGAGGAGGCAGTCTGTCAGGGAAGAGGATTCTCATACGTTTCCTCATCTCTCCTTGCAGAGGTGGAACTTAACTGGGACTAAGGACACTTCATGTGCAGCACTGAGGCAGAATGTGAGCTGTAGAAATCACGGCTGAATAAAGCTGGTTTTGAGGATCTGGCCCTCCACTTGTCACGCTCTTCACCCTTTGCACCACCACTCTTAAATCACATCATATAAAACCTTTAGGAAGGTCTTCGGAGAACTGGATGAACTTTTATATCTGTGTTATCTAAACCTTGCTCAGAAAGGTCTGCCAGCTGCGATTAGGCAGACAACTTTTTAAAGACTTCCAGGTGACAAACTCCACGCTTTCCACCATGATCTCTTCACAAAGGTTTGTTAAATAGGGCACTGCACTTTCATAGCCTTTGTTGTTCTGACACTTCTGAGTAATTCAGATTGAATTTCAGTCTACTGGACTTACTTATTTGCATTTCAAAGCTCCAGAAAGTGAGCTGCAGAGCCAAACACTTCTTGAGTTTGAGGCTTAAAAAAAAAAATACCCAAAAACTTTGGCAATTGTTAGCTGAAATGCTGACTCATCAGTTGTGTCACCTTTTTTTTTTTTTTTTAACCTGCCTCGGTGGCTAATTAAGTATTTCCAAAATGAAACACGGTGTGAAATGGAGAAGAGCAAGGAGAATTTGGCTGACAGGAGATTAGCAAAGAACAGAGTTGGCTCTAAAGGGAACATTACCCCCTGTGCATCCCCGAATTGAGCTGCAGGGGTGTACCTGCTGGCTGGGGCAGCTGATGAGTGCACAGGATTTAGAATAAACTGCCAGGTCTACTGTATCTTTCATGAGCTGACTGAATGCTTTTTTTGGTCTCAAGTGAAGACAACACAGAGCTAATACCCTGCTAACCTGTATCCTGCCTTGGAGCTGCAGATAAGCTGCCAAGACTTGATGAAGGGCTACAAAAAAAAAAACCCAGTTAAGCCTATGTTCCAGTAGCAACAAAGAAAAATGAGGGCAAAAGAATAAAAGAAATGTTAATTTGTTCCCTTTCTTTTCTTTTTTTTCCTTTAATTTGAAGAACTCAACACAACCCCTCACTGAACATGGGTTCATTTAGGTCTCTGGTCCCACATCTGTCTTTGGAATGTACTGGCTTTACAGGAATTCCCATAATTGTAGGGAAACCAGTTGCCTCTGGATTTCTTAATGATTAAATAGTAGAGACGCTCTTATTTATGCATTTTTTTATTTCAAATACCATCAGTGACAAAGGAAATCAGCCATGTTGGGATTTGCCAGTGTGGATATCTAAATGTGTCTGGCTACTGGATCTCAGTGCAGTCTTGAGCCCTCATCAATTTATTCACGTTATCATTGCCACAGAGGGATGGGGACTGTGTTAGTCCAACCCTCAATTTTGGTGTCGTTAGGGAATAAGATTGAGCCTGGAATAAAAGGCTGAGGAATAGAATTGCACAGATGTTCTTGTGCACTCTTTTAAAACGTTGACAAGGTTTATTTCAGGTATCTTCTGATTATTTGGAACATCCCCAGATTATTCCAATAATAATTTAACAATGAATATTTAAAAAATGAAAGCTATATTAATGGTTATGACAGCTGCTTTTCCAGACTAGTGGAACTAATAACCCCCCATTTTTTTCTAATTATCTTGTGTAGTACAGGAATTAAACAGTTTGCAAATAATTTTCAGAAAATCAAAGAACGTCTAATCTTAGCAATAGCAGACAAAATTATAAAATTCAGAACAAAAGCTCTTTTCACGATCTTCAGAAAACGAGATGATTTATCTTGGAAAAACAATGTTTACTGAAATTCACATTTTACAACTTGACTATCAGTGGAAGTTGTTCTTTCTAGATGAACTATATTTTTTCTAATCTCCTTTTGGAATGCAAATTAAAAATAACAAATGTCCCAAGAACATTTTCTTTATATTAACCTAAGCATTTTACTTTCATGTTTTTAAAACATTCATTTGGAAGTTTTTTGCTTTGTTTTGCTCTTTTTGTTTGCTTTGCACTTTTTAAAATCCTTTGTTACAGTATAAAGCTTAAAAAGGTATTATGAACTAGAAAGATGAAAATGAAAATAGTTTAAATACCTGGTTTTCCTTATTTCAAGCTTAAAGCGAGTGTTAAGTAATTAATAATAAAATTACTCATTTGAAACTGTTTGCATTTTTGATGTCAGAAGACAATCCAAAATATTTTAAAATACCAGTGATCTGTAAAGAAAAACTCGACATCTATTTCTGTATGAATTTTCCTAAATCATATACACTATCTTCTTCCTTTTTTTTTTTNGAGGAAAAAATAAATTCCTTTGGCTCTGAACATCATACATTTATTTACAATATGCCATTATTATTTCACATGTCTCATGTCCTTTATGATCTCCCAGTCTCATATACTAAGCAGGAGCAAACTGAAGAGCAATCAAAGACATGCGGTGATAAAATCATTTATGTTTAAGATTTGAGAAGCCTGGCTGGGAAGTTTATCCTAACTAAAAGAACACTGGTGCTACTAAACTCCCCGATTGCTTCTGGCTCCCAGTTCTGAGCTCGACCACACAAGCTCTGCCACTCCTGGAGGCTCCACCAGGAGCCACCTCTCCGTGTCATCACATTTCTCTCTGGTTCCTTCTCAGATAAAAAAAATATTTTAGGACTCTGGTTGGATTAGCATTGAAATTATTGTTTTTCCTCTCCTCTTCCTGGCTTGTTTCCTGAAACAATAGTAGAGTGTGTTTCCAGTTCCACTAACATCTTCCACTTCCCAGGAATTACCTGGAGAAAGCCAGTTTAATTATTTCTGTCTGCTCATTTTTTTGTCTAAAGGATGTAAACTTTTACCCAGAATCTCACCAGTTCAGGAAGTCCTCTCCAGGGCAGACCAAACACAAGTCACAGAATACAACTGATTTTCCACAGCGACTTTTATTTGATTGTTTAACTTCTGGAATACTTAAAAAAAAAACCCCAAAAAAAACCCCACCTTTTTCAAGTACAAATGCGTTATTAATATTAAAGGTGAAAAACATCCCTATTATGTTGACATAGGAAAGATGAGTATTACGAAGAAAGCATTCATGAATTTGCTTAATGGTCTTGCTGCTCCAGCTTTTGGATTAGGTTGTTCTCATGGTGGGATTAAGAGACACCCACAGAAATAAAAGGCAGGAGCACCCGATGAATATTAACAGAAGGCAGACAGCTCCAGGTATAAGCAATGATTAACCTGCCTGCTTTACCTGTGCCAAAGCCCCGGAAAGCTCAGCTTACTGCTCCTGCCACCCAGGTGTCAAGGTTTATGCAGTATAAATTACCAATGAAGTCGTAGTCAGACTGCATAAAATACAGCATCAAATGAAACACAGTCAGAGAGCCTGCAGCGCCATGGCAGGGATGGCAGGAATTATTTATTTATGAGTTTCAGTCATTAACCATGTTATTTTTTTTAAACTATAGGTTAAATAAAAATTTGGAGAACAGAAACATTGGTTTTATCTGTAGCTTGAGTTCTTTTGAAGGAATTTTTTCCTTGGTCAAATATTGTTTTTTTCCTTCATCAATTTAATGTTGTAATTTATTTGAGATAAAATAACTAATTTTTTGCTAACAAAATTAATTTCTTAGTGATCCATAGACACAATTCTTTCCGCATGGGACAAGTGGCTTTTCTGTTCTATGCACTGCATTGCAACTTTAGCATAAATTTTTGTTTACACATACAGTGGTTCTTCTTTGAGCTAAATTGGAATTTTACACAGTTTTCTCAAAGAAGCAAGGAGCTGAAAAACAACCATTTTCTGAAATTATCTGAAAATATTCTCAGTGCCACTGAGAATTTGACTTTGAGTTTTTGAGGTATGTAGAGTGAAACACTGACTTACCAAAGGAGTTTTGGAATGGAATTCAAGCCTTCTCCATATACTGCCCTGCAAAGGGGTTGTTCAGCTTTGAGAAGGCTCCAGTAAGATCTTAGAGCCCTTTCCAGTGCCTATAGAGGCTCCAGGAGAGTTGGAGAGGGACTTTGGACAAGGGTCTGGACAGACAGGACAAGAGGGAATGGCTTCCCACTGCAAGAGGGCAGGGATAGATGTGATTTTGGGACAAATCATTCCCTCTGAGGAGGTGAGGCCCTGGCACAGGGTGTCCAGAGAAGCTGTGGCTGCCCCATCCCTGGAAGTGTCCCAGGCCAGACTGGACAGGATTTTGAGCACCCTGGGTTAGTAGAAGGTGTCCCTGCCCATGGCAGGGGTGGGATGAGATGATCTTTAAGATCTCCTCCAACCCGACTCATTCTGTGATATCTACCAGGACACAATTAGGACAAAGCACAGAGATGTGAATGTAAAGAGCCTTTTCCACCTGCAGAGCAGCTTCTCCAGCCACCTTCCCACCCCCACCCTGCAGAAGGCCCTGCTCCAGCCGTGCTTTGTGCTCGGGGTGCCTCACTCCAGTTTTGGGTAACGCACTCCTGCTCCGGCCCCTCACCGCGCCCCAGCCACGGTAACCATGGAAAACCCGCCGCCGCTCCCGCACGGGGAGCCAGGGAAAGTTGCAACTGCATTTAAAATTCAAAACAGAGCTTGTTCTGTGCTGACCTCCCCGTGTAGACAAGCCCTTTATGAGATCATCTGCAGTTTTGATGATAATGGCGGCTTTATTTTCTTCTATTAGGCCTTGGGGTGCAAGAGCTATTGTAAATCCTCTTGCACTTGTGCACGCTATTGCTCCTTATTTCCCTCCTAATTCACAATTTCTATCCCCTAGACCAAAATACTGATGTAAATAAGCTTTTTATTTTCATTTTTCAAAGTTATAGCTCTGCAGAGTATGAGACAAAAAATCTACACATTTTCTTCTTTTGTGGAAAAGTGTGTTTTTTTTTTGAGAAGGGAAGCTTTACATAAGAAAGGTCAAATGCTCCCTCTCACATTTGATTCATTTAATAGCAGGATGCTCTTTCTGGCCATCTGCTTATTGTTGAATTAATTGTCAATTAATTGTCTCTTAATTGAAGCATTTGTTTCCAATTTTCAATGATTAGCAGGGTATTAAACAAGAGAGGTCAACACAATTTAGGAGAATGTTTTAAATTTTGCATATAGAAGCTGGGAATTGTAGCTTTCATTAAACATCACTCTGGTATAATTTGTGTCATTAAAAGTGGCAATTTCAGCCAATTACCACAGCTGTTTTGGGTTTACTTGCTTGAACGATTCCTGATTCCAGAAGTCAAGAAACGCTGAACTCTCACTATTCTTGCTGCTGCTATGACTGTTTAAAAATAGAATTAGTCATATAAAGAATCATTCAGAACATTTTTTTTAAACTGGAAATTATAACTCTTTAATTATAAAAATCACACAGATACCTGTTTATAAAGGCAGACACTAAGCCCTAATTAAGTGGGTTTTAAGTGAAGCCAGGCTAAAAGTGAAAGGCTGATGGTGGTGGAAGCAAGAGCCAAGCTCTGACTGCACCAGGGATGGCGAAAAGGTCCCACGTGTGTAGTAATGCATTGTTACACCCGAGCAGGTGTTTCCATATAGGGAAAGGTTTAAGACTCACCCCAAAACCTTTTAAGGGAAGAACACTGAAAATTTCTTTGCTCTCCCAACAGTGATTGGCTCAGTGTCAAGACAAAAACACTGATAGGTCTGTTTACCTGTTCCTCAGAGAAGTAGCTATTTTTTATTGGGCTGTTTGGCAAAAAAACCACCTAAATCCTTGAATACTTAAGGGAGAGCAGGAGGCTTCTCAGGGTGTTGTAGCAGGTGTGTGGGGCCTGTCCCTATGCTGTTCTTGGCTTTGTTCTTTGTTTTTGTACTATTTTCTTCTTTTATTAAAACCTTTTTTGGTTTTTCAAGGCATTTCAAGACATACTCAACCATGCCGTCTCGCTAATTCTTTCAGCCATTTTCTGTGAGGTGCTGGACACCCTCAGAGGAATTGAGCCCTCACAGAGCTGATTCCACCTGGCTCTTTGAGAAATTCGACACACGTGCCTTCAGGTGATCTGTGGGGTCCAAAAGTCAGCACAGAGATACACTTGGGAGCAAATACGGAGTGCAATTCCAGATTATGAAAACCCAGAACATCTGAGCCCTGAAGTCCATGTGGCACTGTTATGAGAAACTTCTGTGCATTAATTCCTGCTGGAAATAAAATGTAATGAGAAATAAAACAAGGTATAAGGACATCCCTGAGAGGCTGGAAACATGCAACAAAAGGGGAATTCTGGGAAGGCTGGAGACACCCAAAGAAAGACAAAGCAGACCGAAAAGAAATCACCAGATCCAAAGGATTCATGGCATCCTCGGAGATGGGTCATCCGAGGTCCTAACAACCAAGGAACGCCTATGGGATAAGCTTGATGGGATCAGTGATGGCTTCTCGGAAATCTCCTCCATTCATCAACATGTCCCCGGAAACCTATTCACCAGAATCAGAATCCCAAAAGAAGACAGATGAATGCTAATACATGGACAATTGGACAAAGGAAAACCAGCCTCAGGGAAACTAAAAAGTATAAAACTGGACCTTTTTGTAGCGGACTTGGTGAACGGAGTGGGGGGCAGCTATAGAGGCCTGTCCCACGTTCACCCAGTGTCGATACCTGGGATTGAGCTCACCCCTTTTTCATGGCTGTAATTTTTGTTTGATTTTTTCGTATTTGCTGTCACACGGAAAATAAATTTTATTTTTTTCATTTTTAAATTTGGCTGATTCATTTATAACAGCACCACGAGGGCTGGGCTCTGCAGCAGGTGCTGATTCCCCAGCAGCCGTGCAGGGCTGGAGCCCGGCGAGCTGAGCCGGCTCTGACTGATGAATATTGCCCAGGGAGGGGTCGATTCAGCCCATCCATGGCAGCTCAGGGCTGCCGATAGCCATCAGTTTAAAGTTTTGCTTCTGTTTTACGTTCCATTAAGTAATTTAAATGCTTAGATTGAATAAGGCCTTGGTCCCCTAATGCATCTGCTTTATTAAATGGAAATGCAATGCAAACTTAGGAAGATACTTTTTTTTTTTTGAAAAAAAAACCCCACAAACTGTTCTGTTTTATTCTCTAGAAAGTCAGATACTAAAGAAGAAAACATCATGCTTTACTTTAATTAAATCTATAACTTTATTAATCAGAGATTCCACAGGTTCTGGAGAGAATCTTTTCTTCCACAAGTGGGATTTGATATTGCACAGCTTTTTGTGATGAGAAATTTTAGATAAATTTTGGTAAATTTCGAGCTGGGAAAGCAGGGTCTCTTGCCTCTAATTCGATGTCGCTTTATTAACACTGCCTTGAGCCCAGATTGCAGGATGCTTACCAGGAGGGATCTGTTTTCCCAGTATCAATGCTTAAACAGCAGTTGTGCACTGATACAGCCATTATTTTCTTTTTGACCACATTATCCCCACTCTCTAATCCCAGAGAAAGATCTTCCAAGGGCCGAGCTAACAGAGTTTAGGAGATCAGAAATATCAGTGCCTGAGTAGATAACGCTGATTACTCGAAGAATACAGCATGCTCTGTCTTATTTGATAGAAGAGAAATGAAATTTGATTTTGATGTTTGCACGCACTCGAGCTGTCCAAGGTTGGATGTACATCCATCTGTCACCGTGTGGGAAGAATTTACAAACTCTGCCCTTGCCTAGCTCAGTCTTGCTCGTTTCTTCTCAAAGTAGGAAATGTTATGTTCAGAATAACCAATTTAAGTGTATAGGATAAATAAGGCAGCAAGAAATGTAAAGTGGTGATTGATGCTTCCACCTTGCCTCTCCTCTGAACTCTGCCAGTTCCTGGGACAAGCTGGAAAAGGCACTTCTGGGGCAGATGGTAGGAAAACTGCCGTGGAAGAAAGGTCCAGGTACTTGGAGGTGCTCAGGGTTGGGAATTTGGGCTTAAATCCGGAGGAAATGAGTCCAAGAGAAGGGTAAAATGGGGCTGCATTGTTTCTCCGCGGTTTGTCAGTGAATTGCCGCTGTTGTGTGAGGATAAAGAGAAGGATAAAGGGAAGGATACTCAGGGAGAATCGAGGTCTGAGTCAGAGCCTGGACAGGATCAAAACTCCTACTCACAGTAATTAGCTCACTGTATGCATTCAGGGCAGAACAAAGTGATGAAGCCTGTTACAAAACCCCAAATTCCAGGCATGTCCTGTAAACCAGGGGCAGAGATAAATCTGCTCTTTACTCGCGTTTAGTGCGAACCACAGACTCCAACAAATCTTTCCTGACTAAGCCCATGCTTAACAGCTGGGAACCTGTTCTCACTGGGTCACAGCCTGCTGGCTGCAAATGATTTATTTGTGATTTACATAGGCATGAGTGGAAAATATGGCCTGATTGCTCTCGCTGAGTACTGCTGAGGAGATGAGTACAGTAAAGACAATTTAGTGGTTCTACACCAAGGTCTTAAAAAAAAACAAAACAAAACAAAAAACCTCATATTTTAATGACATCTTCACAAATTCAGCAGGATTAAAGCACCAAAGTAGAGGATATTTGCTTATTTTTAATCGGAATGCTTTGTGGAGTTCCTTGCCTAACGCTGTGGAGAATAATCTTGCAGAGAGAGAGGAACATTTAAAGCAAAATTTGAAAGGAGCAGGACCATGCAGCTGAAAAATATACATTATTTAAACTGGAAAAGCAAACATTTTGTATTTGATTGAACAGTCATGGAAGTCTGTGTTCATTTATATATTTATTTATTTAGCACAAAAAANAAAAAATATATATATATAATATGCACCAAAGTTCAGGATTAGCCTTCCACTCCAGAAAGTATGGTTAATTGAATTGTCTAATAACCTAATTATCAGCATTGTATGTTTATCTCTGAAATAATTTCTCCCTGGATCCTTTCCTTGGTTCGAACCACCTTTTTTCCTAATGGTTTCCAATTAACATTTTATTACATTTGAGAATTAGACTAGAATCAATCTTTAACCCCAAAATCTGACATTCACCCCAAAACCCCGGGTTCACTCGCAATATTAGCTCAGATGAGATAGACAGGGTTGGCTTCAAGCATTCCATTGACTAATTACAAAAATCTATAGGTTCACCATGAAAAAAATCTAAATAATAGTTTTGCATNTGGTTAATTGAATTGTCTAATAACCTAATTATCAGCATTGTATGTTTATCTCTGAAATAATTTCTCCCTGTATCCTTTCTTTGGTTAGAACAACCTTTTTTTCCTAATGGTTTCCAATTAACATTTTATTACATTTGAGAATTACACTAGAATCAATCTTTAACCCCAAAATCTGACATTCTCCCCAAAACCCCGGGTTCACTCGCAATATTAGCTCAGATGAGATAGACAGGGTTGGCTTCAAGCATTCCATTGACTAATTACAAAAATCTATAGGTTCACCATGAAAAAATCTAAATAATAGTTTTGCATCCCATGTACTAAAACCCAAGCTGTTGTTTACATCAAGTCATTGAAGAATGAAAATGGGATGAATTTCAGCTCTTTTCCTTTTTTTTTTCATTTTTACATCATAATGTGGTCTAGTACCCTGAGATGCTGTTGCGTCACTAGAAAAGGAAACTGTGCCACCAGGAGAGCTCCAAAGGGCTGCTCTCAGATACTTTCATTAACTCTTATTGCAAACTCATCTCTGCCCAAATTACTCTTATGTTTTCTTCAAACTGATATCACCAATTTTCATCTTGGAGCTTTAGCTTGAAGACAGTTTCTAACAAAGGCAATTCCTGCAGGTACCCTGAATGTTCCAAATGCTTTAAAATATCATCGTTTTCCTTTTTAAACTTATCAGTCTAATAAAGTCCTTATAGACTTTGATTAATGAGTCTCCACCACTCATTCCCTCATGTCAAGCAAATTTCTGAAGCCCAGTTTTTTCTCCTCGCAGTTTTGCAATACCTAATCTTTCAGAAAATCAATGCTGTTAGTTTAATGTTGCTCCTTCCTGACATCCCTTTGAATTGGCAAACTGTTCAGCAGGACAGAGACACGTAGAGTAATTCACTTTAAATGTTTAGGACCACACTGCAATTCTTGGTAAATCGAACACAAAAAAAATTTGTGAGTTTTACCTTGGATGATATTAAATAAGTGTTTTGTTTCTGCTGTGAGTAAAACCCTTGCAGAAGAGAAAAATGTGGGATGTGCTGCCGCAGTGTAAAAATTGTCTGGCTTGTGTAACAAAGGGCTTTATCTGTTTCGAAGCCACTGGGGAGATAAATCATTTTAAATTATTGTAAAGTTCTAGCATATAAAATCAGAAAAGTGTCAGCCGCAGACCACTGGGTGTAACAGGTGACTTGCTCTCCAGACATCTGTCAGTAATATCGGGGCTGTGTTGTCATAAGGTTTGAGTGACATAATTGTGGTGGCTTCCTGCTGACAGGTTTGAAATGTCTTTGAAATTTATAAGTCTTATCTATAGCAAATTCCTATTAAAAAATGTTAAACTGGGAGGCTTTCTAGAAGAAATTTAATTTTGGGGAAGAAATCTCATTTTGAGAAAGAAATTGATATTTAACACAAATAAAAATTAGTTCTGGGATCGCTGAAAATAATCCTGGCTTCACTGCCTTGGGTATGTGCAAAAAAGTAAAATCCTGAATAATGTTAATATTTTCAAACACAAAGTCAGTGCAGACACTTTTCAAGGAGGGTCTTCCTGATTTGGAATCAGTCATGAGCCTGATCAAAGCAGGACAAAGGTGTAAAAAATATCCAAGTAGGATCATAAAAGTGACATGAATAGCTGTACATATAGAGATTTAAAAAATCCACTGGCTTAATTTAATAACAGGAACAAATTAAAGTATTTTTGAGATGTTTGCATTGATTTTAGTACCACAGCTCCATATATATTCATAAAGCACACATTATAAAATCACAGAATCACAGAATGTGTAGGTTGGAAGATCATCAATACAAAATAACCTCATTGGCTAAGCAGTATTTTAATTGGGAAGGTAAACACTTCAGAATTAAAAAATGCTAAGTGTGTAATTGTCTGTAATTTTATTTTTGTCCATTGCATATCTGTTCTAGAATAGCTCACTTAGGTGTTGCTGTGGAGCAGCACTAGTGGTCAGAGTGTTTAAATCTCAAATTTGAGATTTTTCCCTAATTCTGCCATCCCAAGTGGTGGTGATTAGACTTCTTTAGAAGGGCTCTTATGTTGATTTTTCAGCTTTCTGTTTTTGTGTTCCTCCTGTTCAGGACAAGCTCAGTCTTGGGAAGGAGGTAGCAACATGATGCTGCAGCTCCTCTGTGGATGCTCAGGTTCTGCTCTGGGAACAAAACCAAATTAGGTGAAATTGCCCTGGTTTTTATCTTTTTTAATGTGTTTTCTTGAAGAGTTGTAAGCCCAGTAAAGCTGCTGTGAGCCAGCTGCTCTCCTCACTGTTTGAGTGAGATCCAGAGAACCACAGATTCTTTTAGGCTGGAAAAGACCCTTAAGGCGATGGAGTCCAACCATCACCCAGCACTGCCAAGGACACCACTGCCCCTTGTCCCCAAGTGCCACATCCTCATGGTTTTTAAATCCCTCCAGGAATGGGGACTCCACCACTGCCCTGGCCAGCTGTGCCAGAGGTTGGCAACTCTTTTGATGAAGATATTGTTCCTAAAATCCAACCTAAACCTTCCTTGGCACGACTTGAGGTTTAGATGGATAAGCTTAGATGGATATGGGGATAAAATTGGAGTTGTTGTGTGATTCCTCACAGCAGCTCATGTTGGAAAGGGAACGGTGTTGCTGCTGGTTGAAGAGAGGGAGCAGAAGCACGTGGGACTTCACCCCACAGCTCTTTGGATTCTCCTGACTCTGATGGAGCAGTGCTGTCACTGGGACTTGTAGATGTGATTCAGCTGCAGGCTGTGTTATGTGTGCTGGCTAGGTACAAAGAGAACATGCTCTGCCTAACATGTACTGTACAGAAATTCTATTTTTTTTTCAGAGAAAAAGTTGCTGTTGCAAGCCTCTAACTCATTCCCAAGGGACTCGCTGACATTATGATTGGGGTTTAACAAAAAATGTCAAAAATCCATGTTTCTGATATTTTATTTAGTTAATAAGAAATTTTATTGCAATTACCAGTGCCACAGTAATAAAAGCATTGCATTATAAAATAACTCACCATAATGAAAAAAATACCTATGAAATAAAGGCCCCATAACAGCACAGCTCCTTCTCTCTGTCCTGAGTTGGATGACTTAGATTACACAGAAGGCTCTGATTTAAATGCACGTTTATTGTGTTTCTTTAATCATATTATAAAGTTACAGAAAAAAAAATATACTGGAAAATTCATTTGGATAGAGCCAAAGAAGACCAAACCTGAGAAATGGATTCCTTTGTAGCTCTTGTGATTGCTTTTAAATTATGCTGAAGGAAGTATCTCCATTCCCTTCATTCAGGACTGAAGGCCCAAGTTTCCATCACAGACTTACCTCAGCTATGACTGAATTTTTAAATTCACAGTCAGAGAAGGTAACAGGGAGGAGGAGGAGGCTGAGATTTTTAGTGAAATCCTTTTAATCTCTACTGAGCGCCAGGCAAAGATATTTGCCGGAAGGATTCGGAGACTCTGAGGGGAGTGTGGTTATTAGAGCTGCTCAATAGAGTTATTGGAGTTGTTCTGCTTTTGAAACTCCACAGAAAGTTTGAGAAGAGTGTGAGTCTCTCACACTCACCATCCAAACTGGGGAGAAATGGAGAATCCAATTAACAAACAGCTTTCTTTAAGATCATGTTCACACCTCATTCTGTGGGATGGTCATAACAGACATTTATGGACATACTACATTTGGAAACTTGCAGCAAAATATGTCAGCAGAGGGGTTTTAAATACAGGAAATATTTAAAACCTTGCAGCTTTATTTAACAGATTGTAAAGAATGAATCCTAAAATGCTTGAAGATATTTAAGGGTAAAATAAAGAATTTCTCGCTGCAGTAAATAATGGGTTATTTCCTCTGGGGCTGCCTGGCAGCTGGTGCAGTTGTTTTCTATTTTTTTGGTTAATGCTAATCCAGTGAGTTCCCCTGTGTCAGTAAGATGGAGGGCAGGGAAACGTGGCTGGGGGCTCCATCCAGCAATCTGTGTTATCCCTTGCCCAGCTGGCTGGAGCTTGGGAATGTTTTCTGCCTGTTTTGAGTGTGATTAAACCCAGATTTCTTGGTGCCAGTCAGCGTACACTTAATTTCACACACAGAGAGCAATATAAAACACAGAAAACACTCCATGTACCAACAGAGGACCCATATGCAGAAGCAGCATTAAATATTTTGGATTTTTTAGCCTTGTCTCCTGTGAATTTGGCAAACCTAGTTCTCACAATGTGGTTGTTGAGACTCAACCCATTGCATTGCTGTGAATACAGAAATCTGAGTTATTTGCTCCGAGTGTGGCTCTATGAATCCCAGAGATGAGCTGGAGCTGTGGATTGTCCTCTGCTTCATGGTTTTGCCTGATTTTTATGGACCATTGGTTTGGTGGTGATATTATATAAAAAAGGATTGACCCGGTCCCACAATTTTGTAAAGAGATGTAAATAAAAGCGGCCGTGGACAAAAAGTGATATAAAAAGTGATTTATCTCACCAGTTAGTAAGGAAAAGCCATAGTTACTGTGATCTTTGATTTCACTGCTGTTTGAAAGGCTCACTTTTGGAAACACATGTTGGAGGAATGAGAGAATAAGTGTGCTTAAAAGCACATCAGACGGTAGGAAATGCCATGCAGCATTTTGTCAAATTGTTTGTGGTTTATTTTGCCTGTATTGCTTTCTCTCACTACACACTAAAAATTCTCCAATATTTTTTTTTTTAGGTCAGGGAAAGCACTACAGCATTTGTGGGAATCTCAAAAGTTCTGTGCACTCTGGGAGTGGGTTATAAAGCAAAGTGTGATATAAGTGGCCCATAAACACCCAGTTAAAATCACTGTATCTCACTGTTCTCCCACCTGTTGGGTGTTTTTTTGGTGTCCTGATAACACCAGGGTAGCCCTTACAGCCCCTATTTTATACCTTTGCAATTAATGCCTTTTGATCACTAAAATCAACTGAGCAGAATATGTTACTTCTGAGAAAAATTAAATAACATTTTTGCTGCATCTTAAAAAAAAACCCCAAAACTCTCACCTTGTGTCTCTGGGGGATCCATTTCTTCTTCCTCTTCAATAACAAACCCCAAAGTAGCACGTGAAGAAGCTGCCTTGCAGAAATATTACTGTTGTTCCTTCCTGCAGGGTAGGTGATTGTAATCTTTCAGAGCAAATTCCGAAAAACAATGAACTGCTCCAATAAATTTGGTGTTTTACAATGGACACGCTCAACATGTTCATCTTTTATGTGGTCATTGTCTCGAAGAAATATCTGTGGTAGGTAGTTTAGACACCCCTGAAGGCATTAGTGCATTAAGCTTTCTTTTTCAAATTAGGACAGCCAAGCAGTTTTATTCTTTAAGGCTGCTGTAAAACTTTAAAAAAAAAAAAATTAAAAAATCTAAATTAAAAGTATTTAAATGGCGAAGTTACATAAAGGTGTGTTTCATTAAAATCTTACCGGAAGGTGATTCTGTTTTTTAACTCTTAGTGCATTTCTGAAGGTGTGGTATAAATCTGGGGGATTTCTACTGGCACCGAACAAGCCTTGCACATTTATTGCTTAATTGAAGATAATTGGCCTGGCTGTAGGAGTGTACACCTGGCCATTCCAAGATCACGACATCTAAAGGTTAAGTATCACTTCCAGTAAAATCCTCTCAGGGAATTCAGAAGTTGCAAAGCAAAGTTTGGTAAGAGATCCAATTTTCTTGCTGACTGCGATTTTTCTGGTTTTTAATTTAAGGTTAATACAGCATTTGAATTTATTTATAACACATCTGCCCTGACCAAAAATGATTATTAAAGCACTTAATGTCACTTTAATAACTGCATTAATTTTGAGCCTTTTTTTTTTTCTTGAATGGCCTGAGAATTGTTGAAGCTATCTCAGTAGAATGAAATTATTTGAAAGAGTATAGGACAATAAATATATTCCTCCATTAAAACAGAAATAATAGGAAAAAAAAGTGTAATGCTTCCATCAGCAAATAACTTGATTATTGGACAAAGCAAATTGTGAAATAACTACTATTTAAAATCGCTACACTAACAAATTCATAAATATTTATTTAGCATTTTCACCTCAAAACTATGTACCATAATTTCATGGCAATACAGATATGATATAATTTATTCTGTGTGCTGCTGTAATAAACACTGTGAGTTAACTCTCAGCTGGCACTAGATTGAGCTTGATTCCTGTGCAGGTAAATTGTATCCAAAAAAAATCAACATTGCATCTTCCAGCTCTAGGTTTGCCATGTGGACACATCAGATTTTCTATTTCTCCATGTGCCACCTAGAAATGAGATATATTAACTTGTATCACAGCTCTATTAGAAAGCAAGATTTTGGGGTATTTATGGCTAAGCTGTAAATCTCGTCTCTGAGAGAAATGCAGAGATTTCCATCTCCTCTAACAAGTTTGTCTCTCCCATTTTGCAGACAGAACCAATTTGTTTTATTCCATTGTGTGGTTTTGCACTGCAGTTAATGGGTGCAAACACACCACGAAAGATTGCAGGGGTCCTTGTGTAATATCTGTTAGCTCACATGAGGGTAAATCAGGCAATTTCTGGTTTGCAATTAGATTGAAAGGTCCAAGGTAGCACTGAATATGTCATCCCTTCGCCCCTCTTCCATCTGTGCAAACATCCATGTTTCTCCCACATAAGTCAGTAGTTCAGCTTCTGAGTGACCTTCTGGACAGCTGGATAATTAGCTGAAAGTTAAGGTAGGTTAATTTAAAAAAAAAAAAAGAAAAGTAGAAAATTAATTTTTAAACAATTTTTAAACACTCGATTATCGGTGTTGGCAGGAGAGAGGAGCTGGAAGTATGTGGCCAACACAAGGAGGAGATCTTAAACCTTCATAAAACCCTGTGTTCAATTTTATTTCTTTGCCATAGCAAGGCCAAAAGTTTCATTTCAAGGGAAATAGGGAAGGATTTGCACTCTTTTCCCAGTGGCAAGCCCTGTTCCTCTTCAGTTTTCATCATGTCAGGAGATGCCAGGGATCATTTATAGCCACATGAATAGTTAGGAAATGTTCCTATGCAGGTGAATGCGTTCTCTGCTAATCACATTTGTCCTTCTTTAGTCAGGGGAAAGAGAAGATTAGAGAATGTGATTTTCACAACACACTCTTAATTGCTCCAGCATCTCCTAGCAGACTTTCAAAACCAAAGCCCTTCTCATTACTGAGTCGGTGTTAACACATTGATATTTAAATATAAAATTCCATTTGTATGCACATGTATGTGGGCTATTTCCACCATGAATATTTTCCCAGTATGTAATTTCCTTGCTTATCAGTGGGATTTTAATTCAGAATTTATTATCCTATGGACCTCATGACTCAATTTCTTCGTGCATGGGGTCACTGCTGCTTCCTGATGGGAACCTGCAGGGCAATATCTCGTGCAGGAGCAGGAAAACCTGGGTTTGGAGCTGTGCTGTGTGCTGAGGTGCCACTCCACCCCCAGCACAATCATGAACACTATCACTGCAGCTCTCAGTGGTTTCTAACTGATTTCATGAGTAGTTCTTGCTGTGACACTGAGGGGTTTTAAGCTCAAATATAT
>VZDJ01000594.1:2294836-2387812 GCA_008694505.1 Cyanoderma ruficeps | reverse complement strand
ATTTTTTTTTTCCCCATAAAAATAACCTTCTGGAGGAGGCAGGGTATTACTCCAGCAGTGAAATCCCTAAGACTTACACTGGGAAGACATGAAAGAGGTTTTATTGGTGGTATTTATAGATCTTTTGCACTAGAGGAACTGTAGAAAAAGCCTGTGGTGAAGCTGAGAGCTTAGCTGGCAGGACTGGCTCTTACCTGGCAGATGCTGCATCTCTGCTCTGCTCTGAGAGGCTTGAAAATAATAATACTTGTGTGGGATACAGAACAAGATTAGGTATTGATTAATAACAGTTAGGGATAACCTGCAGGGACATGTTTTTTTCAATCACCCCTAGGACATCAAAATGATGATGCTGTCTTTAGTGAAGCTGTAATAAACTCTGTTTTCAGGCTTTTGTAAAGGAGTGCAGAGGAATATCTGAGGGCATTTTTGGGATGTACTGTAGACATACCTTGACATGTATGCAGCCAGTTTTCAAATAGCTGAACTGTTGGTTTTTTTGGTCTTTTTGTATAGTTTGTTTTTTGTTTTCTTATTTTTTTTTTCTTAAATGGGAAGTGCATTGAGAATTGCACCAGCCAGGTATTTTATTTTCAAAGGTAGGTTAATACATCTACCAGAGTGGGACAGCTTGAAATCCTGACCAGAGCTTCGATGCCTTTTATTGATGCAATCATTATCTTTTATTTTTTGTCAAAGCTCATTGAGGTTGAGGGGAGATATTGGGATCCCTTAGGATCTGAACTTCCATAATGAAAAGGTGTACCCTGCTGCAAAAATTTTATTTTAAATGTAGTCCTGCAGCTGAATGTGAAGTCATGGCCTCATACTTTCAACACTTTTGTGGGAGAAGGATGGTGGAGAACTCACAGACAGGTAAAGCTGGTGGAAACACACACATGGACGAGCCCTTGGTGTTAAATTGTTGGAAACTCTTTCCTCCAAGGTCAAGTAAGACTTGCTTTCTGCCAGAAATGTGCAGCCTGTGCACATATGTCAGTATAACATTTTTATGGGCTCTGTCTCTCAAAATCTCTGGCTGGTATAAACTTCTTCAGCTTGTGCCAGTAGGAAGCACATTTTGCCTTTGCTTCATTCAAGTAAGATTGTAGAATAACATTTCTGAGGCAAAAACTAGGGGGGCAATGAAAGGGGCTTTTGTTTTTTCGTGTTTTAGCAGAGTATCTTCCACTTCCTTTTGTGCAAAAGATGTTGTGACTGCATGGAAAACAGAATCTTCATTGGAGCTGGACTGGAGGGACCTGGGAAAGGGGCTCAGCCTGGAGAAAAGGAGCTCAGGGGGGACCTTGAGGCTCTGCACAATTCCCTGACAGGAGGGGACAGCCAGGGAGGTTGCGCTCTGCTCCCAGGGAACAGGGACAGGAGGAGAGGGAACAGTCTCAAGTTGCACCAGGGAAGATATATATTGGATTTTAGGGAATGTTTCTTCCCTGAAAGGGCTATCAAACACTGGAACAGGCTGCTCAGGGCAGTGCTCGAGTCACCATCCCTGGAGGTGTTTAAGATGCGTGCCAGTGGCACTTGGGGACGTGGGTTAATGGTAGACTTGGCACTGTTGGGGGAACTGTTGGACTTGATGATCTTAAGGTCTTTCCAACCTCAATGATTCAAGGATTCTAAAAACCTAGTCCGAATGACTCTGAACACTCTGGGGTCATCCTGACCTGGCCAACAAAGGATGGGCCTTGCAAGGGGAGAAGGTCATCCAGGAGAAGAAAGTCTGTGTCCAAGTTGAGGACACACCTTACAAAAGAATAAAGACATAAAATAGCTTTATTGTGACCTGAGTATGGGGTTGGCCAAGAGGAAAAAAAGCGTTTGTGTAGGAAAATGATCTCATAAAAGGGAACAGCTTGGGCCCCCAACCTGCACCTAAATCTGTGTCTGGCTGTCAGTAAAGAACAACTGCTGAGGCATCGTGCTGGAACCTGCTTCCTGAGAATATCCATGAGCAGGAATCAGGTGGGCACGGCCCCCCGGGCAGCTGCTGCCGTGGTCAGCGAGCATTTATCTCCCTCTCAGGAGATGAACGGTGAGGGCTGAGCAGGCTGTCCCTCAGGAGCAGCCGGCAGATGGCCTTCCCTCAGAGCCCCGGGATGGCTGCAGAGGGCGCCGTGGGGATGGCAGGGTTTTGGGATATTTTACAGGGATGTGTTCTGAAGAGGACTCTGTGGGGATAGCAGGATTTAGGGAAGTTTCAGCAGGGGCCTGCTCTGGAGAGTGCTCTGTGGGGATAGCAGGATTTAGGGATATTTTAACAGGGACCTGCTCTGGAGAGGGCTCTGTGAGGTTAGCAGATTTTTGGGATGTTTTAGCAGGGACCTGCTCTGGAAAGGGCTCTGTGGGGATAGCAGGATTTAGGGATGTTTTAGCAGGGACCTGCTCTGCTCCAGCTCTTCTAATGACAAGTAGCAGCCATTGCTCCTCCTGAGCCTCACTGAACACCTGCCTGAGCTGCAGAGTGGTCCCAGCAAAGCTCTCTTTGTCCCCTATTAATCCAAAATCCCCATTTGCAAAATCCCTTCCCTTCTCTCCAGGTGTATCTCCTCCCAGCTCTCATCTCAGCTGTCAGGATGTACAAATGCCGGTGCTGATTTTGGTCAGTGGTGGCCCCCAGCCCAGGGAAGGTACATCTGAACCAGCCTCCAGCAGGATTTGCAGCTCCCGGCTGGAGGATTGCCCAGCGTTTTTTCTGCCCACCAGCTGCTCCAATCACCCTGTCTGTGCCTGTTCCTGATGCTGCCTCCCACTCTGGGTTTTGGATGTGCTCAATTGTTTGAGAATCTAAAACTCATCCATCTACAGATTCAATCTAAATCTAACACCAAACCCTTGGATCCTGCCCCAGGTCACTACAGTACACAGGATACTCCCATCTTTTCCTTTATTACCATTTGTCTTAAAATAATTTCTCCAGACATGTGGACATCCAGATAGTTAGCCCAACAGATTAGCATATAAAAATAATCAGTTGTGCATCTTCAATGTCATCTCCTGTGTTATGTAGTTTCACTGTTACCTATTTTTTAAAATATTTGGTATTTTAGGTTTAAAATAATGTTCAAATTGAATAAACCTAGCAGCTTTCAAAAAGCCTGCCTTTTTCTTTCATTTCTTTTTTTCTATTTCTTTGATTTTTTTTTTGGCACAGAAGAAAATACGAGGAACTGTGGCAAATAATTAAACCTTCTAATTTGAGATAATCTTTGATTAATGAAGAAGCTGCTTTCAAATGCTCTTCTCCGGCTCTAATAATTGATCTCTAATTGTCCCATCTAAAGGTTATGTATTGCCTTTCCTCCTGCTTGTGTCCTCCTAATGCCTTATAACTCGGATCAAGCTATTAGCAATGTTCATTAATTCCTCTAGAAAATGCTGTGAACTTTCCAAACTGAAAAAAAAAAATTTGTTCTTGCTAAAACCAAGTTTAATTTCATGCCAGTTTTGAGACTCATGAGAAAACCACACCAAATGACGTCACAAACAGGATGTGTAATTTTTCGTTTCTAAATTATTTAAGAATTTTCATCTAAACTATTTGAGAATTTACATTATCAGTGCATCTTATTTGAGGATGTTGGACAGAGGAGGTGTAGGAGGATAAACTAATTAAAAATAATAGAACAGATGCTTTTTGTTCTCTTACTGCACGCAGACAGGTGGTGAATTTGCAATTAAGTATATCATGTGTGAATGGTGAGTAACTTAATCAAAAATTGGAAAATTCTGGAATTTAGGATCTGGTGTTTGTGATGGCAGAAAAATTCTGGGTTGTCACAAAGGAATTGTACCTGGATCTCCAACAAGTTGGGACAGCTAAACATTTATTGCATTGTTTCCCTGAGAGATGAGGCTTTTCATAAACTGCCAATTCATTTCTGTTATAAACTGCATTTTAATCTTATTCTACTTTAGTGAGACAAGCCCTTTAAACCTGTTGCTTAGAGGAGCTCCCTTTGTAAAGCCAAAGAACTGTGGATAAACTTCTTTGTTGTTCCTACTAGATATTGGGTTTTGTTGCCTAAATGTCTGTGTGTGTCTGGTGCTTGACCACAGCAGGACAGCACCAAAGGCTTGTGATTATCCAGCACACTTCTTCTTAATATTTTGATATACAAATATGCATAAGGTACTTGCATGAGCACAGGTTTTTACAAATATGTCTAATTAATGCAGTTTGAAAATGTTGTTGCTTTCTTTGCTCCTGAAATTTTCAGTCTAATTTCATTGAAAAGTGAAATACTTATTCATGTGCTGCTTCACCCAATTTTAGGTTAATTGTTTCCAGTCTGTACAGTCCGGCTGTCTGGAGATGTTTATTACCAAGTAAATGTATTCTGCAAGGAGAGAGCCTGGCTAAATTGCTGGAAAGAAAAATTCTACAGTCTGACCTTATCAAGTCAGGATCCAGAAGATTCTTATTTTTCATTTTGACTGCGGGCCGTTAGTGAGGCAAAAAACAATCCCAAGAAGTTAACTAAAGTCTATCACAACAATCAATTGTTCTGGGGAAAGGGGGAAAAAAAGAAGAAGAAAAAAACAAAACCAAAAAACAAACCCACAAAAAAAACCCCAAAAACCCCTGTCAAACACTTATAATCAAATTTGCAGGATAGCAGAAAAAGCATTACATATCCTGGAATGATACAAAGATATTTTTCTTCTGGCTTTGGAAAACACAAATCTCTTCAAGGCAAATGCACTTGGTATTTAGGGAATCTTTTAATATACTTTAAGTATATGATAACACAAATGAGACTGCAGCATCAAAGTGTTCAATAATCTATTTTGAGTGATCTTTAGCAACTCGCCTAAGCATTTATAGCTTGCTGGAGGGAAATGCATTTTTCAAAGATCACGAGCAGTCCCTGTGGAGACCTGTAACCTTCCTGAGAGCAATTCACCACATCCTGATAGGTCTGATCACAGCACAGGGGAGACAGGCAGTGGCAAGGAAACGCTCTGGGAATACTAATGGAGCCCTGTGCCTGCTGAGTCACGGCCTGGAACCAGGCAGGGGGCAAACAAAGGGTTATTTGGGGATTATAAATACCAGTACGGAGTTAAGTATTGGCTAAAGCTTCCTTTAGACCTTGGCCGCTCTGCGGCCTGATTCGCTGCCCAATCAGTTTATTAGTGAATCAAACAAAGATAAAAATCTGTGCTCAGGGAGGGCTGGGAAGTTCAGCTCTGGGGCTGGGAAAGGAGGAGGGAGTGTGTGGAGAGCAAAAGTCTCCTCGGAACAGCACAAGAACCTGCGTTTGTTCTTCTAGGCTGAGTTTGGTATTGATGTGTCGTTCCCGTGCAACCTGCTGGGTCTGTGAACAAAGCACAAGGTTTTCTCCTCACCTCTGGCCCCTTGCAGGGGCCGTGCTGTGCCCTGGTGGCCTTAAAGCTTGTTGCTTTTCTCCTGTTATTTGGCATTAGGATGTTTTCCAGGATTTTCAGTTTTGCCGAGGAGATTTTAGCTGTTTCTGCTGTTAAACCCGCTCAGAGAGAGCTGCAGGATGAGTTTCTTATCACAGGATACGTGTGGCTACAGCCCCTTCCTAAGACACTGCTGGCCTCCCTCGGGTGTCACACGCCACTTTGCTGCCTGTCACCATCCTCTGTGTGCTGTTGGCTCCTCTGCTCATTCCAGGCCATCCAGAACAGCAGTGTGTTACTTAAACCAGGCAGAGCCCAGCACTGCAATTCCAGCTTTTGGAGGGTCCAGATCCACATGTTGTTTCATTAACATGTACTGTGCTATGTGTGGTCTTTGGATTTTATTTTATCTTTTCATTCTATTCTATTCTATTCTATTCTATTCTATTCTATTCTATTCTATTCTATTCTATTCTATTCTNTCTATTCTATTCTATCCCATCCCATCCCATCCCATCCCATCCCATCCCATCCCATCCCATCCCATCCCATCCCATCCCATCCCATCATTCCATTTCACTTCATTATTTCATTTCATTTTCACTTTTCATACAGCCCGCGTCTAGTGCAAGCTCAGCTTGTTACTTTCTGTCCTGCCCTTTCTTCCTTCTCCCCTCCCCGAGCCTTGTTCCAGGTGGTAGCTGCTTCAAGACCTTAAAAAACAAGAGTGAAAAGTGTGAAGTGCGTTCACTTTTATGGAGCTGCAAAAAGGGACTGGGGAAGGAGGGGAAAGGCACCGGGATCGTTTGTCTGCCTCAGCTCAGTGTCCTCAGCTATTCGTCAGCCCACAATGGTTGAAGAGCATCATAAAAGACTAAAAGACATGCTACACAAACATTTAGGGCCAAAGGAAAGTCCTGGTGTTGTGGGGAGCCTCTCAGTGGGGTGGTGCTGTTATCCCATGGCATCTGGCTCATGCCTGGTGCCGGGTTTCCCCTTTCTCAGAAGCTCTGTGACCACGGGCAGATGGAGAAGTTGGCGGCTGTGGTGTTCTGTGAGATCTGGACACACAGCTGGTCACCCGGGGGTGAGGAAACCATGCCCAGGTAGAAAGAGGCTACTTCTGATACAGAAACACCTTGGAAAGCACCTTGCAGAACGAGCAGTTCAGGTTTGCTGGAAATCCATCCCCAAGGCGCTCAGTTTGGTTTTTAGGATTTTATAACATAAAGCAGGCATGAGAAAAGGGGGTGCCATGAGGAAAGGGGGTCCCCCATTTTTCTTTCAGTCTCTCAAGTGTCCCTTTGGCCATCACACTACTGCTCCCTCAGCAAGGGACAGGCACGTCCCCCCTCCTGTCCCTGCCTTTGATAAAAACACTCGGAATGTCCTTGCTGTCCCAAGCAAACATTGACGCCAAATATTTGACCAGAGGAGGGGGGAATCTCGTATTCCTTGCAAAACATTAAGATTGACAACAGTGATAACACATTCCTTATAGCAAGAGGCTTTTAAAGAAAAAATAAAAGAAAAGAGAAAAAAATAGAAAAAATAAAGAAAAAAAAGTGTGTGCGTGTGCATCCAGCCTGGAAGTGCAGGTGAGGGCACCCGAGGTACAGTCATCTTTTATTAGTAGCAGCTAACTTGGAGAGACACAAGGAAATTTCATCTATTCAAAACGTGTTCTCCTGCTGTCACAGCTGCCATGGAGTTATCAGAGCCGTGGGGAGTTACTGCTCTTGTTCCCTTTGCGTGGAAATCACTTGACTCTCATTCCCTTATTGTCCCTCTCTGGGTATTACCATTATCAGTGCAGCGGTGCAATAGTTCTCCTTAAATGTTACTGCAGAAAAGTAAATAATTTTTTATTCATGTGATTTTTTTTTTCTTTTTTTTCACAGAGGCGCTGCTTTGAGAATAGATTTTAAAGGACAAATATTATGTTTAATGACACAGAAAGGAATGAAAATTATTACTGATACAGAGCCTGAAGAAAAACAATATTAGGAGTAGGTCACATAATAGGAAAAAAAAACCATATCTATTTAGGTAAGGTGTGTCTAACAGTCTGACTGAAAAGAAAATAGGGAAAATCCATTCAGACAAGGAGGAAGGTTTCAGGAGCTCATTTTGGCTACTTAAAAAGAAATTAATTATTTAACAGGAGCTACTAATGACTGCTTCATAAATAAATTTAAAAAAATAAACACTGGGTCATCATTATAGGGAGTTAAATCTCTATAAAGTAAAGTTTAATAGACTGAGTGAGGGTTTTTTCAGTCTTAATAAGAAGAGCAAAAGTTAAAGTCAGACAGCCAGAGCAATCCACTCCTGCAAAAAGGCCAAATATACGTGTTCCCTTCAAATAACTTCAGAAGGAATAAGCAGCTCACTGCGGTCTGAGGGAGGAGAACCAGTTAAATGAGGGCAGGTGTAGAGCATCCTCATGTAACAGGGTTTAAATGTGACCTGAGGTAACAGGAGCAGAGCCAGGGGTGTTGATGGAGTGGAGAAAAACCAAAAGTGATAAGAAAGTTGTTACAGCGAGCTCAGCAGGAAGGAGACCAAAGGTTTTGTGCTGTTGTTTACTGAGCGATTGCTGTGAAGCCTGAGGTGAAATACATCGTGCCATCACAAGGTGCAGATGGCATGCTTTAAAACAAAAATGGCCGTGGGGCTTGCCTTGTAAATACAGACAATCCTGGTTTTTCCAAGCGTCTGTGCCTGGGCAGAGCCCTGTGCTGCAGGTGCAATGTGTGCTGCTTGGACACGTCACTGCTCTGCTGCTCCTTTCCTGACTGGAAGAACCACGGAGGTTTCCTGCCCCAGGGTCTTCCAGGCCGTCTCTTTGTGGGCAAGACCTGCCTATTCCTGTTAAAGAGAATTCTTCTTTGTTTGCTGCTTCGTTTTATCCTTTTGATGACAAGAAGGCTCAAGGCTAGCAGTGCCAGGGCAAGCTTTCCTGCCCTGATGGACCCAGAGTCCTGGCATCCCATCTGGCACGGGCTGAGCTTGCTTTAGGGTGCCCTCGGTTATTTGTTGTTGTCACACGCCTTCAGAAGAAGGAACACATTTTGTCAAATTAATTTGTTACAACTTTTACTGGCGCTGCTGTGGAAAGGCTCGCACCACTCCTTGCAGTCGAGGGACAAGGCTCCCATGGCTGGGGCTCCAGGGGACGCTGGCCAGGCTGGGAGGGGCAGTGATGGATGGCAGATGGGCACAGCAAATACCTGGGGGGGAGGCTGAGATGGAGCACAATCGGCACACTCAGGATGTGGCTGGCTCGATGTGGTTACGAAGCAGGGAAGCTTTAGGGGAAATGTGTTTTCCTGCCCACCCCTCAATCCCTTCTCTGCCCCACACAGCCCTTAGTTACACACACAGAGCTCCTTTTATTCTTTTTTTTTCCTTCTCTAAACTGTCTGTCAGATGTCCCTGCCTTCCCATCAGGCTCCTAACAGCTCCTTTGAGAGGGTGAGGGCTGAGCTTCCCTCGGCTGCATTCCCTGCCACACAGACCTGTGTCTGCTGGGACTTTGGCCATCTCGTGCAGCCTTGCCCCCTTGTACATTGGTCTTGCTCTAACTTACAGCAGCTCCTTCTCCTCTTCCTGTTCTCCGGCTTCGTAGCAACACAGGAAAAAAAAAATCACAGACGGTTTTACTTGTTCCACAGCTAAAAAAATATATATATATATCCAGGCTATGTTTGCTGAGCCTTGAATTTAGGGGCAAAGGATTTTGTCTCTGTTTTCCTCTGATTCCAGCAGAATGGTTGAGAAGAATAGCTGGGAAGAAGAGGTCAATATTCCAATTCTCATAAAAGTCTGCAAACATATGGCCTTTGCCAGCACAGCTGCTTTCCTGCCACCATCCACAATCAAGGTTAAAATGCATGATGCTCATTCAAAGGGAAATGCAGTGGGAAAAATTTCACTCCACTGTTTGTGTAGTTTTATTTCCGAAGGCAAATCGAAAAGTTGCAATGTTTTTCAGCTTGGTTTGACCTAAATGGCCAACCAAACAAGAAATAAATACCCTTTTGGGCTGAGTTTGACTTTGGATCCCTTTTGCTTCAGTAGCTGAAGCGCCCCAATCTCCTGCTTCTTTCTCAGACAAGATTTTTGGTAGGATAAAGTTTCTTGAGGAGTAGTTCCATTGTCTTGCTGGTGGAGTAAACAAGCTGAGTTAGTGGGAAGCCCCAGAAAAAGTCATTTGACAGTGCAAAAGAGGGCAACGATACTGCAGGAACTGATGGATAGAGGTCAGCTCTATTTTGGGTCAATATTAAGTGCTCTGTGTGGTTGTTGGGCTTTTTTCTAGCAAAGAAGATGAAATGTTACAGTTCAAGAGTGTCACATCTATTGGTGCTTACTGAAAATGGAAATCCAGATAATAAACAAGCATTACTGCAGGGGTCTGGGCACACAGAATCCAGGATGGAGATGTATCTCTGAATTACATTGTTAGTCCACAACTCTGACCTTCCTGCCCCTATATCTCTGCTCACGGTTCCATTATATATTTTTGTGGTTTTCATTTTTTTTTTTTAACCCTCCTCTGAAGCTTCACAGAGGCTGGATGGAAACATTTTTTCTTCCATATTCCTGTGTTCTAGCTGTGTGTAGGAATGGGTGTCACCCAAGCTTGAATGGAGGGGTTTGAGCAAACACGTGGCTGGTTTGAGATAATGTTTATAGAGACCAAAGAGAGACATCAACTCTGTTCGTTCCTATTTTCACCTTTAATTCTTCTTCCGTTTTCCACCTTGGCAAATCTGCATTCCATGTAAATTTCCATGTGGTTGTAAACACTTCTGGTTCCTTGCTGTTCTGCTCTCGATTGTATCCTTCATGAAAGTGCAAGTGTTTGGTCTAAAACCCCTTTCATTACAACCGTGTTTGTTTATCCATGCCCGTATGGATGAGAGGTGCCTTTTCAGTTCAGCCAGGGGTTAAAATTTCGCCCTGGTGACAAAGGAAAAGATGATGACAGGAGAAATAATTATATATACACACCTGGTTTTTGGTTAACTCAGAGGTTATGTGGCTGCTGGGGTCAGAGTCTGGGCAACCAGGCACGTGACTGTGGCTGTTTCTCCATGCAATGAGTATTTGCTCTGGAGTTTCATCACCCCCTCCCAGGAACGGCTGCTGACCACAGGGTAATGTGGTTTCACTGGAGAGGAGAAAAGATGAGTTTTCTATATAAAATTACTTTTAGCACCACAGCGCTTCTTGACATGAAGGTCAATAAGTGCCTAAATTACTCTAAGTAACTGAGTTTATTATAATTCCTCCCTGTCACATTCCCTTGCTGCAGCTGTGACACTGCGCCGTATAACTTATTTAATTATACAGTGGTGGTTGCTGCTGCGTGTCTGTTGTCGGGGATGTTATGAATATTTAGATTTTTCTTTCTCTCCAGTTCCGTAATTTAAACAAATTCACTGAAGTGTATTTAACCTGAAGTAATCTGGGCTGCGTGCTGCTTTGGGCTGTGCTGTTTGAGAAACTTCCTTCTGCAAAACCATATCGGAGCAAAGCAATTCCTTTGGTGTAAAGATGGGAAGAGAATCAGCCCTTGCACGCCGTGCTGTTCTGGAGTTCCTCTTTTGTTTGTTTTCTAAACCAGCCTCAATTACGGCGCTATTGGTGCTTTCAGTGGGTGTATTTTGACAGCCTGGACCCGCGCTGCAAACTTTCCCACTCCCACGTGTGCACACCCCCAGTTTTCCTTCCCAAAGGGTGCATTTGGACAGCAGCCCCAACATATCAAAGGTCTGTGGGCTGAGCTGTGTTTAGCAACTCGGAGAGCAGCTATTGGAGGGCGGAAAGTGCAGGACAGGCGATTTCCACCACGCGCCCTTTCCCCCTGAGGATACCGATACAGGGGGAATCATTGTGTGCCTGTCAGCACTGTGCTGGGTAGGAAGACTGTGAGTAACTTCTTGGAATGTTTAAAGAAAATGTTTAAGGGGTGGGTTAAGGGAACTTGACTTTTCCTTTCTTTNTTTTTTTTTTTTTTTTATTTAGTCAGTAAATTATGCATAAAGGACGAAACTGAAATAATCACCCAGACACTGGTGCCACTTGTGCTTGCCTAATTCTCATCCATTGTCTTTCATAGCTTTAAAATGGGAAATAAGTAGCAGGGACCAGTGTTTGAGAGGGGCTGATAAATTATGGAAAAATGACTGTTTTGCTCTAATTTAAGTTACATGTGATCTTTTTGACTATGAAAGATTGTTTACAGCCATAGTTGAGTTTTTACACTGAATCAGGGCGTAGCACAAGTGCTGTGGAAGATCAAAAGAGCAAAGAAAAAAGAATAAAAGTGAAAATATACTGACTTCATGTCATCTGCTAAGTCACAAACTATAATAAAGTTTCAAGGAAAGAAAGAACAAAACCTGTTCTAATGGAAGATGTCTCTGCCCATGGCATGACTGGAACAACGTGGTCTTTAAAATCCCTTCCAACCCAAACCATTCTGGGATTATACAAAAACACCTCAATGCCTGTTTTTAGAGTAGGTGGTGGAGACAAATTGTTTCTCTTAAAATAGTCTTTTTTTTTCTCTAAGGTGCATGAAAAATAAAAATTCGGGTAAAGAGTCACGTTTATCAAAGTGGGAAATGCATTTTCCACTGATGGGTCTGAATTTTAGTTTGAGGAGGTTACTGAATATTGTTTTCAGTTACAAGGAGATAAAATGCAGTGTTCTTATACAAATGTGGCTGCTCTACATGTAGGAAACAACAAATGACTCATGAATTATTGTAAATAACAGGACTCTATTCTGAAAACTAAAAAAACCCAAACAATAATGCCAGTCAGAGTTAAGGGGGCTGGGAAAACCCAACCCCAAGCAATTCTGGGATTCCTCTCTATGAAGCCTAATTCCACTCAAAGGACAAAAGTACTTTCTTATGCTGGTCTGAGAATTGGATCTCTGGGATTTCATTCCCCAACAGGATTTTGATTGATTTTATTTTAGTAGCTTTATCTTATTTAATAATGTTTGTATTAAATCAGATACCCCTGAGCACTTAATCTTTTTTAAACTTCCAGATCTTTGTATTTAATAATATATTTGCTGTCAAAATCTAATACGAGCAAAAATCACAATAAATGTAAGTCATTGATCAGATGCAGCAACGACAGGGAACCTACAGCCTGATCCAGGAATTGCTGTCTGTAATTGAGACACCTCTTGACTTTGGTGGGGTTTGGGTCAGGCCTGGAATGGAAACAAAACCCGTCTGTGCTTGCCAGGCTGGTCAGTGATGACCTGGGATATGATGGCCATTAATCCACTGTAATAACCAGGTGTCCTTGCTAAGAAATGGTGACTGGTGAGATAAATAATAGGGAACTGTGCTGCGTTCATGTGGTGTAAAACAGGGAATCCACAGGCTGGATGAGAAGGTTGTGGTTATAACACCAAATAGTCCTTATCATCCACCTCCTGATCACAAATTTCAGTGCAATTACCTCAGTGGTCCCAGGACATGAAGGCTGGAGGCTCTCAAACCCTCTTCAGTCTGTTTTTAGAAAAGGACAGAGGTGATGGCACCACCAAATCTCCATCCTCCCCTTCCTGGGGACCACTGGGGCTGAGCATCACTGAATGAATATTCTTAACTCTCAAGATTCATCTGTTAAGAGAGCTGAAAAGCCTCCTTACCTCCAGGAGGGATGTCAACAGGGAGTAAAATAAAATAAATTTTTTTAAAAAATCCAAGCATTAACTTGGGTGGAAAGGAGATTTTACACAAGATACTGCACTGGCAATTCTTCTACCTAGAAGGAGACAGGGAGACATGGTTTTCAACCTCTCATCTAAAGATTTTTTTACATAATTTGAATTAAGTACTCATTATTAAAAATAGAGGGCTCTATCTTTATAATGTATGTGCAGGACACGCTTTGGTAATTGGATCAGGACATCCATGCTGGAGTTGTAAATCAAATAAACAAGCTTTGGGAACAAAACCTAGTTCAGCTTTCCAAATGCCGATCCAAGTGTTGCTTGGAAATAAGATCTCATTTACTGGTTAATCCTGTAATTTGGAGAAGTGAAACTTAAGTTACTTTTTGTGTAGATTATAATGAGGTGACTGTATTAGTGATGGCCACGGTGTCCGCGACCGTAACTTGCTTTTCTTGTTGGCTCACAACATCTGGAGGAAATAAAGATCCCTAAGCCATCCTCCCTGGTCTCTGCCAAATCAGCACATCTGTGGCTGACATCCCAGCAGGGAGCAGGGGCCTTGGACCTGTGCTCAGCTGTGGAGGATCTGAGGAGCAGTTCCCTGGGGCACAGGGGTCTGCTCACACCTTCTTCAGGGCTTTCAGTGGGGCGGCATCTCTCTGGGAGTTGGGGCACGACCCAAATCAGTTTGGCCACTTGAGCATCACACCCAACTCCCAGTCTGGGTGTAGCCCTCTGCCTCCTAGAAACCTTGAAAACCAAGATGCTGAAATATATATATATATATTTTTCCCCCCAAACATTTTTGCCATTTTATTTATTTATTTTTTTGCCACCTAAAGGATGATTAGGGTGAATGAGTGGGAATGATAAATTTGGCGACAATGAGGAGGTGTGAACAACCTGTGTGGAGACAGCATAAAAATAGGATGTCTCCAATAACTCTCAGGGGAGGGTGAGCATTAGCTAAATGAAAACTGTTATTTTAAAGAACTCTGCTATTGGTTTTTTGGGGGGTTTTCTCTGGGAGGGGATGGTGTGTGCGTTTTTAACTCTGCACGATGGGTGGGAAGGGAAAAATTGTTACTGTGTAAAATATCAGGTCTGGAGGAGAAAGAGATTATGTTCTCACCATAACCCAAATGATAGCAGATTAAAGCAGGTAAGCAGCATCACGCTGGCCGTTTGGCCAGAGTACAAACCGGTCTGGGTTAATTGGCACTAAGGAGGCTGTGCTGTTGGGGGATTTATATTTAAATACCAACCGTTGTCCTTCCCATATGTGTTGACAAAGCTCGTCTCAACAGTCATCTGTTGTTCTATCCACAGCTTGTTGCTGATGGCTATATGTAGGATATTTTGACTTTAAGAAATGAGAGCTTATGGAAGATATGTGCTTAAAGAGTTTTCTTTCTCAAACAGAGAGAAAAAGCGATATCCTTTAGTGGCTCTGTGTTCCCTGTCATGTGCTAATCTGTCCTATTCCAGCCCATCCCCGCGAGTGTTCCTTTGCACCAAGACTCTCGGGGATGTTAAAAAGGAGGAGAAGGTTGTGTGGTGTAGCTACACATTTCCCTAAACTGGGGCAGCCCCCAAGCAGCTCACTGAGCCTCTTGGCCGCCTGCTGCCACAGAGCCCAGCAGGGGAGTCTTGCCCTAAGGTGCAGAGTACGTGCTGCAAACCTCCTTTGCCAATCACAAAGGCAAGTGCACGAGTGCTGTCTGGAACACTGTGGTGTCTCTGAGCATTACAGTTGCAGGGCTGTTTTCATATCAAGATCAACGAGCTTGTACATTTTGCAGTTAGTTTTGGGCATTCTCTCAGAATTCGTGGTGTGTCATATTTCTGATTTTGCTTGGGCTACTCTTCTTTCCCAGGAGAAATACATCTAAGCCAGCAGGATATTTGGTGCAACTGAAAGGAAATATTAATTCAAGGCCCTGATCCTGAAAGCTGTGTTTGCCTGACACCTGCATCCTGCCAGCTCTGCCCTTGCACAGGAGCACAACCCTACACAAACCCCCCCTCCAATTTTTGAGGCAAAAAAAATGCTGAAAGGGGTCGAACATTGCACAGCCTGGAAACAACTTCAGAGTATCTGTGCACCTGCTATTCTTAGGAGCTCAGACTGCAGAAACAACAATGCTGCCTCTGGCTTTGACGTCTCCAGACTGTGAGTGACACTCCAGCATTTGGAGCTGCTGTCAGTCTGGTGGGAGAACTTAGAAGAGGCTGATAAAACTTAAAAAGGGAAGAGCTTTGTATCTATAGAAGGGAAAGAAAAAAAAAAAAGCCTTTGGGGGTTACAGCAATATGTTGCCTTGGAAATGTTTGATCGGGTTTGCCATTCTATTCAGACACTTCACTTTTTAAAAGCTTTAAATCAAGTAAGTTTGGGTTTTGAATGATGCAGCTTTAGTGGCTGCTTATCGGCCACTCGTGCCTATGCAAGCTGCAGGAGCTAAACTGGCATTTCTGATTTTCAGGTGGAATTGAATGACCTGAAAATGGATCCATCTTCTCCCGTGCTCCCCGCAAGAATTTTGGAACAAACTGCCTTGCAGCTCAGATGCAGTCCCACGGACAAAAAACTTGCTTTCCACTTAGATGAAAAGGATGAGTTGAAGCATCTTCGGGAATGTTTCTGTATCCCCAAAGTCAAGGATCTGCCTCCAAGTGAGAGTTATAATTGCTGTGAGGGAGAGGGAGGGGAAAGGGCTGGGCCTCACTTCTTCTGCATGCGTTTATCACAAGTCTTTGGAAATCATCGTCGCTCATGAGATAATTGAGCAATTGTAGTCATATCTGAGCACAGAATGTCCCTGCTGTTGCTAAATCAATCCATCAGTTTATTCTAGCACCAAAAGCTCCATGTTCTCATTGCCATCCTGAATCAAATGTGAGGATACAGTGCTTATGTGGTGCTTACGCTGTCAGTCAGCAGCTTTGAACAATGTAGTGACTGATTGAAAATTATAGGCAGGAGCTTTTCTGTCTAATGGCTCGAAACAGCAGCCTTGCTTGGGTAGTTCAGAGCAGTTGCTTCCTTGGTGTGATTCAGTTTGGTATTATCTGTCTGGTAACAATTATTTCAGTTAATGAAAGAGGCAGTATATATATTATGTGAACATTTCTGTCTCGTTGCTGGTGGTGGAGCTATTTTCTCACTGAGGCCAAATGGAAGACTGTGCCTCAGAACAAATAATTGATCTGAGCAAATAATTCATAATGAAGCCTTTTATTTGAAGATATTTTCCACTTTCCTCGTGAATTGCCTAAAAATAGATAGCACCTGATTTCAGTGAAGCTGTGTGAAATTGTTCTGGACATGTTTCTCCTTCTCTCCTGTTCCACAGGTTGTTTTGAGGAGCCTGTGGCATGTCTGGGCATGGGGAGGGCTTGGTGTGGAGGCAGGAGGGGTGGAAAGGGGGGTGGCAGGCTGAGAGGGAAGCATTTGCTTCAGATTAGTACTCCTAGACCACCAAAACTGAAACTCAACTCCAACTTTTCTGTTTTTGCAATAGCCACAATGTTTAGCCAAATCCATGCAGGGAAATCTGGTGGGAGCAGCCACCTATGGAGGCAGCAAGGTCTTGGTCTCTACTCCTGCTTCCCAAGTCCTGTCTGGGTTTGTTTTTGTCTCAGTTCTGTGGAGAGCAAAAGCTGTGCAGGCCCTGGTCACTGCACACTGGACACTGGGGAAATGGCTTATTGTGTTTTCCTTAAGTGGTGAACACATACAGGCACAGACACTCTCCTCCTGTCCTGCCTTGACAAAATGTACCTATTGAAAAATAAAGGAAAAAATATGATAGAACTTCCTTGCAATTTTTGGGGTTTTTTAATTTTTTTTTTTTTTTCATTTTCCAATAAATGCAGACAGAATTTTCTGCAGATTTTCATTTTTTCATTTTCTGGAAGGAACAGTACTGATGGTAAATGAGAAATTACAGCTGCATTCACCAAAGTGTGTCCAGTAGGGGACTATGATAGAAGATGGTGTCAGTAGTCTGAATTCCTGGACATCTTTTGAAACTGTTTCTGTCTGCAGTATCTTCCTGCTGAGCAATGATGAGTGTTGGGGCTGCAGTCTGCTCCTGCCCTTGGGACACAATGATGATAAATCCCAGTTCTCTATGCTCTGGTGGTATTGGCTTATCTTTCCCCAGATTTAAATCTTTGAGTTGTGCTGCTTCCATTATTCAGAACAGGACTGGACACTTTGCAAATGTTTAAGCCATTTGCTTCCTCCATGCCTCTGTAATTTTTCTTTTTCTTTTTCTTTTTTTNTTTTTTACCCTGGTCGCTTAAGAGAGTTTCCTAAACCCCCTCTGTTTGTTTGGATATTTGACTATCCTGTACTCAAAGCTCCTTCAGCTGCCACCGTGGTGCTGCAGGATGTGCCACTGGAGCTGGAAGGATGCTGGAACACAATTCCCATGGCAATGGTGCTGCTGGAATCCAGCCCAAGCAGGAGTAGCTGGATTTTTGACTGCAGAATGGCAAAGGTCACTTGTCAGTGTAGTGTTGCAGCAGCTTCAGATTAAAGAATCTGCTGAGAAGAAGGGAGAGGTTTTGATACCCATGTGACAGTTTAGTTTTCTTCCCTTCCAACAACCATTATTGTCTGGTTTTCAATTACCACAATATTTAAACCCAAGGACTGCTGCTGTGGGGTTTCCCTCCTGTAGTTACAATAATATTTAGTCCTGAAACTGTGGATAGAAATGTTTTAGTGAACTTAAACAATGTACAAAGTAGTACCAGTTGAAAAGCACAGAGAACCCATCGTTCTGGTGTTCCTAAATTGAGGGGTTTTCCCCTCCCCTTTTTTCTCCCTGTCCTTTTCCGTGCTTTAGCTGTCATCAGGAACAGCTCCCCTGCTGAAGAACAGCAGGGGTGTAAATACATATATATATTTACATTGTGTGACTCTACCACAGAGACAGATCTGCCATGACATTTATCTGAGCCCAGGAGCGGATGCCAGATAACGCCTTCCCGAAGATAAATGTCATTGCAGATATTAGCCATCAAATATTCTTTATATATTTACATAAAACATTACAATGAGGCTTTGAAATGAAGCCTTACAAGAAGCAGACAGGAGCATCCATAGGAGACCACAGTAAGATGACGTACAGGAAAATATTTAGGAAGTCATTATCATACTTTAATTTAGTTATCAAGTTATAAACTGTCAGGGCTGTTTATTTGCTGTATCAATCAAGAGGAAACCTGGGAGCAGCCTAACTCCCTGCAAATCTCTGAGGTTTTGTGTGCAAGCCTGAGGGACGAGGCTCAGGTGAGCAAATGAGGAAAAGATGACGGCAGAAGATTTAGGGAAGGGTTTGGGTCCCGCTGCTCCTCTCGGAGCTGACAACAAAGTCTCTTTAAAGTCTCTTTAACGCTCCCTTCGTGCACCCCGGGGAGGAGGAGGCAGCCGTGCCTGCATTGCAGCTGGGCACCAAATCACCCATCTGATTAAAGCCACGGCTTGTGCTTTGTCACCTTGGAAAGGAGCAGGGCGTCATTTGGGTTTCTTGGGAATAAAAAGATGCCCCGGAGTGAAAGCGCTGAGCTGTATTTCCCAGAAGAAATGGTTAAAGGCGGAGGTTAATCATGAAAAATCTGGCTTTTTGAAGGGCTGGTGAGGGGGGTACAGGCAGGTGAGAAAGAGGAGATCTTTTATCCTTCAGCTGATGACAAAGCTCACATAAATATAAGTAGATTTAGTTCTTCCTTTTTTGTTAATAAACTCATTAAATTTTTCCCTTTTGTTTGGACTGAATGTTTCTGACAATACACTTGCTTTTCCTTTTGGTTTAAAAGGTATAGAAGTGCATCTTTAATGTAGATGAATGGGTATTATTAATATGCAAAGTAATGTATGTGATTAGATTTGGCCAGTTTGCAGGAATTTGAGTAGGTGTATGAATATATAATATATTTAATTAATCTTAATGTTAATGCATTTTTTGATCCAGGCTACTCTAAGAACAAAATTGAATTTTTTTTTGCCTCTATTTCCTCAATTGTGTTTATTTCCTGTTAGACTATTTCAATATATGTTTCAAATCAACCACAGCTACTGCAGAAATTAAAAGGGCCAATACCTTGAGAAATAAATGTAATTTGGGGAAAGACCGGTACTAGGCTCAGGAACAAAAATGTATTATTCTTAAAAATATCACAGTGAATGTGGAGCTGTTGAAGCATGAGGAGGTGCTGATCAGGAGAAATTACAAAGATGGAGAAAAAAACAAGCAGCAGTGCTCCAAAATGAGTCTTTTAGTCATGTCAGAGAGGGGGAAGTAATGAGCTTTTTTGTCAAAAGGAAAAAAGTTCATCCAGATTTAGAGTTGATGAGGCATCAAGGAAAGAATATCCAAAGGAACAGGTATAAAATTGTTAAAATACACTTGGAAAAAAGGCAATGCCCTATCTCTCCAACAGTGAACAACAGGGGTTTTTTTTATTTAGGATGGACTGTGGTGTAGGAAAAGCTGGCTTGCTTATAATTCCTCACCTGCTTTACAGCTTGGTGAGTATTAGTGAGATCGAGTTCCAAATTCTTGAGCAAGGATCCTTCTCTTTAATCCCAGTGGGACAGTGTTATTGTGTTTCTTGGTAGGAAAAGAACTGTTAATAGAATCAATTTGGGGGCATGGATGATATTGATGCCTCTCTGTTTTCATTCATATTACAATGGAGATGAAAAACAGGCCTCGTATCTGCAAAACAGATTAGGCTGAGATTGCTCTCTGACTTCTGCTTTTTAAAAGCCTCTAAAACTTTAATTAAGAAATTACCCAAGTTGTCTATACTCCTGAAAAAAATGTGTTTCTGGGGAAGTTCAACAAAATTGGTAACTGTTGGTGGAAAAGGTAGTAAGAAACCATTTCCAGGCTGTTTTTCTACAGGCCTTACAAAATTTTCACGGACTGAATTGCAATCTTATGGTTCATTTTTTTTAGCATGGTCATTCATTTGACCTTTATTCTGAGGGGTATCAATTATATTTACCAAAATGATATGTGATGTTAGCTTTTAGGGGGATTGTAAGTATAGGTATAGACGAATGCAAATTGCCACTTCCAGAAGGTCACCATCACATGTCCCTCCAAGAATCTCTAACACGAGAAATAACAGAAGAAGGCTGTGTTTGGATTGATAGATGATGACACAGGGTAATTAGATTGTTCAGAACTTCACTGGAGCTATTATTTATAAATTTCTACCGCCTTGCTTTTCTCCTAATCACTGAAAGGATTTGTCAACATAGATTTCCTCCTCCTCCTCAGACGATGACATGAAGTGCAGCCCACAGTATTTGCTGACATGACAAGAGCTTTTGAGACTGCCTTAAAATATTCTTCTCAACAATTACATTTTTCTAAACAGAGATTTAATCGTGCAGGGACAACTTACGTGAAAGACACAGATTTACCTAGTCCTAACTTTTATGAAATGCACGATTTCAGTACCTTCATGACTCAGAGCAGGCATACATTGGTGGTGGAAGAAAAGTGGATAGCCTGATTGGGAAAATGCTCCCTGTTTACTCACCTGATAAAATCGGTGCCAGTTCACAGCCCCTGAGAGCTGAGAGGGATTTAGTGGTGCCTCAACTTACATCTGAAACTGTAGGAGGAAAAGGTGAATAATTGCTTGCAAATTGCCTGTCTGTCCTCCTTGGATCCTTTGCAGGGTGATGTTCTGGGAGAGAGGTCAGGACTTAACACCTGTGTGAATGTGGGGACCGTGATGTCCCAGGGGATGGACAGAGCTCTGGGGGTGGCATGTGAGTTTTGGGGGAGTGTGCACCTGCTGGCCCTCCTGCCCTCACTCCCACACCTCTCACCCTCCTGTGCTTGTGCTGACCCTCCTGTGCTCAGTCCCACACCTCTCACCCTCCTGTGCTTGTGCCGACCCTCCTGTCCTCACTCCCACACCTCTGATTCTCCTGTGCTCACTCCCACGTGCATTTTGTTCCTTTGTTTTCTCTCCGCAGCTGACCTGACCCTGGTGGACGGAGAGGAGAGCTGTGTGTACTTCGCTGGGAATTCTCTGGGGCTGCTGCCAAGAAAAGTTAAAACTTACTTGGATGAAGAGCTGGACAAGTGGGCTCGGACGTGAGTACCCTGCAGGGCATGCCAGTTGCTGACCTGTGATGCAGAGGATGCACTTTGTTTTGGGATCTTCCTTGGAACTGCTTGAACAGCAGAACAGTGTGTTTAGAAGTACTGCAGCCCAGGAGTAAAACACTCTCAGTGTTTCCCTGGTGCTGTTTATATTTATTTTAAAGGCAGCAGCAGTAAAACAGGCAGATAGACCCTTTCAGCTGGGATAGCCCGTGCTGTGTGTGGTGGTTCAGCTTGGATCACCTGGAGGAGCTGTGCAGTTTAACCCTCCCCACCCAGCAGTGTTTAAAAACAAAATAAGCAGTGTTCCTACAAGGCACACAAACCTATTTGGTTGCTGGTGAATGTGGTGGGCTTCCAGGCCCTCTGATTTTCTAATTAATGTTTTTAAGTGCTTGTGATTCACCCTGCAGGCCTTGCAACGAGTGGTTCCCCTTGAAACAGCGCCGAATGCAGGTGGTGTTGCTGCCCCTGCTGGCAGGATTTTGGCTCCTCTTAAACCAGGTCTCTGCCTGACAAGTTCATTTTATTTAGAAAGAAGCATTTCTGTCTTCTCAGTATCATCTCAGCAAGGAGCTGAGTGTGAACTGCAACAAGCTTTGCTGAACCAACCTGATGTAAAAGAAGGACACATTGCAGGAAAGGGACACTCTCATCATAACAAATGGGGAACTTTTCAATATGCACAGGGGAAAGAAAAAGCTTTTTTTGCTCTTTATTTTGGGGTTTTTTTTAATATTATGTTCTGTTTCCATTAAGAGTCTGTGCTTTGAGATCTCCAGCACCTGCCTGAGCAGCTGGAGCAGGGATGAGTAAGGAAAATGATGAGTAAAAAACAGGGAACTGAAGGTGGGAAAGGAAAATAACATCCAGATGAGTGAGTGAGTCGGGCGAGAGATGAACTCTTTTATAGGGTGCAGGATATGAGTGGAACAGATGTGATTTCATGGTGAGAGAGCAGAGGAAATATGGAGAGGCAGAAGAGGAGAAATGAATTCTGCTAAGTGGGCAGCCTTGTTTCAGCAGGAACGGTGGAGATGGAGGCTTCTCAATGCAAATGTGAGAAATCTGTAGCTGCTCTTCCACTTGTAAATGTATGAATGCTGGGAGCCCATCAATATGGTTTATTGATTCCTCTTTTTCACCTGGATTCTTATAGGTGAGGAGGCTGAGAACGAGTGGGAATGAGTGGAACTTTGGGAGGAGCTCCTTCCTTCTGGTTATTCAGTCAGCACAGCAATGCAGTTTCCCCAGTTGTTTGGAAAAAATTGTAACCCCGTCCATTTCTGTGCTGTTATCCCATTTTGTCAGGGAAACAGCTGAGCTGCTTCAAAAGGCAGAAGTCAGATAACATTCTCAGAGTGATGCACTGGGGCTGCAAACCTATTTCAGCTCCTCCACTGTATCTTTTTCACTTCTGTTCTTGTGTTTGTCTTTGCTGCAGTGAAGGATGGGTTTTTCCTCAGTGACTGTAAAAACCTGGAAGAAAAAGGTGGGCAGTGTGTTCCTTCAGATCAAAAGTGCCTCCAGGAGCTGCATCTAGGGGGAAATATGGCTGAACATTGATTTCAAGCCACTGCAAGAGAGGGAGCAAAACTAGAAAGGCTGTTTGCCAAAAAAACACTGCTTGGCCTCAAAAGCCTTACCCAGAATAAATCAGGAAGTTAAAAAAAAAATAAATAAAACCAAAACAAAACCAAAGAACCAACTAAGCAAAACCCCTGAAATTAAGATCAACAAAGAAACAGAATAAAACCCTGAACCTAAAGTAACTGAGACGGCCAGGGTGCCATCAAGCTAATTTTGAGGAGAACAGTGTATCCTTAGAGAAGGTGGTGAATGGAATGCAAAGGAATTGGTGGCTGAAGGTACAGAAATGAGTATTTTTATTCCAGTCACCAAGGACAGCTTAGCAAAACCCAGCCTAAAGTGGTAGCTGTTCCCAGCTGAAGGCTGTTCAATGGCTGTTGTGTCAGCAGTGTGGGATGTAGTGGCTCTGGCTTAGATAAATAAGTAGCAAGAATCTAAGAAATGGCATGCAAATTAGGCACATCCATCAAGTCGGCAATGGTATAGATTCTGGCTTTCTTATAAATTGGTTTATTGCATTTTCTGTTTGTTGTGTCTTGGGACCCATCTCAAAGAGCTGTGAGTCCATTTAAATGGCTTTCAGTGCTCGTAGTTAAAGGCAAGAGTGAAAAGGAAGATTATCCAGTGCTGGTCAAGGGCAGGGAAACTGTAGCTTTATCTCCAAGTAGGGATGGCAACTCATTAGGCAAAGAGCTGGGAGAGAAAAGCATGGAAAAGCCTTTCTTGTTGTTTCCTCTTAGTGCTTAGCTCCTTTCCCCCACCTCCACTCTACCTGGTGGGTTACAGCTCTCATCCTACACCTGCCTCCCACATAACCTCTCTGGTTTTGTGTTCTCCCTCTCCATATGCCTCATTCGTCTATTTCTCATCTATTTCTCTGCTAATGTAGCAGGATTACCAATCCAAGCCACTGGCACTCTTAGTATGGATTTAAAAGCAGCCTTTGAGGCTTCGCCTTTCAGTTATGATTTCGGCTAAACCCAAGATTTATTGAATGAGGGGAGAAAAGGGATGAAGAGTTGTTCCCTCATGTTTAGCCTAGACTAGCCAATAACCCAATGTTTTAAAAGTCCAAACTTCAAGGGACATTTTTTTGGCTGGAGGAAGGCCAAGAGGTGCTTTGCAGTGCCTTGTTTTCCCTTTTGCCCTGTCAGAGCCAGTTAAGTAATTAAAATATTTTATAGAATCATTACTGTGTGTGAGCATACTCTCTGCAGCAGGCAATGTCTCCCTCGTCTGAATAACTCATTAAAGTGGAACAATTAAAACAGAAGGGAGCCTGCTGTAGCCAGTTGTGCTGATGTGAAGGGCTGGCAGGGCGACTGGGGAGTGGGGAACCTGCTGCACGCAAGTCCTGAGGACTGGAATTGTTGAGCAAAATTAAGACTGAAAGGAAAAATGATTGTCCTCTGTGGATGTATCAGTGTAGGGGAGGGAAGGAACCACTTATTGGAAAAGTATGTTGGCACGGTAAATATAAACATGGAATTAATAAATTGAGACTAGAAATAAAATATATATTTGTGCACTTCTAAGGATTGAAGCAGTCTTGACAAGAGGCTGACACGGACATTATAGCTTAAAAACCTCCTAGTTTGAGGAAGGCTTTATAATGTAAAGCCTGCAGTAGCAAACACTATTTTCAGCAAGTCAGAAGGTATCTTTGGTTCTGTGTGCTGAGCTAATCCTTTAAGATACGAGAACCCTGCAAACAGGAGTGCAGCATGGCCAAGCCCTGTTTGACAGCCCCACCTCTCCTGCCATGCTCAGGACTCCTCTCAGCACTCTGCCCTTCAGCAGGTTCTGTGGTAGAGTTGCAAATGCCTGCGTTAATGCCCTGGGGTTTTTAGTTTTGTCTTTAATCTTCTGGTCCATACAGTTTTTTCTCTCTTTTTCTGACATGTCTTCCTTTTGTTGGCCGTTTCTTTGCTTGAAACCACGGTCCAACTTAAGAGTCTGTACTGGCTCATTAAATACCTTGCATCATTTTTGGCAAAGGAGCAAGAGGGAAATTTGCACTTGAACAAGATTTGGATGCGCGCAGAAGATTCCTGAAGATGGCAATTAATTTAAATTCCTTTTCTCACCGCCTCTGAAACCCTGGGATCATCTCAGAAAATGTGTTTCTAGTTCCCCCAGCAAGCTTTAAATCAACCAGACCTCAGTGAATAAAACGTGGCGTTGTGATTTCCTGCCAAATTGAAAATAAAATGGCAACCGACTAAAAAAAATTAATTCGCACAACGAGAAGCTCTCACAGAAGTTGAAGAAATATCTGTTTGTCTGGATGCTCTGTGATTTGATGGGAGAAATTTTTTATTCCTTAATTTGGATACCTCAATTTAAATCTCCTTTGCTACCTAGGGTGCAGCAGGGGAAAGGAGGGCTCTCCATGTGTGAGGGGAATGCCAGGAGCACTTGTGTCCTTAAAGATTATTACCCCCAGTGCCTACCAGAGCTGGGAGAAGGGTGGCATAATATACAGAGATATAAATTCTCTGAGGCAGAGCATAGAATTTTACAGCCTAAGTGTAATAGGATGTATTGTGCCATCAGCAAAGTCTACAGAGTTTCATGTGATTAAAATAAAAAAAAAAAGGGGTCCAAGAATATGCTTTTAACTACCATTTTAGAGGCAATAATTTTTGTCTCTTGGCATTTATATTGGCCATCAAGAGGGAGGCAAGCTCTAAGCTGTGCCATAATAATAATAATAAGAATAATAATAAATGCTGCCTCTCCCTTCTTTCAATATGGTTAAATGTCCATGTTTTCCTCTCAAAATAAGGCATTCTCATGACCAAAATCTCACAGCTGTTTTCATGGTAACTTGGAAATTTATTCTGAAATTTTGATAATCCTGTGTGCTGATAGAGAGAACTTTCATTAGTAAATTCCCATTAGGATGACACTAATGGCTATAAAATCAGGGAAATCTAATGAAAGAGAATCCCATAGGTAGTTAGGACTTATTTTTCCCATCTTCTTATGTTTGCTATCTTCTTTCAGAAATGCAGATTCCCTCAGGCTGGGAGCCACTGAAAATCTTTGGGGGTTTTATTTTTAACAGTATGTATTATCCTAAAGTCCCTTGATCGCTATACTACAGTTAAGAATAAGGCAGGAAATTACCAATAAATGTCTTGCTGTTTGTGAAACGTATACCCCTGTCTTCAGGGAGTGCAGCTGCCTTGTGGGCTGGTAGAAGGGAGGAAATTTTAGCTCTAATCCTGCCCCTCACAGCATTTTCTCCCCATCCCCATCCACTGCCTTTATTCCTCGTCTATGAAATGCTCTTGTAAATGAGGGTTATTTCACACTGCCTGCTCTCCGCTGTCGCGGGCTCATCAGAGAGCAATTCTAAAATGGAGGAAGGTAGTCAGCTTTCCTGCTGTTTCCTGCTCTACCAGGACCTGATCCAAACGGAGGAGCAGAGTCCTCCTTGTCTGTGTGGGATTGGGCTTGTTGAGCATGGGGATGTTATTTTTTCCCATATATATATATATATATATATATATATGAAAAATATATTTTTTTTTTCCCCAGTATAGAGGTGTTCAGTTGTACCCGTGCACTCCTTCAGCTGTTGACCTCATCTAGCCCAAAATTAAATGGCGTTTTGCAAGGATGAGAGGCTTGGAATGGTTAACACAACTGTGCTTTTTAAAAGCAGCAGCTGCCCTATTCTGAAGGATTGTAGCTCTTTTTTGGAAATATCCTTGGGAGGTGTGAATTCGACCCAAGTCAATCAAAAAGGGGTCTGACAGTAAAACACCCAGGTAAATTTTGTGGGAGACAGAATGAAACTCTGCCTGAGAAGGGAAAGTATGAGATGGATAGGGAAAACCAATCTTTAAAACAGCCTTGGGGATGGGGTAGTGTCTCATGCACCCTCCATTCTCACATCTTAATCTGCCAGCTGCCCTCCTGTGATTCTGAATGAACGTTGTGGGCCAGTTCTTCTTTAAAAGGTTTACTACTTTATTTTTTCCTTTTTTCTCACATCAAAGCTTTTAGGGTGTCTTTTGCTCTCCCTGGATTCCTACTGGCTTTGTCCTTATTTTGAAACAGCTTTATACTCAGCCTCATGCAGCCTGGTGTTTCCAACTCCACAAGTACCCCGTGGTGCTCAACAAATATGAAAATCATCCAGTGTGAGATGGGAGCCCAGAGCAATGTTTCCCTGGATTAGCACCATTATTACTTTTCTCAGTCTGCCTCCATTTGCATTTAAATCTGTACTCTACACCCTGCATGTTTAAGAAACTAGGCAACTTTTTTATTTATATATGCACGCTAGCTACCTTAGAAGTTTTCTTCTCTGTCATAATTGAAGGAAAATTTAGTTCAGAGTACTCAATCCAGAACTGAATTTATATATCTGTCACTTCAGAGTAACAGCACACCGAGGTTTAAGGTGACCATATGATCCCCTGCAGACAGGAGCAGTTAGTAATATAAAGTTTTAAAATAGCCTTTGTCAACCCAAAAAGCTTTATGCACACTGAGATCTAGAACAATTTTTTTTCAGGGAGAAGAGAAGCAATAAAAATTAGCAAGCAGCTCTGTTGGTGCAGGGAAGCACCTGCCCCTGCGTGAGGTACCCTCTGGTTTATGCAGAAGGGTGAACTCAGACAGGAGATGCAGGGGGATGGAAATTGTTTCTGACAAGAAATATTCCTGTCTGGGAGCAAGGCAGTATTTAAGTCCATCATCCTCTGCATCAGGCAGAAATGCAGGTTGGGGAAGTCTGCGGGGTGAGCTCTGCTGTCTGTGCAGTGATGTGAGCCTGGCTCAGCAGGTGCCATCCCACACTGGGATGCCCTGGGATGTCCCAGCTTTCCTGTCCCCAGTCTTCCAGAGCCAATGCAGCCACTTCCAGGAGGCTTGTGAAAAAGGTATATTCTAATTCTGAGGAATTTCTAGAGGAATTTCGTGGGCCAAAAATAAATAATTTTCAGGCAACTGAAATCCCGTCATAAACCAATAAATTGCCTTTGCTCTGAGGTTTAATGGCAAGTGCTCAGCTTAGGCAAGTCACGTCCTCCTCATCCAACCTCCAAATGTGGAGTCTGCAAATCAGATATGACTCTTCGAACTGATCCAAATAGAACACCACACATTTTCACCATTTTCCCATTCCTTTTCAGAGGTGTCCATGGCCATTTCAATGGCCAGCGCCCCTGGGCCTTGGCAGACGAGTGCATCCTGGACCCGATGGCTGAGCTGGTTGGTAGGTGTGACATGCAGGGGAAAATTCATCTTTCTTTCTCCAGAAATAAACCCAAATTTGGCTTCTTTTAATACTTAAAAACCTGAAACTCTGTAGGCAGAATTTAGTTAATTTTATTCTTATGTTTGAAAGTAGGTTTTCTTGTGCGTGGACTAACGTTTTATTTTAGGGCTGCGAGTGATTTAGGGGATGGATATGTGTGATAATGTATGACCATATGCATATCATGAAATTAATTGCAGCAGAAGGTTTCTTGGAGCATCATAAACCACTTGGACTAACACGTGAAGCCCTTTTAAAGGGCACTTGGTATTACAGAATCTCAGTCACTCTTCCAGAAGTGAAATGAGGAACTTTCCCCTTTGATGAATTATTTCTATCTAGACATTTTCTGCTTTTTCTCTTTTCCCTGCCATTAAATCCAGACTCATATTTGAGAGCTGCTTATGCCAATGGAGCAGATAATTGGGGCAGGACCTGCTATTGATGAGTTCCCATTACCCTGCTGTCCCCCTTGAGGAGCCTGCAGTGCTGTGGGGTTTTGGCAGGAATTGCTTCTGGTTATCCCAGGGATTGAGGAGCCCTGGAGACTCCTCCTGGTGAATTTTCCATGGAAGCAGTCAGCTGAGTGGGAATGCAAATTTCCTCTATCGCTTCTTACTCCGTGTAGTTGCTGAAATAATCTTTCACTGGGATTTCCTTCAGAGTCGTCTCCAAAGGGGAAAGAGAAATTATCTTGGCAAGGTCTTTTTCTCCCCAACCCTCCCGGCTGTTGTCAAGGCTAGGTTAGTAGATTTTGGGGAGATCTGGCCCATATTTCAATGTAGGTGTTGAAGGCAACTCTCAATAGTGACTGTCAGAACTGAATTATCAGGCATTCATTTGTGCCATCACTAAGGAAAAATATTACTCTTATGTTGACCCACTGTATTCTAGATATTGTATCGTAATTTCTCCTCCAACTGCAGACAAGCGTTCAATGAGAAAATTACGGTTTTTCTCCTTCAAGAAAAGCAAATGGTGTTGGAACAATTGGGAGCAGAGACATTAAAGAATGTTTCATGACAAGTTTATTTATAAACTTATAAATAAAATCCCTCTCTGTGAATTCTTTATGAAGTTTCCAAATAGCTAAAATAAGTGGGTGTTATTATTGGAGCAGAACAAATGCAATAAATTATTGTTGTAGTTGGTTTATCCATGATGTAAACACTGAGATAATATAAATATGAGTGTGGCTACACCGGGCATCATGGGACTATGTAGAAAAAACCCATCTGCAGAATGAAATAAAAATCCCCAAATGCAGATTGGGAGTTTTGATTTTGTAAGTTGCTGTTGCTGTACCTGGTGTTGCTCAGGAGGTTGAGAAGTGACTTCTCTTGCTTGCATTACATTCAAGGGCAGGCTGAGCACCCTCATCCGTTAAGCAACATAGGACATGACAATATGGAAATATAAAGGGGTGGAGGGTGTTGAAATGCTGAACACAGCTGATTTAGGGCTTTCTCCAGCTCCCTTGGCCAGTGGATATTCTTGTTCTGGTAGGGCACAGATAGGAAGATGTGGACAGGTGGGGAAAGGAGACATGGAATTTTCAGTTGGAAACCTTGAATTTAACTAAGCAGGCAGTCAAGAATTTCTCTTCTGTCATATTCCCAGGCACCCAAATTAGTAATCAGAGTAAGACCACCGGTGTTCTTCACATAACCAGGAGAGAGAGAGCCAAGATTCCCCAAAGAACAGCTGGAAGTTTCTGAGTTATCATCTTTCTCTGCATCCCCTTCTGTGACTGTTTGCTTTGTTTGCAGAACGTGGACCCCCGTGGCAGGCTGAGCCCCGACCTCCTGCCAGTGCCACTGCCAGTGTCCCTCTGGCCTCAGCTGCAGGTTAAGAGTCACTGTAGAAAGCAGAGGATGAGGCTGGGACCCTTTTACCCTTAACCATCTGTCTTGGAGAGGCTGCCAACTAAGTTTCTATTTTAATATTAATTTAACTACACGAGGCATTGTAGGTGTAAGGAGATGGAAATAAGAGCTTCGCTTCAATTTCAGCTAATTGCTCTTCCACCTCCTTATTTTCCTTTTATTTACCAAGCTCCATGTGGCACTGGTGCTTTTACATCACCGTGGCTTACCCACAATGAACTTATTATTTTCTTCATGGCCAACAAATATTCGAAAATTTTCAATTAAAGATATAACTGAAGTCACCCTAACACTAACCTAACTTTTGGTTTTTAAAATTATTTCCTAGGAAGTGTTTCCTGTTGTTTTCCTCAAGGATAAAAGGCATGATTTGGATTCTGTTCTCCAGAATTTTTGTGGCTTTGTTTGATTAAATTGTAAAATGTGGTATAGTGGCCCTCAAATTTATGTGCAGGGTTTTGATTAGAAAACATCCTCATTGCTTTTATTCCGGACACAGGTGACTGATTCTTAGAATGCAGATGAATTAATATTACCCAAATAATGGATGTATCATAGTAAATTCCAATTTTTAAAATTGTAGGCACTAGTGAAGAGACTAAAAGGACAAATGGAGGGAACAAAAAAACATGTTAAAATGCTCTTTTCAATGTGATATTCCATAGATTCATGAAATGGTTTGTGTTGGAAGGGATCTTAAAGTTCCAACCCTCACAATTTATGTTCAAGTACCATTTTCCAACAAAAAATAATATTGATTATGTATGAGTACGTAGCTGAATGAATTCTGAATTTACTTTCCTATTGACTTTAATGTCGGAACAATGAGAGAATTTTACTGTGTTTTTTATTCAGTATTGAACCTGTTGTGGAGGAGGAGGAGGAGGAGGAGGAGGAGGAGGAGAAGGAGGACGAGGAGGAATTGTCATTTCTCACCCTAAGTAGTGGTAGCAAGTAAAACTCTTTGGTGAGATTTATTCAGGAATGGACCAAAGACTGTAAAACACCTTTGTCTGCTTAATGGTTTATAGTGCACGAGCACCTTGCTTATTAAACGCGGTCACATTTTCTTGTTCAATGAAAGTTACAGTAGTAAATACGTCGTGAAATGAAGAGTCAAGGTCAGTGGAGGCCAAAGATTTTTTTTTTTTTCCTGCGCTCACACCAAGTGGCAGGACTCAGTGAAGGCAATCTCTGCTTCTCCTACCAGACTTTATTAAAACATTACAACCTTGGCAGGATCACCTTCTGATGGAACAAGATTAACTGTGTGGCTGCTGCCGCACGACGTGCTCGGGCAGGTCTCTGTTGAGGGAAGACTGAGCGCTGAGCAGATTTGGAGTGACTTTGAGTGATAAAGATTATTTGAAATAACCAAAATGTTTTCAAAATTGGGGCCCTTAGCCTTTTTTCAATCATTTTATAGCATGCTTTTTGCTCGCTCCACCGAGGATCAGACTTCCCCAGCAGTCAGGGAGGAGAAGGATGGCAGCGTCTGCCTAACGCAATCATAATTGTCTCTGAACTTGTACTTTGCAAACGTTGCTTCCTTTTATTAAAGAGGAGATTTATCACGCAGAACATACGGGCTTTAGCCTGTCCTGGAGATACGGTATAAAGTTAGGAAATAAGGAAGGCAAACATAATTTTGTCTCCCGTGCGCCGGGTCTTTGAATATTGTAATAGGTTAATTGGATCATGGAAAGGTTGTTTTCCGAAATGCAGAGCAGGTTATAAAGGATAACAGTTTTCCAATGACATGGATGAGGTTTGTTTTGTGGGCATGAAATTCAATAATGGAAGGCTTTTAATAAATATATAATTTACGGAAGACCAAGAGTTACATGACAAATGTAGTGTCATATTTAATTTGGGATGCTAGCATGCAGCTAGAAGTGATCTACAGGTTAACCATTTGTTTTATACGGCATCAGTACAGCAGGCAGAGGATTGCTCGTGCAGAATTTGCTGTGAAAGACACAGAATTCACAGAAGGAGCAGAGGGACAAATAAGAACAATACCATGTCTTGATCCTGTTCCTTTTTTCAGCCCTCAAGAGTTCCATAGAAATATTAAGACTGCAAATAATAGTGTTTTGAGCTGCAATCACTCTCTCTAGCTGTCTCCTGGTTCTGCAATAGAACAACCCCAAGGTGACCTCTTCCAGCAGCATGAAGCCTGCAGATGCAATGTTATCAAAGGGAAGAAAAGAAAGCAAAGGAGAGGAGTTTAAGAGAAAAAAAAAGCTTATTTTTCCCTATGAAGAACTAGTCCTTCATATATTTCTTTCCACAAACTTGGTAATGTTCCTGGTGTCTGAAGGAGGAGGGAGCTTATTCATGACATCAGGTTTTTGTTGTGGCTCATCCCCTGGACTGATCATTCCCAGTCACTGACACTTGTTTTCCAAATCCTGTCCAAAACCTGGAGATTTCAGCAACACGTGGAAATGTCCTAGAACACCTCAATGAGAATGGTGCTTGGCTTTTTCTGTGCTGGCAGAAGCTGAAGCCTGATGGGAGGAATGTATGAATTAATTATAATTAGAGATTTCCATGTTCTTTGGCCATATTTGCCTGTATTGGGTTGAACCCATGGTTATATCTTTTTTATCTATGCTGACACAACACCCACTCTGGGAATTTAAACTGCTTAGGATACGGTGTCACTGTGTCAGGGACAGGAGAAACTCAGGATTCAGCTTTCCTTTTCTTGTGGCTCCCCTTGCCCCTTTGTATCCCCAAATCATCTTTTCCTTCCTCTTTGTCGATTCCAAAAGTGGCTGTTTCCCTCCCTGCCCACTTACACTTCTCTTCATCCCTCCCTTTCTGCACCCTCTCTCCACGTTTGGTGAATGTGTGGCTGAGTGAGGATCAGGAGCTCATCTCCCATCTGAAGAAGGCTCTCAAGGTATGGATTTGTCTCAAGGATGAATTTCTGCTTTTCAGCAACAGACACCAAGCATACCAGAAGGAAACAGGGATTGATTTTCTCCATATCTTGGTGCCGCCCTGCCCAATACACAATTCCCTGTCCTGCCTAAAACCTTTCACCAGGGCTTGACAAATGCTGGAGAATTTCTTACTAAATACTTGCTAACAACAATTAGTTGTTACTAATTAGCTCTGCCCGTGATTAGCTGTAGTCCAAAGGCATCTATTATCCTCCTTGGAGCAATGTGGATATGGCTTCTTGTGAAGCTGCTACATTAATAATGGTCTGTTATATCCAATAGGTCAATTTTGTTTATTTCATTTTTTAATTAGGGATGAGATTTATCTTGATATTACAGTAAGCACTTACAACAGATGATTATCTCAGTATGTTTTCTCACTTGTGTTACAGATGAACTCCTGACAAAAATAAGTCTTCGAGTCTTGCTTTACATATAGTCTTTGTGACCTCACTGGTCTGAGGTATTCAAGATAATAAATCCTCTGATAGTTTGCTGGGAAATGGAAATATTTCATTGGTTTTTTGTTTTCTGTGTCTGACCTGAAAAAATAAATATTTCCTTTCCAGTGCAGTGTTGACAGTCAGACAAGAAATCTTTTTATTTCACTCTGATGACACCTCAAACGTTTGTTTCCTTTCCGGGCTTTGGAGAGACATTGACTGAATTCATGCTTTTGCTTTCTCACCACTGCTCTATATTTCTCTGAAATTTAAAAAAAAAAACTCCAACCCATTTTTCAAACTTTTTTTAATCTTTTTTATTATTTCAGGGGCCAAAAGACAAGAAATAGCCTTAATGAATGGGCTGACTGTTAACTTGCACCTTCTGATGGTATGTCTTTATGATGCATATTTGATCTTGTGTTGACAAGTATTTTTCTCCTTGCTTTGTGTGTGTGTAAGCAAAGCGTTTTCTGAGGACCTCACAGAGACAGCACTGGGTGACAGATTAAGTTTTTAAGCCTTGGGAGTTGTATCTTGAATAATGTAAGTGCAAGACCTGGCCTGACTCAATACTAAGCAGGAAAGCTGGACAGAGAAATATTTTTGAGGACTGTGTATTTTCAAGGACTCTGTAGGGAAAATTTGAGCTGTTCTCACATGTGTCGTATGTCAGTTGCCAGAGGAAATCTTTTATTTAAGAAACATTTACGAGTAATTTCTCGAATTTCAATTCCACACCAAATTTCAAAGATAAGGAAACAGGAGCTCAACTGTGAGCAAGACAAAGCCGTGCTATCAGTCAAGCTTAAAATGCAGCTGCGTACAAGAGATGACACTTAGAATTATGATATTTTATACCTGCCTAACATGTGCTAAAGCCTTTTGATTTGCATGCTGCAGCGACCATAAATGTGTCTTATTTGTGCTCAGGTGTCCCTGTGGCTGCTTTACATAAAGCCTGTCTCTGTTTCTCCAGTACTTCCAAAGATTTGGTTCAGCTGAGCGTAGATGTGAAGCTCGGCTTTGCGTGGTTCTCACAACAAGGTTCATCCCTTGGATCTGCTCCTCTGCCTCTGACCTTTTTAAATTAATGGCCCTGGAGCGGGGCAGGGTGGGTCAACTCACGGGGCTACTCTGCTCTGAATTAGGCGTGAATTTCTGGAGTACACAGCAGAGGGTTGTGCAACCCAAGATAACTTGAGGAGGGCTCGTAAGTCTCGTAGTCCTCCTGGCACGAGTGGCCAGGAACTGATAAAAGACCACCCACGTGTAGGTGCTGAGATCAGGTCTTTGGTCTATCACTTGGTCTATAACTAAAGTTTTAGGGCGGGGATGGAAATCTAATTCTTATTCACCGCCTGCTGTTCTTCAGCCGCCGCTTTTGATTGCTGGATGGAGCTGGGTGAAATCCCAGCTTCCCTGGCTGCAGTCAAAGCTTTGCCATTGATTCCTGCAAGCGCAGGTTTTCACTGCTGGGTTTTGGTGGCCTTTGTTATGGATATGTGAAATACAGGGTTAGAACACTTTCCTACTTTGATAAATGTTATACGGACAAAGAAATATTTGTAATTTCTGGAGGGTTCTCTGCCTGAAAGTAAAGCAGTCTTTATTAAGTTATATGCTGGGAGCATCTTTCTCATCTCTGCTTAGATAAATTTCAATATTTCTTTCTTTTTTTTTTCCTTTAACAGCTATCTTTCTTTAAGCCTACTCCGAGACGCTATAAAATTCTTCTAGAAGCAAAAGCCTTTCCCTCTGACCATGTAAGAAATTAATATTTCACAATATTTGTATTATTAATCATATTTTTCCAAAGAATATAAGTAGTATGATTTGAATATTTATTAGCTCATCTTGTCCAAGTAACATTATAATAAAAAAATCTGTCAGAAGCCTTTGAGCTCAGCATATTTTACAGATCGTAGCTTTATTCTTTTTGTTCAAATAAGAAGCATTGCATGAGGAAAAGAATGAATGGGTGCATTGATTTATTAGTCTTTTCAAAGACATTGAGCAAACTACTGGCCTAAATCAACTAAAGTTGTAAATGTTTTATTAATTCTTGTTGCTGTTTTACTTTATGAAACCAAATCAATACAAACTCACAACATTAACACTTATATCCCCCCAGACAGAGATGGAAATGTTTGTTCTTAGCACTTTAGATTACTAGTTCAAACATAATTTGTCTGCTATAAAATAAGAGACAATAGCCTGTGCATCAGAGTTTCGAGCAAATTAATCTTTGGGTTTGTGGGCCACCACTACTTTATCATCAGCACCGTAAACTCCTGGAAATTGATAACAAATTTGATCTCTAAGGTGCAATAAAAGTGACTCAAGCTACTAACAGGTTTATTTGTGATGAAGATGCTGGCACAGATGTATGCAACTCAAATTGCTTTTATTCTAAGTAATGTTCGGATTATTCCCACATTTGTTCCACGTGCACTTGTACATTTTCACTCCATCCTCTTAAATTCCTGTGGCACTTCAGTAATAATCTCTGCAACTGCCATCGCTTCAGTTCCTCTCATGAAATTTTAAACTCTTTTATACTGTTATTTGATGATTGTTATTTGATCTCCAGGACCGTTATTTATTGATAAAATCGGCATGTAGGATCTTTTTTTTTTTTAGATGGCTTAAGCATTTAAAGCTCTTATTTCCCTCCAGCTGTGCAGGAAATGGAAGAGGTGAGAATGTCACGGGGCAGGATGTCTGTGCTGGCCAAACCTGGTTTGTTTTGGCAGCAGGGCGTGTGGGTACCCAGGGCTCCTGGAGAAGGGATGCTCAGTCCTCCTTGGCTGTTATCCCTGTAGGTTTGGCTTTCTGCCCTCTGCTGAAGTGCATCCATCACACCGCAGAACCATGGAGTGGTTTAGGTTGGAAAGGACTTCAAGATCATCATGTTCCCACCCCTCTGCCCTGGGCAGGGATGCCACCCACTGGATCAGGTTGCTCAGGGCTCCATCTCCACCCTCTCTCTGCTCCATGGATTTATCCTGTGGGATTCAGGCTTTGATTTTTTTCCTCACAGTCTCTCTCAAGAATTAAATTCAGATCTTTTTCAGTCCAAAGGAAATCTGTTGGTTTCTCAGTGGAGTTGGCATCCTAACACCTTTCTCAAGTTCTGACGTGTTTGTCCTTTTTTTCCTCGTAGTTTATGATGTGTTTGTGTTGATGTTGTCTGCATGGAATTCTCTTCCAGTATGCTTTGGAGTCCCAGCTCCGACTGCACGGGCTGGATGTGGAGAAGAGCATGGTCCTGCTGCAGCCACGGCAGGTTGGTGAGGAATCTGTCCCTTCTGCTTGCTGCCACCAAGGGCAGAAACACGTTTCATGTGGAAGCAGGCATATATTCTCAAATATTCCAGTGTAGGAGCTGTAGTCTGTGTTTATTAAAATCTAGATGAAATTAGTGAATCATAAACAAATGTGTTTCAGCATATGTTTTTGACTTTAAACCCCATTTTATAATTGCTGATTCAATAGCTGGTTTTCCCGGAAGAACAACAAAAACAACCAAAAAATCCATTTTCTCTATTTTTCCTGTTTCCAAAAAAAACACCTCAAAACCTGGCAGCATCCTGAGTCACCTGCAAAATGTAATAACTCCCTGAGAATGCCCAATGTCCTTTGAATGTCCTGAGGTAAGAGATTGCCATAACAAGAGCACCACTGTGTTTGCATCAGCACGGGCTGAGGGAAAGGTCTGCTCTGGGTAATATGCAATTCAGATTAATTTGAAAGGCTGCCTCGCTTCACTTCTGCAGCATTAAGAACTTTGTCACCTAACTATAAACCAAGGGTGACCTTTTGCTTCTGAAATCTGAGTCATCTTGTGAGTAAAGAGCCCACTCCTGAACGCTTGATAGATTTGCAGAGATTGTTGAGATAATAACAGTGCCTTGCAATTCAACCATCTTGCCCAAGCTTTTTTCAGTAACAAGTCTAATTCAATTCTAGGTTTTCACTGCCTAATTGATCCCTAGGTGGTGGTATGTTTTACAAGTTCCCTTGCTAGGAAGACAGGAGGAGGATGGGGCAGTAATTTTCCTGTAAAGAATCAAAAATGAGGTTGATTTTTTTTTTTTCCTTGTGGTTGAAATTCTTCTATATTTAATGACCACAGGTTTGGGGATTTTTGTACTTTTGATGATGTGAGACATTGTTTTTGAAATATGAATATGGCAGGTTTATAATAGCTTCCTGTGGGATACCAAGTTTATCAGAAAAGTACAGAGTGAAACTGATAGACAACTTTCAAATCTTGTGGGTGTCACAAATTTCAAATGCCACTTAAAAATCATTAGATATTCTGTCTGCACCAGGAATTTTTGACTGTAAATTAAAGCTGTCAGAAATATTAAAGGGTATGAAGTATGTTAGAGTATAAAGTGAACAGGCTTTTTTATAACAGGCACCTCCAAGATTCACTTGCTAAATATTATTTTTTAAATATTACTTTTTGAGGTTACTTGCTCACAGGCTACTTTGTAGCGCTACCTTTGTATATCATTACCAAGACAGGGGTTTGCTTTTGATCTCCTTATGCAAGCAGATTTTACCTCGTGGTAAAATACAGATTATGGAATAAGGAATGACAATGTCAATACAGCCGGAGTTGATGCAAAATGTGTGCTCTAACTTTGTTTTAGGGGGGGGAGACCTTGAGGACTGAAGATATCCTGGCTGTAATTGAGAAGGAAGGGGACTCAGTTGCTGTCATTCTGCTCAGTGGGGTGCACTACTACACGGGACAGTTGTTTGACATCCCTAAAATCACAAAGGCTGGCCAAAAAAAGGTAGGACTGCTCCAGATGTGTCCTTTTCATACCAATTTTAGATCAATTTTCTCTGTGAAATATTTTAATGTCAGTTATTCTGAAGCTGTTTTGTGGAACAAAACATGGAAATTTGTAGGTCTCTGGTAAAATGTGAAAGCACTCTGTGCCCAGACCCTTTGGGGACTGTGTGCTGCATGAAGAAATAGCCCTGTGGGGCCAATCTTTCAGGCAGATGGATGTTAAACTATTTGGAAAAGGTAATTCATGGGTATTAACTTTGACATGGCTTTTCTTGAAGGGTAGAACACCAAGAGCCTCAGTGAAGGAGGAGGAGGCAATCGCAGCTCTAATCTGTCTTTGAAAGTTAGTTTGTGTGAGATTTCTGAGCTTTTTCAGCAGGCTTTTATGATTTTCCTCCTTTCCTGTAGCCGTGCTGTGGCAGATTTTTCCCCCCTTGAGCAGGGAGGTGAGCTCCCCACGGAGCCAGCACCGCTCAGCCTCCTCTGATGAGTTTTCTGGAGACAGGAGCAATGTGGAGCACATCAACATCACCAGCGAGTGCATTTTAGTGATGACTCAGCCTTCAGAGCTTGCAGGCAGTGTGTTCTGTGGACACAGCTGTAAAACTCTTTAACCATCTCTCAATTGCCTCAGGAATCCAGGAGAAAATAGTTTTTAATTAAGTTGTCTTATCAACAGGAGGTGACCAGGCTTTCCATGGTGGCAGCCTTTTACTGGATGCACCTTATCTCATACAAGATTAAACCACTGAAGGGTAAACTTATTTAGTATCACTGGATTTTTTGGCAAACCAGCTAGCTCTTTATATTTAATGGTTTAACTCTCTGGAGAGATTCCTACCTCACAGCACACTATACATCTCCTGTAACTGTAGGTTTGGCAGTGGAATTTTTTCTGGATGTCAGGGCATAAGTTATGCTGATGGCAGGAGATGGTAAAGTCCCCCCTGGGAGAGCAGAGCAGGTGTGAGAGCTGGTGCAGGGCCCCTGGGGTACAAAAAGGGAATGTTCTCACAGAGTAGCACCTGGTGTTAAAACCCAGCGTTAAAAAGAGTACGAAACAAACCCAACTTCTGACAAGGGTGTAGAAAAGCAGGGTGAAAAGGAACGTGGGGAGTCAGCTGCAGGAGAAGTGAGTTTGTGTAGGAGCTCCAAAAGCAGCACCATCACGGTGCTTTCCTGGAGTGTCTGCCAGTACTTTGCTGACCATAAAAAAAAATAAAAAAATCACAATTCCCCGGTGCTGGAACGTTAGAAAGGGAAGACAGGTTATTAACAAGATGATGCCACCCACTGCTCTTCGCTCTCTCTCTCCTGGTGGCAGCAGAGCTTTCCTTCAGCTGCCAACACCTACATGTCTTCACTGCTGCTTCCCAGAAAGCCACTCCGTGATGTGTCTGAAAGGTGTCTGAGAAACAGAGAGAGAAATCTTTCTTCCTTCCCATAAAGATGAGCAACCTGGGAAAAACCTATCTCTTTACCACCTCTCCAAAGATCCTCTCTGGGCTGTGGGCTGCAGACTTGGATATGTGGAAGAGATGCAGTTTCACTGATAGCTCTAAACTGCCCCAAAGAGGTTGTTCTGGGAGAGAGTAGTCACTCACAGCTTATTACATAGAGGGAAAATGGATTTGGTGTTTATAAAAATCTGAGGAGATCACCAAGGCTTGGTGGAGAAAGATTAAAATTTCTGCAAGGCAATGCAAATGATAATAATATTAGCTCAGGGGTATGGGCTTCCACAGGGATGCACACAAAACCATCACACACTTTACCCAGAGACTGTATCATGTTCCTGAAGAGAAGAGCAATTTGTGACAGCAATTCCGCATTCCAGCAGGAACAGGTAGATGTCAAAGGCCTGTTTCCATCTGAATGCCTGTTAGAAATGACATGGTCTAGACGTTAATCTCTTCTTCCACAGATGTTTCATGAGAGAGAAAAAAAAACCCCACCCAACTGAATTTCTAGTATCTTTGGGGTTCGAGTGTGCAGGATTGAGATCCAGGTAGATTCATGAACTAAAATATCATTAGTATACTGAAAAAGCAAAATTAATTCAACCTGAAGAACTGTTTGAGTACCCTTAAGGCTTGAAAAACATGAGCCAGCCGTGTTTTTATTTCCCTCCTGTCAGATACACTCAGCTCAGTGTCCTTACAGATTCTGCCCCCGGGTTAAGTGATGTTTATATGTTTATACAAACCCTCTATGTAACAAACTGTTACACCACACTTCAACATCTGCCTATGACAAATATTTACTTGAACAGCCACAAAACCGTTGATTCATGAAGAGTTTCTGTTGGTAAAAGAAGCATTTCAGCTCCCTGCTGCTTATCTTGGACTCAGGGCTTCTGGTTATCAAAATGCCTGAAATGTGGGGTTTTCAAAAGAGTTGGCTCCTCTCGTCTTCTCCCAGGCCAGAGCTGGGGTTAGAAGCTGCTGTTGGATTAGAAGAAAACAAAAAGAACTGCTGAAGCAGAGTCATTAGCATCTGTGGGTTTAGTTGGGCTTACAGACCATATCTCCTTCAAGAGCTTCTGGACTTGATGAATCCAGCATTGTCTTCTAGGCAACATATTGCCACAGATGGGCTGAAAGTCCTTTCAAAAGCAGATAAGACTGAAAAGTCATGTTTGTAGCAAAAAAAGTGCAAGGTTCTCCTTCCCAGGGATGAAGGGTGGTGAATGACCCTGCACTCCTGAGCAGAAGATAGGCTGGGGAGAGCTGACAAGCAAATGAGTCAGAAGGGGAAAATACAAGGCGAAAATGTCGTTTTGAGAAGAAGAGAGGGAAAAAAAAAAATCACTTGTCAGCCAGTATGTCAGAGAGAAAAGTCCTACACAGATGGTTTTAATAATTCTTTTAATGTACAATTGAAATAAAGTCCCACAGTGTTGTGCCCTCTCAGGGCTTGGCTAGAGATTTGAGCTGTGAGCTCTGGAGGCCTGGAAAATGTCCTAGGATTCTTGAGGTCAATCATTTATGAATTAAGTTACTGATTTCCTTTTACATTTTTTAAGCCAATTTCCTAAGTTCTCTGCGTACATTAAGATTCCTCCCAGAGTGAAAGCTCTGCACATAGACAGCTTCATTAAGTCATTAAATATTAAATGAACTAAATTAAGCTTGAAAAATTACCTCAGGCTATTTTTCCATCTAAGGTCGCTCAGATAAATCGAAATTACTACGTATTGTGCAAGAGACTCATCAGCAGGCTGAGGAGGATGTAACAGTGTTCCTTGGTTCATACTTTCAAGCTTGCTCTAGAGGATGGAGGAGGCTGAGTTGTTTTATTCTTCTGCAAGTGAAGAAATGGCTGACTTTTAGGAGTCTACCTTTCAAATACAATTTTCATTTCATAAGTTATATTTTACTTTCCACCGACTCTGTACCGTTATGTAAAATATTTTAATCTCTTGAGTCCCAGTAGGAAGAGCTTTAAGATCCTTCATCTTCATTTCTTTTCCTGTCTCTCTTTCTAAATGTCCCAGCTTTGCTGGCGTGAAGCTGTCATTTCTCTCCCTCTCTCCAAATGTCATTGTCCATGCTGAGTTGTTACCTGCTGGTTATCAGCAGCTACCCAGACACTTTGCAGAAATGCCTTTTAGATGTTAGAAAAAAAGGGAAGAGGCAGGGGGAGAGCACATGTCCTGTCCTTTGCCCGGAGCAGATGGAGAGCTCTGTTTTTCCCCCCAGTCTGGAGAAACGCCGTTCCCACGCAGTCCTGGTTCTGCGTGGCTTGTGCAGGGAGAGCTGCTTCAGTTTGTTTTACTTTCTCCATGCAATCTGTGTGGCTAAACATTTGCTGTTTGTGTGACTCAAGTGCCAGACACCTCCCTGGGAAAGCAAACCAGCACAACCCATCTTGCAGATGACGACTCGAACAAACTGGTGCGAGTGGGTGTCTCTGAGACGATGCGGGAGCGCTGCCAGCGCCGAACCCAAATTTCCAGGCTGTGCCTCAATACCGTTCAACAGCGCCCAGCAGGATCTGCCAGCCAATCTCAAAGTGGTGGGCAGCAGCTAAAGGAGTTCAGGAGCTTGACCCATGGGTGTTAGGCAATGATCTTCCTTCTTGTGGGCTCTGAGCCTGCTGTGGGTTCGATCTATTGCAGCCACTGCCAGTGCCCAAGAGAGTTTGTCCGTGTCAAGGTCACCCGTGTGGATGTGGTTATGGAGCCTCGTTACTGTCAGAGCATCCACCTGTCCCAAGGTGTCTCCTCCTACCTCCCATCTACTGTATTTTCATGATTTGATATGGTGTGGTTGAACATAGTTTTTTATTGAGTGTGCAACCTACTGACAGGGAAAGGACAAACTGATCCTGGCGCATGATTTACAGAAAATTAAATTCCTTGCACGATTTTTCTTTATGAGCAACTTCCTTTATTCTTTTTAAAATTTGTTTCAGTTTTGTTAATGTACAGCCAGACACACGCATTCTGCAAGATCCTTGTTGTGTTATTCCTGGTTTCCACTGAAACCAAATAATCTGTCATAGAATTGCTTCCAAAAGTTTTTGTGGGATGTATGTACCTGTTACGGTTTAAATCCAGTCAGCTGAAGTTCTGAAGTTAATGCTTTAAAACCCTACAAGAACCTCCTCATGCACGGGCAATTGGCTTTAGTTTGCTGTAGCTTATTTCTCTGATCCAAAGCCGTTTTATCCCTGAATGAGAGCATTCCCACTGGAATTCAGTGTGCCCCAGTCTCTCTGCATTAGCTTCACCATTTCAGTTGATTTGTCTTAACTCAGTTCTGTGTGTCCCTGTGAAATCAAGCCACCACAGCTATTTATTGGGACTCTAGTTCCAACATTTAAATTATGCAAATGCTATGGCAGTGAGTTTTCTTCCCACCATTTTGGACAAACTTTTCAAGCTGATAACTTCACAAACATCTCTATTAGAATTAACATGTCGCATCTTCTTAAAATGCTGCTCCGTACAAATTAAGATATACAGAAAATTAAATATACCAAAGTACTGCTTAAATAATTTAGCTAAGGCTCCCTCCATGCAAGAAACAGCAGGAGATTCTTAAAAAAAAAAAAAAACCACTTTGTTTTATTATTGGACGTTGATTTTTCTGAAGCCTGTGCTCTCACTCCTATTCCTACCCTGCTGCTTGCAAGCAAGCTGTTTGTGTTTTAAAAGCAAAATGTAAAATAGCATTTAATTTGTAGTCCAGGCACAAAATGCTGTCTTATTTCCCTGCTCTTAAATAAATAGCAAAGCTTAGAATTACTTTTTAGTTTAAAAATGCTGCCATCCAGTGGTTATTTTATATGTAAAACTCGTACTGTTAGATCTAGAAATCTCTCAGTCCTTAGATGTTGGGATTTTTCTCCCCTTTTTCTCAGTGTCCTGTTCAAATTATTGGTATGGCAAATTCAAGGCTTTTCACAGAGAAATGACAGAATCCTTCTTTTTAAGAACAAGTGTAAAAGTTCTTAAAGATCAAGGCATTGCATAAACTGCTGTCTCGTCCCTTTGAATTCCCAAAGAGCAAGGTCCTCCTCATTTAAATACCAGGGACACCTTGAATGTGAACATACATTGGAATGTAATTGCTCATGGGTAACTGGCATCATTATGGCCATCACTGATTTGTCTCTGCCTGGGCTTTGTTGTGCCACATGAGTGTTTGTATTCATATGTTTGTCCTCAATACTCATTTCAAGTGATTCCACTTCACTGCACAATCCAAACCTCAGCATTCTAAACCCAATCCGAGCATCCTTGAAGACAAATCACAGAACAACTGGTGATTTCTACTTGTATCTGTGGTGTAGGAAACCTTAAAGATTGGCTCCTTCCAACCCCTGCCATGGGCATGGTCACCTTCCACTATCCCAGGTTGCTCCAAGCCCCGTCCAACCTGGCCTTGGAGACTTCCAGGGATGGGGCAGCCACAGCTTCTCTGAGTAACTTGTTCCAGTGTCTCACCACCCTCACAGAAAAATATTTCTTTCTAACATCCCACCTAAAACTCTCCTCTTAGAGTTTAAATCCATTCCCACTTATCCTATCACTCCCTGCTTCTGTAAAAAGTCTCTGGGTAGCCTGCACATACTGAGAGCAAGCTAAGCTCTGAAGGAGTTCTTTTCAAAATACTTTCACAGTGATGATTATCTTAATAAGTAACCTAATAATCATCCCTTTCCTGCAGGGATGCCTTGTCGGATTTAACCTGGCTCACGCTGTTGGGAATGTAGAGCTTCATTTGCATGACTGGGGAGTAGATTTTGCCTGCTGGTGCTCCTACAAGGTAAAACAGGTTCATCACTGGAGTCTTTTTTCCCTAACGTCACTTATCTCATGGGTCAGCAAACAGGTCAGGTGAAGAAGAGTTGCACTTGGACTGTTGAGCAAGACTTGGCTGAATCTTTGAAGTGGCCACGACAAAGAGATGGACACTGACTTTGTTATCAGTAGTTCCAAAAAAGCGATTGTGGCAATGACCTACAAGGTCTTGTGGATGTGAGTGGTGGTGGTTAAACAATTCCCCTGTGAACATGGGATCAGGGGCTCTTCTCTTATTTCTCACACCACGAAGCTATGATATTTTATGGAGTGGTCCCTAATTAAGAGAATATTCTTGTCTAAACTTTAATAATTTCAGACCACAGAGGAAGGTGTCTTTAGTTCCTTTGACTCCTAGTGAGATTAAGACTCAACAGACATAGACAGTTGAATTGTTTGATGACTCTGCTACATATATATATATATATATATATAAACCAAATATATATGGAACTGTCTCAGATGTACTCCAATTTTCTGGCCTGTTAGACTTCAAATACTGTACGTAAGCCAAGAGAGATACTTTTAAAACTAATCAGAAAAAAATATATCTGCTTTTACCTCCATCAGCACTTTGTGACAAGTGCTAAGATCTCCATCTAGAAACCACTAGAAATGTTAAAACTGGTTTGTTTTATAGATCAGGGTGAGGGAAGGAAGGTGATACTTTACAGATAATTGTACATGTTGATTTATTCTTTGCAGTATTTAAATTCTGGAGCAGGAGGCCTTGCTGGTGCCTACATTCATGAGAAGCATTCCAAGAGTATTAAACCAGCGTAAGTATTTTTCTAATAATAAATTCCCAAATAAAAGGTGCTATGAAGTTTAAATGGAAAAGAACCTTCCCTTTGAATTGAGATCTGAAAGTGAAATTGTGTTGATTCCTAGCCAAAGAATATGGGCATGTGCATCTATGGATAGATTTATAGAAACAGAAGAAAATTCCTGTTTCAAGAAAAACTCATTGGGCTAACATTTGTCACTGATTTATTGCCACAACGAAAAGGGTGGTAAGCATTTAGACAGTTTGGTTATCTGACTTTGTTACTTCAGATGGGTTGTTTTACACTAACTTCGGTAAATTTTAAAATTGCTAATGAACATGCTCGCATCTAAAATGCATTTCCTCCTTTAGGTCTGCAAACAGCTCTTAACTAAATAGAACCATAAAAGAGAGTGTTGATAATATTGAAAACAAGCACCCTAATTCATGCCTATGAGTCTGCATAATGTAAAGAGAATATTTAACATCTTCCCTTTAAAAATGGATTTTAAATAATCATTGAAGTCTTTGGTCGGTGAACAAAATCAAAGACAGTTTCAACTCTGTGCCTAATAGCTCTTTAGTAGTGGCATGTTTTCATTAAAATTACATCCACTGGTAAAGCTAGGAAGTATTACATGGAGATCTGTTCTGAAAGACTGTATAATCCATGGAAAGCTGAGCTATCAGCTGAGGTTAGCTGCATTAACAAAAATACCTGTTATTTAAGCCATTTTAAGGCTATGCTCTGTCTATGTGTATTAAGAGCAGTGGGATAAATACTTTTAATGCACTGACAAATGTAAACTTTTCTGGCCATAATGCTTGGAGGAACTGCTGGCACTTCCTTTTATTTTAGCTTGAAGAACGCAAACTAAATCAGGTCTCAGAGACAAATAATATTATAACAAGCAGCTTTGCTGCACTGTGTGCTGGTTTCAGCCTGTCTAGACTCCCAGGAGATAACAAAATAACGCTGATAAGTTCTTCTCAATCACCCATAACAGAAAACTCATTAGGATGACATATGGCCTGTTGTGAGCTGATTCCAACCTCATAAGCGAACACGGGCAAAACATGCTGGATATCTGGATATTTCTTCTGGAAAGGTTTTTTCTTGCTCCCCTGCTGCCAGGTGCAGTCATTGCTCCCATGGCCACGCCTGATTGCGTGGCTCCCCTGGATCCTGGTTGTGGGGGACTGGGAAGATGCTGAACAGTGGAAAAAAAAGTGAAAAATTACGGAATAGCTATAGGTGGAATGAATAAAATATCCAGGACTTTCAGTCTTTTTTCCTCCTTGATGAGATTTTCGAACTTTTCTGAGGCTACTAGCTTAGTGTTGTAGGTAAGAGTTTAGATTAGTTTTTCCTGAACCAGCTCCTTCATACATAGTCATTAATTTGTGTACTGAATCTGGATACTGAATAGCTTAAATGAAATTACCGATATGGAATAGGTTTTTCCAGGCTGGGGACCAATTAAGGATATAATTCCAAACTTCCTGCATCGATCCTCTGCATTATTTAATCATAGATTTTTCATATTTACCGAGATGTGATAATCACTCATCAAACTGTTTGTAGTTCCTCTGCCCGGGCTGCAGGACTTTTCTTTCTCTCCTGCATCAACCCAGCCATTTCAGATCTCCAAATAAGGCACTGAGACAAAGGAGAATTTGTCTATGTCAAAGTATTCAATTGTGTAGCTGATTTAAATGCAGAGCAATTTGCTGTGTGTTGTACAATCAAATGGAGTGGGATTTAACTGCTGGGGAAGTTTGCAGGCTTTGCGCTGCGGCTGCGGAGTCTCTCTGGCTGTCGTCTGAATCAAGGATGACACCCAGTGGCCGCACAACTCCAGTCACCAACCGAGGCACCAAACACTTGTTTCTTTGCACCTCAGCCCACAAAAGCAGGGAATTAAATCCCAGTCCAGCTAACACCCTTGTGTCCTTTGAGTTATCTGAAATGCTGTTCTAACTCATGGCTTCAGGTGAGTCGCTTTTTAACCCACCTATATAATTTTTTCTAACTTGTCTCATCCTTCATATTTCCTGCAAGTTATCGACTAGGTAGTTATTTTTATGTGGAAATAATCTGTTGTGTCTTAATAGGAAAATGTATGTTCTGCCTGTAAATCAGAGAGGCAGAACATTTGTCTTTTGCTGTCTGAGGCCGGGGTAAAAAGGACTTACTTAAAATGAAACAGCTTGGTCCAAAATTTCATTTTTAACCCTCCCCAAACCCAGCCATTGCACACCACCAAAGGAATTTAGGTATTGGTTTAACTTCTCTCAATTTTGTGAGTGTGCTTTGTCTTATGCCCGGTTTAAGAAACTGGGTTCCTCTCCAGCTGCTCCCTCCAGCAACAAAACATTTATTTGCTGTTTTCTTTTAAAACGCAACTAGAGAAAGAGTTGTTTAAAGTATTTATAGTATTTACTAGCCTAACCATGAGTATATGAGGCCATGCCAGAGCTGTTTTCTGCTTTGGGGCTGTCTCACTGCAAACCTCCACAACCCAAACCTGATGTGCATCAGTAATACCTTGGCATGTCCCAGCAGAAAAAAAGGCAAATCAGTCAGTCCCACTCTTCTTCATGGAAGTGCAAACTTCCCACAAGAGTTATAAAGTTGGTGCTTGAGTGCGTCCAGAGGAGACAACGAGGTTGGTGAGGGGCTTGGAGCACAAACCCTATGAGGAACAACTGAGGGAGCTGGGGTTGTTTATCCTAGAGAAAAGAGACTCAGAGGTGACCTTGTCACTCTCTACAACTCCCTGAAAGGTGGCTGTGCTCAGGTGGGGTTGGTCTCTTTCTCCAGGCAGCAACTGACAGAATGAGAGGACACAGTCTCAAGCTGTGCCAAGGAAAATATAGGCTGGATATCAAGAAAAAGATTTTTACAGAAAAGGTAATTAAGTATTAGAATGGTCTGCCTGGGGAGGTGGTGGATTCACCATCTCTGGATGTGTTTAAGAAAAGACTGGATGTGGCACTTGATGCCGTGGCTTAGTTGAGGTTAGGGTTGGGGTGGACTTGATGATCTCAGAGGTCTCTTCCAACCTGGCGGTTCTGATTCTGATTCTGGAAGTTGGTAATTCAGTAACTTGGGAAAGGATTTATGGCTGAGGGCATGAATCTTTAGATCTTTAGATCAGATGGAAGCTGAGGGTGATAGAGTCTCCTGTGTCCTGCCATGGTTTTGTGTCACTGCAAACACCATCCTGCAGTCCTGCAAACACCTTGGCTTAGCTGGGGATGGTTCTCTGATTCACTGCAGGGACCATGGGTCTAAAAGTGACACGTTGTAACCAGCCCAATTAACATCTCTGCCCAAGCATGTGGGGCAGTCCTTTGCTGGTCCCCATCTTTCTCCTCAGAGCAGTAAAGCTGAATCAATGTGACATACATGGGTCTGATCCAGCCCCATTCTCCCATGATCTCACCTCCTCTGAAGTCTCTCCTAATACTCAAATGGCTTTTTTAATACCTGCTCTATATATCACAATGCAATATATCGCTGGCTAATTGTGTGAGAGTGATTTCTTTATGGGAAGGTTTCAAATAAAAAAATAGGACCTGGAGAGAGCAGAGCTATGAAAAGCTGCTGAAACCATGGGGTCAATGCAGGCTGAGCCTGTGCCACCAGCTTCCCATGTAAGTGCTGCAGAGGGGAGGTTTCCAACACACAGAGAGCACTGAAGTGACCTACTAATACTGAAATTTTGCTAGTCTAGTTATTTGGGTTCCAGAAAAAAATCCCATTTTAATTTTTGGAAATGTTTTTCTCCCTCCCTAATTCTCCATTTATAAAAAGGATAACTTGAATAACTACCAAGAAATTTAGCTGTAATGAAATGTGAATGTTTGTGGGCACCTGGGGGAGAAGATGCTTGAGTCAGGTGTTCCCAGCAGGGTTTTTGCAGCTGTAGATGGGCAGTAGGCTCAGCTCTGCTGTCAGGTGGTGAAAGGGACAGGAGGAGACAAATTTGCAGAGCCCTGAGACAGCAAGCTAAGTAAAAGTAAGGCACAATTTAAACAGATGAAAGGGAAATAAATGTATGTAAAGCAGTCAGGAAAATAAAAGATAAAACCCTGGCAGAGGATTAAATGAACACTGTACAGCATTTAAAATGAAGGAATTTATCAAGACTTTAGCCCATACTAGCAGCAGGTAGTGCTGAAAAAGTGAAAAGTTTCTGTGATGTGAAGAAATGCTGCGTGTGCAGGAAGCAGCTGATGTCCAAAGAATGTGTTGGATTTTACCATAGGATTAAAAAAAAAAAAGAATAAAAAAGTTTAAAAGAGCAAGGTAAAAAAAGGTTAAAAAAAGATAATGATTTCATATTAGCTTTGAGGAACAAAAGGCATCTTCAGCCAATTTCTTCACAGAGGTGAGATATCAGCTCTTTTTCTTAGACCACTTCCCCTTTTGGTATTTTGACGCCAATGGAAATGCCAGAGCACAAATAGGTTCCTACTATTTTTTTTTATAGAGACCGGCACAGCTTTTTTTGTGTGTGAACTCTAACCCTGGTGTCAGATAAACAGAAATATGCTGCTCCAGCTCCTTATGCTTTCCCATTCCCATTTTTCCCAGGTGCTTTGGATCCCCATCCTGCTCCAGTGCAAACCTCTCTCTCCAGTAACTGTTTTGCAAGAGGTTACTCTACACCTTCCAGGACTGGTAGCTCCCGCTGAGTTTTCCTTTGCTCATTTTCTTGATTTATGAGGAGATATCACATTAGTCTTTTTTTTTGAATTAGAGTCACATAATCCCCAAAATAAAGAGCTGAATCTTCTGTAAAACTGCTGAAAATAACGTAGCTTTGGAGGAACGTGAGTTGGAAGCAAAGGACAGTCATAAAATGATTTGGAAGGTTGTTTTACAGCTACTGTACTGGAAAGAACTAATGCTGCTCTTGTTTAGAGTGCTTCTAGGAATCATGGGATTATAGAATGATTTTGGTTGGGAGAGACCTTAAAAACCATCCCATTCCACCCCCTGCCATGGGCAGGGAGACCTGCCACTATCCCAGGTTGCTCCAGACCCTGTCCATCCTGGCCTTGGAGACTTCCAGGGATCCAGGGAAGCCACAGCTTCTCTGGGCGACCTGTGCTGGGACCTCCCCATCCTCACAGGGAAGGATTTCTTTACTCAGACTGAGTCTTCTACTCAGACTTTACTCAGATAAAAGGCCAGGATGATCCATTTCTCACTGACCCCTTGAATTCATCTCCTCTATGGATGGGATGACTATATCAGCACTGCTGGAAGCTTTATCAGAACAGAGCACCTTGTCCTGGTCAAGGAGGGGATCTGGAGGAGCAACGTAGAGACTCGTAGGGAAGCTGAGCTGAGTGCAGCCAGGTGGGAAAGTCAGTGGTGAGAGATGGCAGTGAACATGCTGCTGTTTCCAGAAGGGTTCTCACTGCTCCTTCTGGACTCAGACTGCGGGCTGATGTAAATAAACTACTCATGCAGTGTCCCCGGAGTGCATGGAGCATCCTGTGCTAAGGTAGAAATGAACTGTTGCTTTGCCAAGGAGATGAGAGCAATTTAGCTCCTTGAGCTAATTTAGAAACCAAAAGTTAAAATCTCCCTGGGGAAGAGACTGTTTAGGAATAAAGCTATTGGCTAATTAGGCTTAATTGCATTGTCTTGGGACAAGTGATTTATGAGGCCAATCTAGGCCCATGATAGGCCTGCAGGGGTGTGTTCTCGGATTCACCAACTGCATGGCAAATATCCAAGAGCATTTTTTAACTTTGGAGTGAGTCTCCGGGAGAGAAAAACGAGAGAGGTTAATGTGCACTCACATCATCTATTCCCATTCTTATTTCTTTGGCTCCTTTTATGTGGCTCCCATGATTGTCTCCTTGTTCTCTGTCAAGCATTTTCTCTCTCTCTTCCTTCAAATCTTTCCTTGTAATTAAGCTGTATCTTCAAGCAATCTCACCCCTTTTCTCATTATAAAATATCCTTCTTGTTCTTTCCTCCTTGAAGGTCTTCCCCGTTTGTTTTGTCATCTTTGCCCTGGCTGGGTTTTAAGGAGATTGTAAAGGTGCTGTGTGTGAACTCTGCACCACCTATGGGAAAATTGGTGCGAGTCTGGAAGGAATTTGTTGTTCTCATTCCCTGAGCTCGCTCCCAAGCATTTTTCCTCTTGGATCACACTGAAGGGACGGACGTCACTTGGTGTGTTATGCTGTGGTCCTGCCCCACTCCCAGCCTCGGGCATGAGAGGGGGGTGGCTCTGTTCCTCTGTTCCTTCCACCTTTGCTCTCCCGTATTCTGCCTCGCCTTTCCCATCGAATGGTGTAAGACACAACGGCTCCAGCACATGAAAGGAACCCACAGGCTCAGCCTGATGGAAAGGTGAATGTAGCCTGGGGGCAACTCTTGCATCCTGTTAACGAGCAAGGAAGGGATCCCGGGGCTCTCCTTGGAGTCGGGATGGTTGCTGTGATTTCCCCTCACACTTCAAAGGCCGTGTGTTGTTATCTGCCTGCTCTCTGTGCCTCAGTTCTCCACTTCCAGGCAGGTAGATTTGAAAGCACTTTGCCGTGTCTTGATTATTTTTCCCAATAAGACAAAGCAGTGAGTTTTGTTCCTGCTGAATGGATTTACGGAAATGCAACACTCATGCTGGTGTTACAGACCTCTAAGAAAATGGAAAGAAAACCTTCTTTGCCTGCTTTTTTAATAAGTCACAAAAAGAGGTGTTATTTCTCCTCTTATCCATTCATCTGTGTGTTTCTGTAGCCACCTCACAGAACCTTTCTATATTAGGGAGGAAAGAGTTTATTTGTAAGGAAAAAAACCTCTAGTAAATTTTCTGCCATTTCCACTAAGAGCTCGCTTACCTCTGTGCAGAAATGTGCTGGAACTAATGCAATTTTGCATCTGGGATTTCCTACTAGATGTTGACTCACTTTCAGTGTTTGATCATTTGTCACTTTTTCTACTTCAGAAATTTTGGAACTTTCTATGAAGCTTTCCTCCTAAGATTCTCAGTTAAACCTGTAGTTTGCACATGCCCCTTAAAAATGAGATTTGCTCATGCTTTTGTATTGGTTCATTCGACCACAGTGGGGAATTGTGTCTAATTTCTCCTTACAGAATGTGCTTTGATATCATGGTATGGATTGAAATTGCTCTAAGCTGAAAGCACCAGCAAGAGCCTTTACGCTTTTGTACCATTGATAGTTACCAGTTTTCTCCCCATTTATGTCCCTTGACTATATTCCTGTAATTGTCAGCTGTGGGTTCAAGGTGGGGTTTTGTGCCCAGGATGTTCCCAGAGCTGTTTGTGTCCCTGACCTGGCTGAGCACCTCTCTGGCTTTAGCTGCAGCTCTGGGGTCACACATACAGCTCACATTGTGGTTCATGTCTCAGCCAGCACCTGACTCAAACCATAACCATTTCCAAAGGTGATTGGAAGGTCATTGCTCAGGTTAAGGAAATAATTCAGTCTTGTTGCTTTTTGCTAAGTTGGCATTCTGAGTTTGTGCATGGGGGGGATTATGAAAGGATCTTTCTTTTATTTTTGCTTGATTCACCACTTGCACCTATTTGTTTCCACATGTTCATGGGGTTTCTAGTCCTCATACTCCCTCTTTCTCCTGGTTAAAACTTCTTTCCAGCACTCAGCCAAGATAAGGTCTCTCCAGGTCAGAAACCTTCATATTTTTCTTTTTCTTTTGTCTCCCTTAATCAAATCCATTTTATCCTGAAGTCCAGCAAAAGACATCCACAGCCTGCTGTCTTTTATTTCTTACCCATCTCCACAAGTCTTTGAATCAAGAGCTTCCTAGGGGCCTTCATGACATATATTGTCTATTCTTGCCCACTCGCTGCAAGCCATCCTTCCTCTCACTTTCCATTTGTGAAATACTTACTTTCACACCTCTTTGTCCCTGCTGGTAAATTTTTGCTGTCACAGTGACTACTCCTCATTTGTCACCGGAGTAATTTTCATTGCTTGCTGGCAGCTGCCTCTTGCTGCCTTGCTCTGTGTGGAAACTGCAGTGCAGCTCCAGCCACAGAGAGCTCGCTCAAGTGTCTGAAGAGGAGTTTCTAGTGAGATGCTGGGAAAAAAACACAGAATCTTCCCTTTCCTTTTCCTTTCCCTAATTTCTCAGTCGGCATGACATCAATTCACTGATCTAATCACACCAGGGCAACTGTTTTGGGAAAACAAAACAGGTTCTTTTTGTCCCATGCCATGAAAAACAGCTGCTCAGTGTGAAGAATTATTTATTATTTTCTTTAGCTGTGTACAGATTATTGAGCAAAAATGGAATAGTTTTCTACTGAAATTTGGTTTTTCAGCATTCCCTCTTGTTTCCACTGACAGTTTTCTGAGATGACTTTCGAGCAACCCATTGTGAGCAAGGGCAGGGAGATTTTGTCAGGATGTGTTGAAGGTCAGAGTTTCAGGTACAGTTATTTTCTGACAGCAGAGTAAGTCCATATAAATGTCTTTGATTCTTCTCACCTGCTTCCAAAGTGAGAAGAGCTTGGAGCTCCTGGTGCTGGTCTGGTGCTGGACCTCATGTCAGACATGACGTATTTACATTGGAGCTCATGTTCAGACCCCATAAGACTGCTAGTTTATGTGCTAATAAAAATTTAGGCAACCACAGCCCAATAAAGAAAGGCCCCTAAGTCACATTTTTTCTTATTTTCTAGTGATGGATGAAATTTAATCTTTTTGAAGAGAAACTCTTTAACAACTCTGAATGATCCCCATTTCTGTTCTCCCTTAATTATTCAATGTCTTAGACTTCAGCTGAAAAGACTTCACCCGAGTTTTCTTCCTTCAGTACTACTTAGTAAATATTTTGTAACACAACTACTGGATTCTGTGGCAAATTTGCTGGCACTTGAAACTATGAATTCAATTAGTTGTAGCCACTGCCATAAAAAAAAAACACAAAACAAAACTCATCTAATGTGGATTACTTCTTGTTTCAGGCAAAGAGCAGAGGTGACAACTTACATTTTAGCTAATAAGAATTTCTGGTATGATAAAGGTCTTGCATTAATATTGTGATTACTCTATTCAGAAACAACAAAGACCCAAGGAAGCGCAACTTCCCAGATCGTAAAAATTTTATGTTATATTTCAGTCAGACACATTTATTATTTAGAAATCTATCTAGATATCCTCCCCTGAAAGATTTATTCAAGGGATTGCAGAAACTGTATAGTTCAGTAAACGCATCATAGCAATCAAAACTATCCAAGTCTCCTTTAAGTCAGAATTCACATTTAAAAGTAGCTCTAGGAGGGATTGTTGTTTTCACTTGTTTAATTTAAATTTGAAATAGTCTAGAAAAAAATAAAGGAATTCTTAAAGACTATAACATGCTTTTTTTTTTTATCACCATAAAATAATTGAGAGCTCTTCAGTACTTTATAAAAATCACTGAGAACTTTATTAATATCTCTATGAGTAAATTGGCTCCCTGCTTGATTTTTAATTTCTGGTCTTAGGCAGAATATTCAATTTCCCCTTACTAAATGTGTGAACATACTGTTGGCTCTATTCCCCCTTTTCATATATCTGATATTTGGCCAGTGAAAGTGTTATACGAGCACTTTGTGATAATAGTTGTTCATAAGCTGATTTAACAGTTTTTAATTCAACTTCATTAGCCTTAGGGGGTTTGTTTTTTTGTGAAATCTTCTCCTGGGATTTAATTTAGGCTCCCATTTTGTCCGCTGTTGGATCGTACCTTCCTTTTGCCTGATCATGGCGAATGAAATTATCGCCCCTTGCCGCCATCGCCTCAGCGGTTTGGTGGAGAGCCCCGAGAGGCTCCAAAGGGCCCTGATTGGATTGGCAGCATTGCAGCCATCCCTCTTCCTCCTGCCCTGGCCACAGCAACTTGTTCCCTGCTGCAAAAGGGAGCTCAATCTCCTTTTGTTTTGACCTGGAGGGGTAATACGGATGGACGCGTTGAAATTGGTGTATTCCCACTTGCGCGGAGCCTAAAAGGCTAACAAGGTAAAGATCAATCCAGGAGGAGTGTGTGCACCCTCTGTCTTCCAGCACCCACGAGCTGTAAATCACCTTCTGCTGACCGAACAGCCCAGGTTTTTCACCCAAATGCCTCTCTAATGGTGGCAACAGTTTTGTTAAATCACCCACCTGGAAGAGCAGCAAAGCTCAGGGAGCTGAGAGCTGCTCAGCTACTTTTGGAAAGAGGGTGATCACTCAGATCTAGAAGTTTCTTAATTCCATTCAGTGCAGTTGCATAGTTTAGTGTCATTGTTTAAATTATTAGACTTTTTCAGGATTTGGGTCCTTGCTGTTAAAACTTGCTGCTAGGCAGAAAGTGAGTTCAGCTATTTTTTGACCAAGACAAGCCTCAAAATAGAGGAGAAAAATTGTCTCCCTTTAGATGGTACTGAAAATGCAAGCCTCTTAACAGAAGAAAAATGTCATGCTATTAGCCTCTAATACAATCACATTACTTTGGTCCTTTGACAAAGTAAAGCCTCATTGATATTAAATATGAAAAGTCCCTACTTTCACAGTAGCAACTTTTCATAAGGAGTTTTGATTTTTTTCCACCGAGTTCTAAGAGACTGGCCCATTAATAATGTATGGTGCCGCTCACAAGTCACATATGCTTAATAATTAGGAAACATTTGTAATGAGTTGAAAAGGGTAAGGAAAGCAGCAGAGTGTGTGCAAGTCCTAAACTACAGAAGTCTGAGGCTAATAATTACCTGGGCTTCAAAAGCTTTTCAAATCCTAACAACAGATCCTGCTTAAAATTAACAGGCACTGCACAGAAGAGAATAATGAAACAAGTCCAAGCTTACCATTTGGGATAAAGGATAGCTAAAAAGATATAAGGAAAAAAAAAAAGGCTTTAAATATAGCTTCTGGCAATCTTGGCAAAGTTTTCTGAAGGAGACTGTGAGAGTTGGTTTGAAATATTGCTGAAGTCCAACAGGGGTAGCTGCTATAACTCCCTTAATCCCCTGTGCAAATCCTAGCCCTTACAGATATATACTGCGGGGCTCCTCCATACCTGACAGCTTCTCAGTATGGGAGGAATTTCACCTACACAAGGGGGTTAAAACCATTGAATTCTTGATTTCAGTGATGAAACCGAGAGTTACTTTTCCATTATTCTTTGTTTTGATTAAACAGACCCCTCATCATTTCAAACATTATTTGAAATGTCCTTTCTCCCTTTCAGTGAGCTGTCAGCAAGGAAGTTCTGGGTCAGAGCAGGACCCTGCTGGGAACCTCAGTATGGAGAGGGTGGGGTGGAGAGGAATAAAACATTGTCCATCCACTTGGGATTGTTTTGTTTCAGCGTAGCGGTAAAATACCGTGTGGAATTAAGCAATAGAAATACTGATTTAAAAAAAACCCAAAAACCTAACCTTATCAGAAATGCCGGTTAAGTGACCTAGATCAAGAAAATTATTAGATTCTGAAGTGAAGAGAAACCTAACACTGGCAACAACATTTGAGCATGAGGTGGTAATTTGGAGAAAGGCTGACCGTAGGGGAAAAAAACAAGTGACATCAGCTTCACCTGCACATTCCCTTTCCTTATCTGGATATAAAAAAAATCCTGTATATGATACTCCAAATAAATCTACCTCTTCATCATTACATGATCCTCATTGCTAAATATATTTGTGTATATATTATATATATATTGTGTGTATATATATAAAATATATATATTATATTTGTGTATATTATGTTTGTGTATATTATATATTGTATATATATATAAATGTGCTAAATGAGCACAATTTCACAAGTATATTCTCATCCCTCACTGCAGAGTTCAGGCAGTCCTGAGCAGAATTCCTAGAGATGAGGGCTTGAGGCACGGAGAGACCAAATGACTCATCAATGATCAGACAAGTCTGTGATAGCAAAGAAAACTGAAACTCCTTCTCAAACTCCAGCCAGTGAGCCAAAAATATGCCATGTAAAGCAGGGAGCAGGTTTTTCTGTTTTCTTAGTTGGTGTGTGTATGTGTCATTCTATTTATTCTGAGTTTTGGCATTGAATCCAAAGAAACACAATCGTGTTCATGTGCTTGCAATAAAATTAATGCCATAGAAATTAAATTAAAACATATAAAAATTGCAATTAGAAGGCTGCAGTAAAATTAATGCAGAGTAGAATGCAAAGAGTTGAGCCCAGCTGTTGAGCCTGGGGACCAGGTCTGTGCACAGAGGTTGTGGAGAGCTGCTTGTAGATTTGGGTGAGAGTAAGGTGGCTTTGATGGGGCGAGGGAACTGCCTCTGTGAGTTTGGTTTCTGGCACTGACCTTTGAGTGCAGCAGCATTAGGAGATGCTCCTGCCGAGAAGCTGAATCTTGGGTACTTGTTTTTCTCTGTATTGCATTACATGGAGCCCAGGAAACTGGAGGAAGGTGCCTCAAAATATGGAATTAAACTTTCAGTTGAGCTGGAGATTCAGGTATGGATGTAAACCATGTTCAGAAATGTTTTTGAGTTTGAGGAGCTGATTGTGCCATTTGTTGGTTTGGTTTGGTTTGTTGTTTTTTTTTTTTATCCATGAATTTGAAATATGAAAGCTGGGCTTTGGGTGTGGTACCACCACATTCTCCTAGGCAGAAGAATGATGGTCAAACATGGTCAGATGTGGATTGTTCCTACCTCCAGGCTGGCTCCAGCCTCCAGGCTTTCTTTGTCCTTTTGTAGTTTAATTTCTAAGACCTCATGGGTGTTTTTGTGACACATATCCTTCTAAGAGAGTGATATTTATATTCAATTAGCAATTAACCTCTTCCCTCTAAACTTGTGTCACACTGCACTTGTGCCTATTGCTTGCCTATCTTGGGTCTTTAGGGTGTCTTAAGACATGGATGTGTTCTTCAACCAGCCAGTTATGCCACGGACATATAGGACTGCAAGGAACTGAAATCAATGATTATTTTTGGCCCTTTCATTCTTTTCCTTGCCTTTGCAGACGTGGCGTAAGTTCTGCCTGGCTCTGTGTAATGAACTTTGGGAGCAGTGACAAGTCTCATTAACTCCTCAGAGCTGATTCTTCCTCATGGCTGGAACAGCAGCATGAAAAAAATCAGACAAATCTTTGCCAACACCTGGATGCTTTTGCAAAATTAAAGCAATGTGTGAATGAAGAGCTTAGCTGCCACCCAGCAGCTCCTTTGTGGACACAGCCTGGCCCCAAACTGCCTGTTTATGATTTGGCTTAATCCATCCTTTCATAAGCATAACATGCTTTGCTGGTATATGCTCCTAATATAATCTAAATAATGACTATGAAATTTCCAGCTTGCTTTGTGACCTGATAAGGGAGAGGAGACAAACTGCTCCGTGCCCAGGGAAGCTGGAAGATGTAAAATCAAGAATTACAAATTTCACACTGTATTCCTCTAGCTTTTCAACTTGCCTTCCTCTGGATGTGAAATTATTATCTCACACAATGTAATGACAGGATACTTCCAACGCATTGCCCTGGACTGTAAAAGCTGGGCCACATTAATGGTATTCCCCTGTTTTCTGTACCACTACTTGAGAGTTTCTGTCTCTTTATCTTGCTAAGACGGGAAATGAGACCCGTGTTGCTCCAGGCTGTAAATTATAAATGAGTAGCATGATCATCTGTAACGCTGAAGCAAAGGTCAAAGGAATTTTTTTGTATTTTTTCTGTGCTCTTTAACTGTATCTCCTTTGATGTTTACACTGCACATGCATCACAGTCATTATTTCCCGCACTCATTAACGCAGCTACAAACGAGATGACTCAAGCCATGAACAACCAGTGCTTCAGTCTAATGCAGACAGGGATGTAGGAGGAAAATGAGCTAAATAAAAATACTTATTGAAGGGATTGTTCCCTGGTCTAAATGTCCTTGAAGAGAGTATGACTAAATAAGGGGATACTGTTCCTTTCTGCAGTCATTTTCCAGCCCAGAAAACCTTTGTTCACTGATTTGTAAAGCAAGAGAACGTTTTGGAGTTAAAAAAAAAAAGGAATTTGAAAACTTTTCTGCAATATTTAATTATATTCTTTCTTGTTTCATGAAACCGAGCTAATAACTGTTTGCTTTAAATTTCATGTGGCACGTGGAAAAATTCTGTGCAAAGAGTGGAAGTGGCAGAATTCCCTGGAAAAGTCTCAGTGATATCAAACTGTGAGGGCATAGACAAGGTTGGATGGGTCCTTCCGCAACCTGGTCCAGTGGAAGGTGTCCCTGCCCATGGCAGGGGTTGGAAAGAGATGCTCTTCAAGGTGCCTTCCAACCCAAATCATTCTATGGTGGCAGTGGTTTTATTTCAGGTATAGAATAGAACAATCTATTTTAAAGTTGTTTTCTAACAGAAGGGGTCTTGTAGGAACATGCTCACCTTGCAGAAAAAGACAAAGCTAGTTTGGCGCTAATTTAGTCTCATTTTTTGGCATGATTTCTCAATGGATTTCAAATATGCTTTTGCTCCAGGATGGAGAGATGTTCTCTGGGGAGGTGTTCCAGGAGCATCTCTGCTGAGGAGCCTTCGGAGGCTGCTGGGGAAACCTGGGACTGGCAGCACGGTGCTGCAACCAAAGCCTACCCATCACTGAGATAACGATTTTGATTAGTGGTGTGTTAAAACAAGCGCTTAGTTCGGATAAATTTGCATTTTTTAATTTCTAGTGGAACATTTGCTAGATTAGACCTTTATCTCCTTAGACACTGATTTTTAACACACTTCCCACAATGGATTTTTTCTGCCATGGGAAGCATGTAACTTGACAATTCCATTGCTAACATGTTTAAGGTGTTTTTAATCACAAGCCCATCCTATATGGCCTTTCAGAGCCTTCCACTTCATCTATTTTGCCAAAAGTTATGAGTTTAAATTCAGAATCTATTTAAGTCTTAGTGCCTTTGTTTTTGAGGCAGGAATATTTGAAATGGCGACTGCAGTTCAAAATGCTCACTTTGCATGCAGAGTAACAACTCTTTAATAAGAATTTTTACTGCAGTGAGTTAATGTGCAGTTTTATTGCCTATTATTTCTAGTGAGCATTTATAAAGCGTTATGTTTGGGGTTTAACACCTTAGCTCTCTCCCATCACAACAGGTTGAAATTTGGCATAGCGGTGGCAACCTTCATTTCAAAATTTTCACAGAAAATTGTAAACAGCAAATCGCTATAATTTGTGAAGATTTTGTTAATTTCCATGCTTTGAAGCCTGTCAACTTAAATGTCAAATAACGTGACATCCATATGGACCATTAGATCAATGAGAGTGTAGGACCAGAGCTGCCTCAAAGTGCACATCCTGCAGTGACACCTCTGAAGTTCTAGAACAGCCAAAAGAAAAAAAATAAAAAAGAGGAAAAGCAAATTGTCAGATTATGGTAGGAAAGGGCAAGACAGCTAAAACTGTCTTTGAAAAAAAAATAAAAAAAAAATCCTTCATTCTGTCATTTTGGAAAAGTTTTGAAATTTCGCTTTCCAAGTTGCCTCCGTGGTGCTGCAGCTGAGATCTGGGTTGAAGCCAACTTCAGAATTAGCGAGTTTTGAGCATTCAAAGTGCAACCAGAGAGCTTTTCATCAGCCCTGCTCTGGGTAATGGCCTGATCGATCTGCGTTTTGTCTTTGCTTTCTGGGTGTGGTCCAAGCGGAACCACAGTATTGTTCTCTCCTTCTCACAGACTGTTAGTCCAGATGTTTTATTTCCTATGGAATTCTTTTCCGCTTAAAACTTTTTGAAATTCACAGGATGTGTGTGCGGTTGATATCAGCAGATTGTTGCAGGAACATACAATATTCATGGTTTACAGTGCAGAGTTGTCTATATATTAAAGAGTTCCTATAAAATAACTGGAATATCTTTTATGATTCGAAGCATCAGTAACGGAGTCACTCGGGCAGAGGCTCCGTTGTGCTTTATTTGGGGTGTGCTCATTTTGGCAATGTAATATCTCATTTAAAATGGATGTATATTGCGCTATTAATTTTCATGGGTCTCAGAATAATAAAAACATCAGGCAGCAATAAAGAAAAAAACATGCCTTTTCTGTAGACCCTCTGTTTAGATGCAGCTCACAGAAGTAAACATAAAACCTGTGTTGTTATACAGAAATACGAACTACCTTATTTTACACTCTGCAGTATTCATATAACAAGTTTCTAACTCAAATGTGGTCTTAATTCTGCAGAGCTCAGCTCTTTTAGGCAAACTACAAAATGCTCCTTTAGGGAGGGGCCATGGCTTTCTTTTTCCTCTTTGCTTCCAAAAAAGTTGTGACCTTTACATATAGATTTTTTTTATTATTACAAGTTTTACCAGGCTTCACTCCTAAAATTTTGCTATCTGGTGTGGGGAAAACTGAACAAAGCCGTGGCAGAAATGGTGTCCAATATGTCCAGTTCTGGAGAGCTGAGAAGTTCAGGAAGGAGTCTGTGATGGTGGTTTCTTGATATTGTAAAAGCGTTGATACAGGGGAATCTCAAGTAGGACTGAGATTATTATATAATACTGATTATTATTGTGTGTTATACTGATTATTAATATATATATTATATAATACTGATTATTAGTCACTGATATCACTGTGTTGCTGAGCAAAGAAGCAGAGAACCCAAGGGAGGTGGGGAAAAATTCCCTGAATTTGCAATATTGGTTTTATCAGCACTAGTGTCCTGGCAATAGGTGATGCAGTGCATCCAGATGCTTTAGAAAACTGTTTATAGCAATGCCCTTAAACATATTTTCCATTAAATGTGAGTTAATAATGTAATGTCATTTTAATGTCCAAGCTCAGACATGTTATCTTTTAAATAATTGTAGGGGGTTTTTTTCAGGAGATGATCTTAAAAGAAGGAATATTGCATTAAACTGGTTTGGGTTTTATTTTAAAGAAAGTTTTTTAAGAATAAGTTTAGTTTAGGAAAACAATCCTACAGTAAGGATGAAGAAATACCCAGACAATCCTCTTTCCAAGGTCTTGTTGTCTACTTGTTGTTCACCAGAAAGTTCTTTTCTTGGTGAAACTAAGATTTTATAACTCCTTTTAGCTTTCAGTACGCATTAAACTAAATTTAAGAGCAGGGAGAGAATGGTTTGAATTTAATACCTTGGAACCAAAGAGTGGAAATATTTCTGTACTACTTTTTGTTTTCTGAAGTGGATTCAGAGAAAATGGATATTGTTAAAATCAATAGTTAATTGAAAGATGTGGTGTGTTTTATCATTTGCAGTAAAAGAGAAATTCTCACATGGTAATGTTAAGTTTTTAGTGTTAACTCTTTATAGAATTTATTGCATTTTTATGTCATTGTTAGAAATAAAATGTATTATTAGAAATGTATATATTGCTTCTCTTATATAATTCTTAATACTCAAAGCTAAATTAAAAGATATTAAGATTTCTGTTAATTTATTTTCTTTAAAAAAATCCTAGGCTAATCGGCTGGTGGGGCCATGAGTACAAAACACGATTCCTCATGGAAAACAGTATGTACTTATACACTCAATTTTATTTGATTTATATATATATAACCAGCTTCACTTTTGTAGCCATTTGAGGAGAAAGGACAGAACTTTGCATTCCCTCATTTATGTTAAGGGCATTAGGCTAAACTCATCCTGAATAATGTGAGGCAGTGGAGTTAACAAAACAAATGTTGGAATGAATTTGTGTTTGGGCACAAGGGTTTGACTGTCTGCTCCTAGACATTTTGCTGAAATACCTTCAAAATGCAGATATAGAATATGGCTGAAACTTTCAAAGTATCTCAGTGAGTTAAATTCATGAGTCTCTGAGGAGAGAGGATCTGCTATCAGTCACTGGGGTAATATCTTTCTTCAGGATTAATTCCACTGGAATTAACGAGAACTTATACAAATAAAGGTAAGGCAACCTGACATAAGTCACAAAATCCCACTAACGTTTCAGCATCTCCAAATTTCCTATACTAGGGAAGGATGGGTTGGAAGGCAAACCTGCTATGAAATAGTGAAGTGCTTATTGTCCCAACACAAAATGAGAAGTCCTGTCCAAACCTGACAGCTAGACTGTTCAGCTCCAGTTTAAACTACGGCAGAGGGAATATCCTGAGGGATCAGGATGAGAAAGGAGCTTTTTGGTTTGATTGGTTGCTTTGTTTCTAATATATTTTTAATTTTCTGAGGCAGCGCCTGTTGATGTGGCTTTGGCTGGAGAGCACCTCTCTAATAGCCTCAGTCTGCTCTTTGTTTTCAGACCAAATGCAAGAGAGAGGCACTATGGAAAGCCAGCAGGAGACACAAATTGCCTTGAAACCCTGCTAGAAGAAGAAGAAAAAAACGTTGTTTATTCATTTCCATGAGCAGTTTAGAGGGGAGAAGTTGGGCATTACAGAATTAGCCAGTCTGCTGTGCGTGAAAAGCGTTTCCTCCGCCGCGTTCTCCCGCTCCGGCGCCGGAGCGTGAGATATGAACGGTGACACAGAACTTAGAGAGAGGCTTTTGTAGATTTATTAAATAGATTCTGTGAGATTTCACAGCCCAAAGTCTAGGCAGCTCCTCTCCTGAAGTGGCCTGAAGCTACACTTAGCTGCATATGCAGCCTCCCATGTGTCTCGTCAGCTCAATAAAGTTAAGGAACGTGATTCCTTGCTCCGCGTGAGCGTGCCTCTGCTGACTTGGAATTTCTCTGCCTCGTGCCAGCCTTAAAAGAGATTCAAGTGTAAAGGTGGCTTTAACACACACCATTTAAACAAATTAATTGCCGTTCTCTGGTTCCCATGAAGCTGCTAATGAGGTCTTCTGCTGGATAAAATTGGGCTTCTCTCGAAGTTGAAAGTATTAGCTGGGAATAGATTGCTATTTCCTTTTAATGACCGATTCCTACGGGCCGCATTAGGGAAATATTTTACTGCGTGAGGACAGGCTTCAAGATAAGGTCTGATCCATTAAAATGAAGAAATCAAAAACACTAATATAAGTTATTCATTTTCCAGAATTACAACTAAGTGAAGGAATTAATGGATTCCGGTTATCAAATCCTCCAATTTTACTGGTCTGTGCCCTGCATGCCAGTTTGGAGGTAAGTAATTGCTTTACTTTGAGTCTGAATTTGAGAGTATAAAAATGTTTAATGAATGTTACGTGTATTATTGCTGCCTCCCTTAAAGAAAATGTGGAAATATTTGAGAATTGAAAAGGAGAAGTAATGAAAAGCAAACAAAATAACTCCACAGCCCTGAGAGACTAAGGCCTTTAATGAATATACTCATCTCCCCACATCTCTCACAATATCTGCTGGAAGACCCCGAGTTGGACCCCAGAGTATTTGAGGTTTGCACCTCTAAACCTGACCTCTAGCAATGTGCTTGTCCCTGCTTTTAGGAGCTCAGTACAAACAGCACCTTTATCCCACAGAAATATTCGGGACTCAAAATCATAGAATAGTTAAAGTTGGAAGAGATCTCTGAGATCACCAAGTCCAACAGTGACTGGTCTCAGTACTGCTCATGGGAAGGATTATGCTCAGCATCTTCCTACAGAGGAATCATGTAAAAGTTGCATTCAGTGCTGCTGCTTCAGATATTCCACCAGCAAAGCAGACTTATATCCTTTATGAAAGAAAATTAGGTGTCCTGGGGGTACTGGATCAACTGATTGAGTGGCTCAGGGAACCTGTTCTGCCTTTGGTTACAAACAGAAAAGACAGAAACTATCTGCAAATGTTTCCTAAAAGGGGGAATCCTGAGTGTAGCATAGCTCCAAACTGTCTTTTCTTTCATAGAATCATTAGTTTTCTGGTGGACAAAGGAGCAGAGCCCCCTCTCTGTCCTACCTCTGGATGGATCACTGACACTGTGGCTGTGGGAAGGGCAGTCCTGCCATACAGAGCCAATTCCTCCTCTGAAGGTGTGATCCATGTGCTGAAAGCCTCTGATCCATGTTGGACAGCGCAGCCCATTCCTGTCGGAGGGCATGGAGCTGTTCCCCAGACATCTGTGTTTGATGTCCCAGCATTTCTCTAAGGATGGTTCACCCCTGAAATCAGGACTCTCACTCTCTGTGGCTCAAAAAGGGTGTGTTACTCAGTTTTACCTCCTATATGCAATATTTTCCACTACAAAATCATCCCTAAGCTGGTTTTCAAGGCAGCCTTGGGTAGCAAGGTTTTGCCACCAGCTGAAATGGCAGAAATTTGTTTCTGGTTAGCATTCCATAAATTCTAGCGGAATGGCTGAACTGATGCTGGAACAAAGAGCAGTGTCCATATCTGCCCTCTTCTGTATTTACTGAAAAAGCAGCATCTTAAGCAAACAAAATCAGAAAATTGCCAGTTATGATCTCTCCATCTTACATGCAACACTGAAGGACTGCAAAGGGCACAGCCATGCTTCTTGTTCCGCCTGACAATTTATTTTTTTAGCCCTTAAACATCCCATATTTTGTTTTAAACTTTATGTGACCTTCGAGATAAGCTGAAAGCTGTTCTGCCATGACCCAGATTGTCAGTGCTCGGGTTTGTGTGGGCTGGTGTCATTTAGCCCACTGCAGGGAGCCTGGAACAATGAGGGCTGAGCAGTTTCCATCGCCTCCCCTTTCCCTGCCCACATTACCTTTTGGCACAGCCAGGATTTCCCAGTGCTAATTGCTCTAATACAGTGGGAAACAAAATAGTTTTCACGTCTGGCAAGAGATGGCTAGTGAAATTGCATGCCACCTTCACTGGGACACATTAAGCAGAAGGCAGTGTTTCCAATGGAAACAATGAAAACTGCAAGTGTTAATGGATGTTATTCCTCAATAATGCTTAAAGTGACTGTTATGGCACTAGCTGCTGCCTTTTATGGAAAAAAGGGGAGCGCTCTACAGACACATTTTAAAGACCTTTTTCAAAAAATTTCACCCAGGAGACCAAGTATTCCTTGCACAAAGCCTTTGGAAGCAGATTTTTGCGTGCAGCCTAAGGAGATCCATCCCTCATACTCCTGCAAATCCTGAAGGAGTAGGAGGCAGGTCTGTTTTCCCTCTAGCAATGCACTGAACAGTCCTGTGTCTGTTCTGCCTGCCTGGGTGGAGAGGGAAGCACCTCTAGATTTTTGTTGACCCGTGCAACTGCTGACTGCTGGTGGCTCTGGTCCCTGCCACATTTATTCCCTTGCAAAGTCTGTTTTACAGCATCTACATTCTGTTTCACAGACACAAATGCAGAGGTTCTTGGTTTTCTGCAGCATCTGGTGGCTGTGATAGCGTCAGGGAGTGAGGCTTGGGATGTTCTACAAAACAATGATTTCCAGATGCTGCTGAAAACCAGACTTTGTTGTATTTTGAGTAGGATTTCTCTCTCTTCATGCTTTTACAGGTTATGATATAAATCATCTTAAAATTGTTACTTGTCTAGTGTGGAACAGTGATCTCTTGAGAGTGAAGATCATGGATTTTCATCCAGGGCACTGCCTTGCCTCTGATTTGCAGCTGCAGTCAGGGGAGAGAGAACTGTCCACGAGCATTGATGTGCCAGGTCGTGATTTGAAGTGGCTGTTGGGCACTTGGATGTCTGTATCTTGTCATTTTCCCCTGCAGCTAATTCCATGGGAAGAAGGAAAGGGAGGGTTTGAGGAAATTGTTTCTGGGGTTGCATTTCCATCATTCCCTGTAATGGAGCCTTTCCAGAGCAAAAGCAGGAGTTGTCTCACCTTCTGCTCCCAAATTCCTCTACCACATTGATCATGTTTGTGTGGCCAAACAGCACTATCATTTCCAAGCTGCAATTTTTGCTTGTCTCATGGTATTCTGAGTGTCTGAAACTCACCAGTTCTTGTGGCTGTGCAAGAGCACAGAGCTTTTGAAAAAGAATTCAGTGAATGTTTTATTTTTTTTTCCTTAATGTGGACTAGAGATGCCGAGCCTGTACAGGACTTAAAGCTATAAAGGTCAATGTTAGTACCCATTTTGTGCTTTCACAGACAAGAATTTCTACACCACTCATGATGTTTCAGCCTCAGCCCTGGGATTTTGTTAGTAGAGTCATTTAGTTTGGAAAAGGCCTCTGAGATCATTGTATCCATTAAACTGGCACTGCCAAACCCACCACTAAGCAATGTCCTCCAGTGCCACACCCACGTGGTTTTGAATTCTTCCAGGGACATTCCTGCAACGGGCAGCCTGCTCCAATGCTTGACCACTCTTTAGCTGAGAAATTCTTCCTAATATCCAAACTAAGCCTCTCCTGGTGCCACTTGAGGCTGTTCCCTCTTTTCCTGTCACTTGTTTCCTGGGAGAGGAGACCAAACCCCTCCCTGGCAGCACCCTCCTTTGAGGGAGTTTTAGACAGTGAGAAAGCGTGTACCAAAGGTACATACAAAACTTTCATGTGATTTTGAGTTTCTTGCAGCACTCTTGCACCTATAGAAGATTTACGGATCCTCTTTAGACTTGCAGCGGAATGCTCTCTTAATAAACTGGCTTTGTGTGCAAGTTATTTCTGCAAACACAGATGTGCATGAAACTTTTAAACAGTAGGTACAAACATCTGCCATTATCTAAAGCCCAACATTATTCTGTGTTTTCAAAACCCCAATCCTTCCATGTTTATGTAAAACGTTTCTCTGGTATTACTACTTGATTCCAGTGATGATGTGTAGAGAAATCTTTATTTCCTTTTCGTTTTCTACGACAGCTCATTCTCATTCTAATGGTTTCAAATCACCACAGGTTTTCAGTCAGACTACTATGAAAGCATTGAGGAGGAAATCCATTCTGCTCACTGGTTACCTGGAATACCTGATAAAGCATTACTACAGTGAGGATAAAACAAACCCAGAGAAGCCCTTTGTAAGAATAATCACACCATCTCAGATTGAGGAGAGGGGATGCCAGCTCAGTTTGTCATTTTCCCTTCCAATCAAATCCGTGTTTAAAGAGCTGGAGAAGAGAGGAGTAGTTGTAAGTAAATCAAACTTTATCTTCTTAACAAGTAGCAAACTATTAATTTGTTTTTATTCAAATGTAGTCCCATATAAAGCAAAAACCCATTAGGACTATTTCTTACAATTTCAGTTTTTACTTGTGCAAGCAATCAAATGCATAGAGTTATTTTATAAATTATTTGTTAGACTCTGTATTGCCCTCCCACTGTTTATGTCCAGTAGTTCTGGAGTCACTGCTGAGGTTAGAGCTGTATCATGGGTACATCAGGATGGGAGGCACAGCTACAGATTTTCATGACAAGGAGCTCTGAACCTGCCTCTGCCCCCATTTGATCCACAAATTGCCAAAAGCTTTGTGAGACATCGAGGTGGAGCAATGGAAGAGCTGCCATTTCCTTGGAGATGTGTTTTAGCACTCAGAAAAAGAAGCCAGTGAGCAGTACTCCCTTGTAATGGCACAGTTACCATCGAGCACAGCTCCAAAAAGAATAAAAGTGAAATTTAGGGCCGTGCATTGCGTGATTTAGATGTGCTGGGAGGTGAGACTGATAGCATGATGCCATATAAATGAGATATCAGTTTGATTTCTGCTGGTCACTTGTCTTCCCAAAGGGCACCTCTTTTAGGTTTCGTATGCTGCTGCTTTGGTGCTGCCAGGGAATTCCAGGAACTCCTGCTTTTAAGAGGGCACGGGGCCTCACGCTGTTGGCTTGTCTTTGCAATGCAGTGATATTTTTCAAATAGAAGAGATTATTATATTCAGGAAAATGTTCAAAATCACAGTGAAAGGAAGAAAAATGCTGCAATGCCTGTGCCATTACTTGTACCTTTAGAACAAGACACTCACATGCTGGAATGGGGTTTTTTTGTGGGGTTTTTTGGGTGCCTCTTCAGCTCTGGGTTGCTATAGGCACTAAAGTGAATTTTGGGGCTATGTAGCTGGTTTGAAGCCCTCAGTGGCACTGCTAAAGCCCTGCCAATCCTGAGCTTTGCATCATTTTTTTAGGCAAAACTACTCTTACTAAATTTTTCACAATCACGCTCCTCACTGTAGCTCCTTGAGTATCCCGAAGGCTTTACCCGTGCTTCCTTGTCAGTCCAGTCATTCTTCCTTGAAGACAAGTTGTGGCATTTAAAAACCCAGCCTGACAGATAAACATGAAGTGGCCTGGATTTACTGAGTGTTCCCTCTCTGTTTTGCAGTGTGACATGCGAGAACCAAACGCTCTCCGCCTTGCCCCAGTTCCTCTCTACAATTCTTTCCGTGATGTGCACAGATTTATTGAAATCCTGGGATCTGCAATTACATCTTCAAAACAAACAGCGAATAATACTGTGCTATCTGGTGCTTATTGATGGCTCAGCTGTACCTTTTAATCTATTTCTGACTAAGATGCATTTATCCTGCTGAGTGATTCTTTGCTTCGAGTAGACCGAGCTATATCCCATGCAATTTGCAAAAAAATGACTGTGCTTGAATAGTTATTTACAACAGACATAGTTTTATTAAAGCTCATATTTCCACTCTGCTTTGACTTTGACTTCATGAATTAGTATGCTTTGTATATTTTAATGGGGCTCTTCTTAAACATTTTATGTAGTTTTATTACATTAGCCTTGAGAAGCATGGAAGAATTGCTATCAACTAGAACAGGGATGGAAAAAAAATCCCTTCTTTATTATAAAAATTATGCATAATAAAATGTGGAAAATAGACAAATCACCAACTGTTAAAAGATACAGCCCAATTTACATTTTTAATTTAGTAATTCTATTTAAAGCACATGGTATACTTGAAAAGTAAAAAGTTGAACAATTAGTTGTTTCAAAACTCCTGACTGCTGCACAGCGACTTTTTCAAAGGGCCCAATATTTTGAAATTCTGGTTTAATGAATGATTTAATCGAAGGATGAATTTACATGGCAGATAACTTCTTTGGCGCGATACAGTTGGCCAAAACAAAAACATTTTATCTTTCTAGGTAGTCCTGGTGGAGAGGAGGAGCTGGAGAAAGCTGGGAAGAGTTGCAGACATGTAAGGCAGTGTGAAGGGCTGTAGGAGCACTCCCGCAGCTTTAGTGAGGCTTAGCTGGGATTAGGCAAAATGAACCCTGAGCTCTTCAAGCAGGAGCAAAATATCTCATTGTTAACTCACCGTGTGGCCCAAATTTTTACAGAGATTTGTGCCAGGCAGGCAAGAGCAATGTAGAAAAAACTGCTCACATTTCAGCAACTCTTTCTCCAGAGTTGTTTTAAGGCATAAATAACACCTTGGCATAATTGGCAATTAAGCCCTAAAGTCTGTAGCTGTTCACGCAGCGTTTTCCAAGAATCAGCTGAAACTTCCACTCTGATGATGTTCAATGTGTCTCATTTTTGGTATGAAACACTTAGAAAATTGCATCCAGTAGTGCTTTGAATATGTGAAGGGAGCCTGTAATAAAGGCAGGGACAAACTGATGGCATAGGACAAGGGGGGATGGTTTTAAACTGAGGGAGGATAGATTTAGGTTAGGTAGAAGAAAGCAGATTTTTTTACAGTGAAGGTGCTGAAACACTGGAACACTGGAAGTGGTGGATGCATCCCTGGAAACATTCCAGGCCAGGTTGGATGGGGCTCTGAGCAACCTGCTCTGAGTATCCCTGCCATGGCAGGGGTGGGGGGACCCTTTAAAAGGTTTGTTCCAACCCAAACTACTCTGATTCTATGATACTTTTTATTCTACTTCAAGAATAGGAAGGATTTTGGGGGGAGTGAGGTCTTCTCTAATTTCCCTTACAGTTACTTTTGCTGCTTGAAACTTTCACATCTCCTTTCGAGCACCTCCTGCTGCACAAAGAAACCCAATGGCCTTCAGAGCACCTACCCATTCTCCAAAATTCCCCAAGGACGTGCAGTGTTAAAATCCTTGCTGCAGCAATGCCTATTTTATTGGTCGTAATATGCAGGGGAAAGCTGAAAGAACTGCAAGTGCAGCATTTGTTAGCATTTTTAGCGCTTGTGAAGAGAAAGAAGAGCTTCTTTAACCAGAATATTGTTAGGAAGAATAGCACAGGAGTTCTAATCAGTTGGAAATCTCTGTCTCACTCAAGAGGTTTTGATTACACTGACGTCATCTCTCCTCGGTTCAGCTGAGGCTGGGTGGCTGTGTTGTAGGCCAGGTATCTGTATTTTTGTGGGTTTATTTTTATCCCTGCACCTGCAGCTCAGCTTCTTCATCTGCCAAGTGACACCATCTTACAAAAGGACCCTTCTCCATAAAGTGACAGCTGATGCAAAAAAAGCACTGAATATAAAAATGTGCAGGTCCACAGTGCTGAAAAGGGGTTTAACTCAGTGTCTTTGCAGTGTTTGTGTACAAGTGCCAACTGGCTCTCATGTCTTCCCTATAAAGTTAGGAAAGCTTAATATAAATTCAGATATGGATATAAATCATATTATAAAACACCTTATTATGATATCAGCTCAAACCCCAGAGGAATGAGAACCTCAAAATCTCTTTCTAAATAACATCTAGACCTCAGGTTTGGACAAGCTGTCTTGGCAGTTATGGGGAGATAAACAGGGATTTTTGAGAAGTTTGAGATCTGCTTTTAATTCACACACTGTGAAAATGATTTTTTGTGTATTTGTGTATTTGTGTATTTTTTGTGTTTTTGTGAACCACGTAGAAGGTAAAGTACTAATTATATACAGTCCAGGTTTCAAAGACTAACAGATTCATAATTAGTATTTGATAATATTTTGTCTTTTGTAGTATCATTTCAGGCTACAGGTACAAATATTGACTTTACAAATGTGTATTTGTCCTCCAGTTGATGGATTTGATTAAACTCAGAGCATCAAAACTCACTTATTTCAACTATTTTGAGTTACTCTCTCTTTTATATCTGTGACGATAAAACTGAGAGCTCCTTGCATTTTTAGGTATAGATGTCTATATAAATTCAGAAAATTATTTCCAAAAAGTGAGGCGAGCTTATATTGCAGTTTACTCATTTTACTGAAACAAAATTTCAGCATAAGCACCAGTTTCACATGGTCTTTCCCTACTTGATGTAAAAGTTTTGCAAAATGAATAATACTAGAAGTTAACATTAGGTGTCAGTATTTTACATATTATTTAGCAAAAGAATATCAAGGGAAAGAGCTTCTATGGAAAAAAAAAAAAAAGAATATTCCAGTCTGCTTTTTCAAATGCTTTAAGTTATCACAGTTAGAGTAATATCAGGAATAATTATGTGTGAAATAATTAATTGTATATACCCTGAATGCTTCTTGCTAGTTACATCTCTGATTTAAAATTCAGTACCAAGTACCACTGCTTTCTAATTGTGATAACATTTCCTTCTTGGATTGTCTGAAGAAATTACATTTTTCAAATTGAACTGCAGGACATGAGGATCTGTAGATGACAGAAAATTGATACCCAGGTAGAGTGAGAACAAAATGAAGGCAAACGTGAGTATGCAGATCCCTGGTTGTGCGTGATCTTTTTCAGCACAACAAAATTTAAAAATGCACAGAACTCTTAAGCTCACTGCAACCATTGAAAATATGAGGAAAAAATACCACGGGATCCATCTGTGCATTTTTAACCCTGTTTTGCCACAGGAGCACCAAAGACACGGCAAAATCTTCCTTCACAAGCAGCAAAAGATGCCTTTGTCTTCCAAAAGAATGACATACTCTGAGTGAAGAAAAAGGCATGACAGTAATTCTTTCATCCGAGCTCGTGGCGTGACTGAGAATGGGAAGGATGTGGCTCATTTGGAGAGCTTAAACCCCAAAATGTCCTTGTCTGACAACCCACCTTGATTCCATTTTACCAGCAAAATATTATGCATTGGTATATTAAGCAAGAAAGAGGACAGAAAGGATGGAAGATACTAAAACAAAGGAATTAACTTTATAACCTGTGTTAGATATTCCCAGACAGAACTGGGTACAGGTGGGAATTCCCTGTGGAATTCCTGCTCCTGGGGTGGGGTGCGCTTCGCTTGGGTTCACAGAGGTGAAAATGAACATTTTGGGCTAAATCCACGGAGGGGCTTGACAGGATGTGTTGACATCAAAGCAGCCACATCAATATTGTATTTTAATACCTTGCCCTGAGTCACAGAGAATCGTTGAGGTTATAAAAGACCTCCAAGATCATCGAGTCCAACCACCCACCCAGCACTGCCATGTTCAGTGTTCTGATGAAGACATGGCTGAGGTAGGTGTGTTATTTCCTAGTAAATAGTTTATTTACTGTAAAACACTTCAGAGGGAGCTCACCCACCCAGAGACCCCCCAGAACCTCTGCAGGTTCCCAGCTGAACCTCTGGGCACTCAAGTTGGTGCAAATATATTTCTGAAAAGCTGCTCACTCTGTGAGACCAGCTGAGAGACAGTTTTGCATCGTAAGCTTAAACTTCTGTCAATATTTGTGAAATATATTTAGACAGCTTATTCAGAAATGAGTAAGTTATAGATCAGTAATTCATACTTTTTATATCCCGAGTTTTTATTACCTAAACTTAGTCTTCTAAGCATCGTTTTATGTTTCTAGTTAAATATAAGTGAGAATTGATTGGGGTATTTCTCAATGGAATTCTATCTTTATTTCATCATAATTGCTTCATATTTGAATAATGACAGATGAACTACTTCATTCAATTGCAGTTTTAAGGCTTTGAAGTCACAATAGCAGCAAAGGATTTAAATCCTGAAACCATTATTATGGCAGAGAAGACATCAGGGAAAAGGAAAACTTATGGTAGTGTAATTTTCTAGACAGAAATTTCTTCTGCGGTTGCACTTTTTTTCTTTTTATTATTTTTTCTCTGGACATTTTATTAATGTTAAAAGGACCCTGGAAGAAGAGATTGGAAATGCTGAATGAGAGTCCTGCTGTAAGTAAACTTCTGTAGTTATTTGGCTTTGGATCTAGCTACAAACCTTTTAAAATTCTGGGCGGCTGCAATACTGTATTTCACCAATAAAGAGTTCATTAGATCTTTTTTCTCTCTGACATTTTACATCTAGTCCTGAGTACATGTTAATACTCCAAGGTATGAATTTCAAAGTTCCCTTTATCTTTGTGTACAGTTTTAAGCAATTAATCAAATGATAAAATATAGCTTTAAAATTAGAAACGAACTGTGAATTTAAAGTATATGTTCAAAAAGTTGCTACATTATAATTTGGGGGGGGATGGGGCCTCATCAACTGAACTTAATTCTGGTGTTCCTCTTTTTTTTTTTTTTTTTNTTAAAACATGACCGAGTGATCTATCCAGGATGGCTCCTTCTCCTCAGAGGCTACATCAAAGTGGCAGAGACACAGAAAAATCATTATTCAATATGTTCAAAATGATTCCCAGGTGGGGGAAGATTTATCCAGGCTTCTGAAATGAGCGTGGGGGCGAACAGCACCGAGACCCCTTCATCTGAAATAAAAGTGAGCGGCACTTGTGTCATCCCTTTACAAGGCATGAATATGGAGTATAGTGGGGTGGGGGTTGCCACAAAAATTTTGGCAGCAGGGGCCAAATCCAACCTCCTGAGTTCAACTTTGCAACTGTGCTACTCCTGGCACCTCAGTTCTGAAAGCCTGAGGTGGGGTGGCTGTTCCAAAGGTAATTGGGAGAGGAAATCTGCAAAGTTCCCATTGATACCTGAGCACAAGGCATTAAGAACTGGGAGTTTCTAAATGCCATTAATGAATCTCAACAGAAACGTGCTTGTAAATTTTTTTGCCTGTATTTTCTGTTTTACTCACTGGGGTGTGCCAAGCACACAACATCCTGTTTCTTCTTAACAAGTGTGTTATTTTAATTTTCACCTGGGAGGTGAAAGGCGATATTCAGAAATATCCATTCTTCAGGCAAGACATGGGAGCAGTTTTAACATCCGAGCTGAAAGTTTGTTCAAAATGCTCAGATGTTGTTTTGTGTGATATCTAATGTAAACCATTGTGGTTTATCTAATGTAAACCGTTGTGGTGGCTGGTGATGGCCTCTCCCAGCAGCAGGGGAGGTCAGGCTTTGCCTGGTGATGCTCAGGTGCATTTCCTGATGCATCAGATGCTGCCAGTTCTTCCCTTCTGATGTGGAAAACACCTCACAACTGGGAAACTTGTGAATCTGTGGACCTTCCTCTGTAAAGATGCATCTGGACTTCTCTGTACTGCTCCTACTTAAAGAGAAATAACATGAAGGTCTCAGAGGAATTGTGAGTGAAAACATATTCACCTGCTTCTGAGTTCTCTTAATTGACCCTGAAAGTGTGTTTTGTTTTGTTTTGTTTTTTTTTCTTATTTTTAAACACATGTTAAAATCCCACTTATTAGAGAATCATGGAGTCATTTATGTTGGAAAAGATTTTGAGGTCACTGAGTCCAACCTTAGGCCTGATGCTGCCAAGTCCACCACTAAACTATTTCCCTGCTTTTTGTTTGATTTCTAGTTTCAATATAGTACAGTACCAGATTAATTTAATGAATTTATAAACCTATAACAATTAAGTTTCATTTGATTTTGAAAGAAGTTGGATTAGGAAAGATAAATTGCTTCTGCATTAATACAGCAGTGACAAGTACACTCAGTTTTGAGAAGTTACTCTCAACTTTTCAAATTTAACTACTAAATGAAAGATTCTGCATTGCTCTGTATCAGATATGGATGAAGGATAAAGCTATGTGTCAATTTTTGGAATCTCCTAAATTCTGTGGAAGATGATGTATCATACGACTGCTTGGTTTTCATTAGTATTCTTATTTTATTCAAACTTTCTCTCTTTAACTGGATATTAAAGCTGAAGTGATAAAATACCAGAAGTATGAATCACCAAAGTTCTATGTAGAAGTCTGTTCTCCTGACATTTTTCTGAATGAATATTGAAATGCTTCTCAACAAAAGTTCTTGAAATTTCTCCATCAGTAATCAGACCCAGACTTGACTTGAAAAAAAATCCCTTTTATATTTAGTTATGGAAAGCATGCTCTTAGTTATAATGATGATCATTAAAACAAATGTCTTGGAAGGCTACTACTTTCAATTCAAAGTCTCTTCAAAAGCACATGAAAAACCTGATGATATATATAATATTTCCAGCCCCCCAAAAATATTAGAAAAAACATACCAAATTAATGTATATGATATACATGTACATCTATGTATATGCATATGTGTGCTCCTCTCCAGAGAATCAAGAGGTTTGCTTCTGTCTTTAATTTTTTTTTTTCACATTTATGGGCAGTGTAAGAAGTGGTTTAATTTGATGAAATCAAACATTTGATGAAAACAAAGGCGTTAGCTCTGAAATAAGACATCAGCTTTGCTGGGCTGTAGATCCTTTGAACTTGGATGACATTGTCTCTGAGGACAAGATGTTTGATGAATTTTAGACTTTAAAGCCTTTGGTAGGGAAAAATTAGTCCAGAATCTGTTCCTGTAGGATGGGGGAAAAAAAAAAAATCATTCTTCAAAAGATCAGGAAAAAAATGATGTCATTTTCTATTTCCCTTAAGTACCTTTTCTTCAGATGCTTATATTGGAAAAGGCTCAACAGCCATGAATTTAGGGGCTTATGCTCCAAGTGATCAGGGCATTTGTGTCCTCTCTGCACAGAGTATTGAGGAGGAAAGAAAAAAAAACCCTCTTAGAATTTAAGGATAAAGGGCTTTGTGGGTAAGATGGTCTTACAGAACATCGCTGACTAATTTTAATCTATTAATTTAATATAATGAACATAATGATTTGTGTAAAATTACTTTAGCCCTGTTATATGCCAAATCTGTCAGGAACAGCTGCTTTGCATTCAATATATCATAATGACATATACTGTGGAGTTATAATATTTAAATTTCTTTTCATTAAGGCCCTATTTTAGATTTGCAAGCTTATGCACAAGGGGAGAGGGGCTGGTGCCTCCATCGACTGTCGCTGTTAAAGGTTATCAAAAAGAACTCTTGGCTCTGTGAAGAAATGAGTAATGAGTGCAAGTTGGTTTCACAGACCCTGTTACAAGGGAAGAATAAACCAGGATTAAAAAGCCTCATGGAGAGTATTTTTCCCAACAGGCCTAATGTTTAATTTTTTTATTTTTTTTTTTCTCAGAAGAATTAGGAGGGTCGCCGCAACTGGAGCTTGAAATAAAGGTGTGGAGGTGGACTGAAGGGTTTGTAATTAATTAAGCCTTTATAAATACTCAGAGCCTGCAGCAGAGACTCCTTCTCTCACTCTTTCCTACACCCTAAATACTCCTAAAATTATTATCTAGCTCTAAATACTACCTTCCTTTGGAAATGCTGATGATACGCTTTGTCCTGTCGCAGGGCTTGCCTGGACTTATGGAAATAATGGATCTGGATGAACACTTCTCACAGCTCAGAAGGTCCAATTCTGGCTGAGAAGAAATCAGCATTGCAATAGTTTTGCTAAACACCCCCGCACACACATCGTGCAAGAGTGGAGATGTTGTAAAACATGGCTCCAGGCTCCTTCTGCTGTAGCCTGAAGGTGAATTTTCCATGAAAACTTATGGAGGTAGCTGCAGCATTAGGGTATGACAGGACCTGCTTTAGCAGAGTCTCTATTAATCTGGGCAGATTAATAAAATAAGGAGAGGACCAAGAAAGCAAAATGACAGGCATGGACCAGAGCAAAGAGGACAGTGTGGCCTTGAGAAACAAGGGAAAAGGAAGTCTCTGACTTTAGAGACCACAAACTATAGAATTACAAGGAACTGAAAAACTGGAACAAGCTCAAGAGCTATAGAATGAGGGCTATCAGTTTTCTATTTTCGTCTGCTGGGAGCCAGCTGAAATTTGTTGTATTTCTACAGACATGTTGAAGTGCCCTGAGTAAGGACATCCTTATTTTCTGTAGGTGGCTGCTGTGACTAAGCCTTCCAAGAAGTGCAAACAGCCAAACAGAGCTAATACTCAGCATGGTGGCTATGAGTTGCACTGAAGATTTCTTATTTTCTCTCTCCTTTTTTTTTTTTTTTCATTTTTCCTTCCTCAGATCTGGATGCCCCCATTCCCCAATAGCCTGATTTCCTGACGTCTCCCAGATCCTGTGAGAATGCAGCAACTGCCTGGCAGAAGAAGGGAGCTGAGGAAAAGGGCAATGGGGTAGAGCCGTGCACGCAAACTCAAAGTATCTGTGCATTAAGTGAGCAAATAAAATCACAGGAAGGGATTGGAACTGACACACGGAATTAATTAATTCAACTAACTACTTCAAGTCTTTGATAAACTGATTTATTTGATGTTTCCCAGTCCATTCCAAGCAACACAGTCTCCCCTGAAAGCTTCTGGACACAGGAGAGGACATTCATCTGTCTGCAGAGGAGTTTGACATCCTGCAATTGACTCTCCCTTGCATTTGTTGCCCTCTTTTTTCTGGCACCAGTGCCTGGACAGTTCTGATGCACCCTGTGATGGGAGGGAGCAGGGGGAGAGCAGAGCTGCCACTCAGATAAAGCCTCTGTTAGGAAGAGACAAGAAAAGACTTCAGAAATTCTTATTTCCACTAGATTTGATGGGGCATGTTGTTTTTTGTGAAGAGCTTGTCTGGCTGCTTGCTCCTGTTTGTTTATTGATTTATTTAATTTGTGAATGGGGACTTTGGTAATATAGAGATGAGACTGTTTTTCCTCAAAGGCTGAAATAGAAGGAGAAAATATCTCAGAACATTTTATCTTTCTTCTCTGTTCATCCTCAGCATGGGATTCTACAGGATTTGGGACCTTCTCCATAAGAAGCTATTCACCAAGTAGCTGAACTCTTTTAACAGAGGTAGAAACAACACTGGCTGGAGAATCACTTTTTGTGCTAAAGACTGACATATTCCTTCCAGGCTCCTCCTTCACCGTGAAAACATTGTTTTTGTAGCTCTGAGTTGATCACGGGCTCATAGATCAAGATATTGTCTCTCAGAGTGCACAACTCTTTTCTGTTAAGGTTCCTTATTGTGTGATGTAAAACCACCTCTTTGGCAGTTTGGTATTGTAGTACTTTTAGCACTCCAGAAAATACATTTACACTGCATTTCAAGCTTGCATGTAACTAAATCCTGTCAAGGAAAGTCTTTACATAATGCATCAACATATGCTGGGGTTTTGTCTCTTTTTTTAGTACAGTATGGCTATACAATAGATTGGAGTGGCTTTTCTAAGTTATTAAATATAGCCCTAGGCAAGGCTGGCTTTTAAAATAAATGGCAAGGTCTCTAACAACACCTGGGAAAAAGAGAGAAAAAGACAAATTTGGATTTTTATCCAACTTTCTTACCCAGTAGTTTTCGTTAACTTCAGTGTCCTATTTTTTTCTTTAACAATGAAATATAACAGTAACTAAGCTTGAAAAATAATGAGATTAAACCGAAAAAAATATGTCATTTTCTTAGCTATGAATATTCCTAGATCCAAACCTCATGTTAAGGCAAAAGGAAGTTTATTAGGAAATAAATGTTCAGAGAGTTCTATCCTAAGCTTCTCTGCCACTTTCTACAGTAGATATAAGTAGATATACAATGTTGTCAAAACTTCAGTGGCTCAACTATTAAGTGATTTAATGCAAGATCATTTTTCTCCTGAAACGTGGATGTTCTGGGTTTCAGACCTCAAGTCACAGCGCATATGTTCCTTCCATAGAGCCAACATTAAAGTGCTGGAGAATCTCTAAAGATCTATTCCCTACCACCTGCGACCATTTTGTTAAAACGTCTCTTGCGCTTTGAAGACCGCGGTGATTAAAATGGATTGTCTGGGGGAAAAGTCAGCTCAAGGTAAAAGGTTTTGGAAGATGGCAGCAGAATGGTTATAATGCACGTTGTGGTTGAGAGAGCTGTGTGAATCCAGCCATTTCTGTGTATTTACATTGGCATTTACATTCAGGCTCCTACATCATGAGCATTTATAGCCCAAGCAGGTGATATCAGAGGCTGCTGCTCACTCGGGCTGTGAGCTGTTGGAGCTGTTGCATGGCCACAGGCACGACCTTCTTGACACATCAGAATATGCTTCCAGAAACAATTTTTTGCTGGGATTAAATATTCAAGGCCCTCGTAGCCAAAAATAAAAATAATGGTTGCTGAATGGGCATCAGCATTCTGAGCAAACGATTGCTATGAGCAAGAGTATGAATTACTGGCCATGCAGAAAAAAAAGTATTTTTTTCTCCTTTTGAAATGTTCTAAAATGATGAAAAATTGCATTTCTCTGGTGAAAGATGTGGGGGAAAAAAAAATCATTATTTTTTAACTGTCCAAGGCCAGGTTGAATGGGGCTTGGAGCAGTCTGGTTTGGTGGAAGGTGTTGCTGCCCATGGCAAAAGGTTGGAACTGGATGATCTTTAAGGGCCCTTCCAAACCAAACCATTCCATGATTCCACGATCATGACATAGTCTTCTAGTTTCCTAAGGTTTTTCCCAGTGAATTGCAAAGATTTGGCACTTTAACTATTTTTATTAATAAAACATTTTTTTTTCTTCTGCAACAAGGCCTTGGATACACAGTTGTCCTTCCAGGCCTGTGCCTGTGTGCTGTCAGGTTTGTATTGTCTGTTATGGCTTGATTTAACCACGGAATTAGTTTTGCTACTGGGTGTCTGCTCTACAAGCCAGACACCAGGCTGCCTGCCAGTCATCACAACAGGGAGTGAAGGCTGAACTAGGCAAAAACAACAAAAAAAAGTCAAGTTTTCTTTCCCCCCTCAGGAGACTGCTGGTGCAGAATAAGTCTGGGAGTAGTTCTTTATGCACCTGAGGAAGCACATGATACCCCTTGAATTTATTATACCAGAGTTGATAACATTTGCTGGGCATTTAACACCTTCAGTCAACAGCGATTTTTTCAAAACTCCTTTTTTAGCTTTAATTCTCCGAGGTATGAGATGAGGCAATCTGGATGTTCACCAGCTTGGTGACACATCTCATGGGCAATGACGCCATCAGCCCCTAAAACAGGGACAAGAAATCAGCGCCTCAGAAAGGATGAAAGGATGCTCCATCTTCAACTCACACAGCAAACACAAGGGCCAACCTATTGCACAGCAATCTGCTGCAGGTAGTGTCTATGCAGCTTCTGTTTCCTGCCTAGTTTTACTTAGGTTAAATGAGCACTTGGATTTTGTTAAACTGGCTTTTTTTTTTTTCTCTTCTTTTTTTTTTTTTNTTTTTTTTTGCACATCTGAAGTATTTTCAGCCTTTCAGAGATCACACAGGAAGCTTGTGCTGCATAAGTTTGAGCTGTATGCAAAGCTGCCATCCTTTTATAGAATTTTGTCACTGCTGACATACTGTCAAATGGATGTGAAGGAGCTCAGACGCAGTCTGCAACTCGAGTGAAATGTTAGGTGAGCAGTGAAAGATGTTTCCGTGAAAAATGTCATGTCCCCAGTAATCCAGGGTTTGGACCAGGTAACATAGGCAACTTCAGCTGTAGCATTTTACAGGTTTGATGATGGCTTTTCATTTTTTTTTTTCATATTTTAGTAGTTAAGCTCTGTTGTCCACACTGCTCACAAATATTTTGTGGCTGTAAAAATGCTTCCGATGATTTTATTTTGAAAATTTCATTTCCAATGATTTTATTTGAAGAACGTCTTGAGATCCACACAACTACAATAGATTTTTCAGTTTAAAATTGTCTTATATGACTAAATTAGTTGGCATATCTACTGCTTTTAAAAGAGTTAGCAGTTAATTAGTGTTGCTGCAGGCCCTGAAGCAGTAGAAGTTGTTAGTTTACAGAAAATTACTGTATTGCTCTGTCACCTCCTCAAACCTGGGAGAAAACCCTCATCACAATTCAGAGACATCATTCACCTTTTTATTTCAAAACTCCAACTTTAAAATGCATCTCTGAAATGCAGGGCCTACCAAGAAATGATAGTTTGGAGGAGTGAAGAGCAAGCTGCTGTGCTGTTCAGCTCCCTCTCCTGCTTGTCCCTCTGTGCTGCCTCTCAGCACACATAGGAAGCATTTGGAAACAAGGAGAGTTGGTTCTGGCTTTGTGTAGTTTTTGACATAACTGGATCTTTGGATCTCGTAGAAGCTGCTAAAAAATGAATAATTATAATTAAAGGATCACTCTGTAGCCTAAGAGCTCTGCCTAAGGCCTCAGCAGGGCTGTGTCTCCCTGTTTTATTGCTGGATTTTGAGGGTTTCTTCAGTCCCTGAAGGTCTTGCTCCCCCACTGCTTCAATAAGTGCATGATGGACTAAAGCTCCTCTCTATAGGAACCTTCTTGCATCTTTTTTTCTTGCTGCAATGGGAAATGACCTGTCTGCAAATCAATCTTTTCCTTGCGGCCTTGTAAAACACGTCACACTCCCCTTGCAGGCCTCGTCACAATCCCCTTGCAGGCCTTCCCAAGCTCCAGTCCCCCACAGCCCTCTCCCCTCATTTCCCATCTCCATCAGGATGCTTTTGCTGTCTCCACTATCTCTATTTCCCTCTGCTACAGCCCTGGGTTGTTCTGTGGGATCCTCCTTTAGGGCACCCAGTGACTTTGTAGTTGGACCTCTGTACAGATGGGACAGAGCTTCTTGAGGAGCTCCTCCTCTCAACAGAGCTCATTTTACCTCACTGTTGGGACAAAACCCTAAATATCAGGACAGCTGTGATTTTCTCAGGTCATGTGGCAGGTGTTTGGTGGCTTTTTTTGAGGGACACAACCAAAAAAGATCCTCTTTTTCTGCCAAAGCTTTACTAGAGAGCTCTTCAGCATTGTGATTGTCCCACAGCACCACAGCCCTGCCCTGCACGGGAATCCCCGCTGCTCCAGTTTGTAAGTTGACCTAGAAACACCAGAAAAATATGATTGTTCTTTGCTGAAACAAACAAAAAAGCCACGTGGTGGATGCTGATGAAGGCATTTACAAGGAAGGGGCTTTTCCAGAGCCCCAAAGGCACAGAGCTGTGCCTGGGTCTGGGGGTTCTCTGGGCTGCCCTGCCTGGGAGGGACCATTGGGGTGTGGGATGCTGCAGGAAGTGACGCAAGGCAGCAGCTGTGTGTGCCCCTGCTTCACCAAGGGCTGCTTCATGGAGGAGACTTAAAGCAGAAAATAAAAAACCAGAAGTGTTTGCCTGTCTGACCTCTAGCAGGCAATAGTACAAATCGCTACAGGTGGATTTTTTCGGTAGCAAACTCTCTGATTGTCCAGAACTTGCTGCTTTATTAATCTAAATAGCAGTGAAGTGAGTGTCCTGCTTACTAAAGCTACATTTCAAAATAGCAGAGCAGATTTGTTGCAAGCTGTTTATTTCAGTGCTCAAAGGGTTTCATTGAAGGTAAGAAAAGGGAAGTTGTCTAAAGGCTTAGAATCATAATTCCTTTCAGCATTTCCTTTTAAACCTCATCTTTACCTTCTGCAAAAGCTAACTTTCCCTGTTTGCTGCAATTTTCACAAAGAAGCTGCTTTCATGCCTCAAAATCTGGGTTTTTTTCTTCAATCCAGAAGGATTTTACACTAACCTCTAGATGTAAGCCACTCACTGGTGGGATGGTTCACTTCTGCTCTAGCAGGAAGTGGTTTTATTTTACTTTTTTCCCTGCTTTCTTTCGCTCTATATGAGCAGTGGGACCAACTCGAGCGCTGTCTCTAGACATGTGACCTTGATCTTTTCCGTTCTTTTGAAACAGTTTAAACTCTTTCTTGTTGATGGCGGCTTGAGATGAGATCACAACGTCCCTGAGGCTGCAGGTAAGGAGCCTCTGATCCACCTCTGTGCACTCTGGGAAACCTGTTGCTAAAAAATTTTAAAAATAATCATAGCTATGAGCATTTTGTAGGCATTCAAGTCAGGTTGCTTTAATTGCACGATTATTTCTATAGGCCTTTGTGAATTTGAAAGCAATGAGCAAAGTGTGGAGGATACAGGTGTGAAATGATGTTTTAAATAAGTGCTTGGTATTTAGCAAACCTGTTGCATTCTATGCAAGAGACAACTTTACCTGAGCTTGTCTAGTACTACCCAAACTACTACCTTCTCATATCCTGGCTGGAAATAACCAGCTCTCCCCAAAAATGTAGACAAGGTTGTGGCACTGGCTAGGAATGAGATTAAATCACTTTTCCCAGCATTTGCCCTTCCTGAGTGCAGTTTAGCACTGATTGATCAACTGGCTTTTGTGCTGGTGACCATGTGGGATGTGGTTAGTAGCCATGGACACTGTAAAAGTCAGTGCTAAGGTAGATATCTAGTTGTTTAGGTATTTCTAGAGTGTGAAGATGTTGATAGAGGCATTTCTTGCTCTACTCGATATCAAAAAGTTTGATACCACTCTATAGTTTGTCAATTGTACTGGCGGGAAAAGAACACGGGGCATAAAGGACAGTCCACATGAATTATCCTGGGTTTATCTATGGGCAGTGGGTGGTGATCCTCATGGAGCTGTTCAGTGGAGGTGTCAGGGCTGTGTGTTTCCTGCATAGGCTGTTCAAAGCCTGACTGATTCATCCTCTGCTTCAGAGCTGGCCAGAAAAAAGGGTCGTGTGTCCTGAGCCCCCACCTCAAAGTTTTCCCTCAGCAAAGAAACCTCTGCATTGCTGTTGGTGGGCAAACAACTTTCTGGCCTGCACAGCTTTGCAAAGAAATAGTAATTCAGGAAAGTGCTCGACTAACACAATAAAGCACTTTGATTATGGGCTACATAAAGGAGAGGCAGAATTAGCAAGGCTTGTTTTATGCTGAGGATTTTTTATCCCAGTAACATGCAGCTTGCTGCAAACTTTGTGGCTTGTGCTCCTGTTTGTAAGTGATTGTCTTCTCAGAACAGGCAACTTGGGTTTCTTTTGGAATGATGGGTCAGAGTTGAAAGATATCACACGTGGCTCAGAGCTCATTTTGGAATCCTGCATACTAATTGGAGACAGATTTTTGTGTAATGTTGTAAGATCATATTTCATATTTTCTGTACTTCTTGGAGAAAAAGAAAAGGTGTCCTGCCTGCATGCACAAATCAGTACAGACAGGGAAATTGTATAAAAAGAACATATTCTCTTCCTGGGCTGTGTTTGTCGTGATTTTTATGTTTCTGCTGCAGAGTCTTAGAGTAATTTAAAATGCATTTTCCAAAGAGCTGTGAGATTTGGTGAAGTACTTTGAATTCTCAGAGTTTTATGTCTTTATTTTCTCCCTTTCTCTGCAACTTACCCCTTTGTGTCCAAAGCAAATTCATTTTAAAGCAGCATGTCATGTTCAGTTTACCTCTCCATCCAATTACATCTGTGATGTACATTTGTTCATTTTCTTTTCCAAACAGAGTGAACAGCAGAAGCACTCTGTATTTTAAAGCTCCTGCTATACACCACTATTGAATTGAAAAAAAAAATTGCTTTTTTTGACAACATTTGTTGTAGAAACTTCTTTTTGTTTTGACACAAAGATATTCTGATCTGGAAGAGATGCTCCATTTTCTTCCAACCAAGCTTGAGTGCATGACACTCTTGGTAGTCCCTGTCACCTGCTGCATCCTGGTCTTGGGTATGTTCCTCCCTACCTGGAGTGAAACAGGAAACAGAAACTAAAATGGTGACCGAGGCACATTTGAATTTTTCTCCTGGTGTTTGGGTGGTAAAACTCCACAACCTCCAATGTGACTCTGGTTTGGATTTCTCTGTTTCTGATCCCAGAAATTATTGCTTCTTTGCAGCAATTACTTCTTAAGACAGGGTTTTGAAAAGCAACATCCCCTTTGTGATCTCCAGTGCTACATTGAGAATGTTTTTGGCAGTGCTGCACAATGGCTTCAGTTTGGGTCTCTGCTGCTACACTTTGAGCCATGGTAACTGCTGCATTATGGCATGATGAACCACATCCAAGATTGTGGGTTATAGACAGAGTCTCACGGATTTTTTTGTTGCTCACTGTGTGTAATTCTCATACTTGTTTATTTTTTTGAATTTTTTTTTTTTTGTTAGATACCTTTGTGCTATGTCGGATCAATCAGTGTGAGCTGTTAACCGTTTAATGAGCTGTTAAAACCTGCATGTGGCTAAAAACCAAGAGATGGTTTTTGTTGTTGAGGAAGTCTGTCAGTACTTAAGTGTGTTCCTAACTTTCAACCTGAAACACGGTAGTTGTACAGACAGAACGTGTGCTAATCCTCTATTGGATCAGCTGTTTGGGCTCATCTCTTTTAAAAACAAAACAAAGCATCACCTGAGTTCCAGCCAAAGTCTCTACATTCCACTCTACCTCCTAAGAGTTCCATATGGATGCATGAAACCTGTTTCTAGGTGCTGAAAAAGCAGAAAGTGGTGCTGATGGATACTGTTAAATGCAGATGGTTTTCCTGATTTCATTTTTTGATAGTATCAGTCTTGAAGAAAGCAGATTGGGTACAATTTTGGCCCAGATTTTCCATGATAATTCAAGTGCCATTTGGAGAACTACAGATTTCCCCACCTGGTTACACAACCTGCACCAAGCTGTCCCTTTTCCACCCTGTGGTGGCTCCCACCATCTTTTGTCACCATCAAACTGGTGTTGTGACCTCTGAGGGTCAGGGTAGGCCGAACGCCTTGCTGCCTTCAGTATTTGGGAACGTGGGCTAGGTGAGGAGGTTTTGGTGTTACCTGCTCTGAAACCTTCTCTTGAGGTGGGTCTGCTTCAACCAGTGGTCTCAGTGAGTCTGAATTTCACTCTCTGAGCAGCCCCTGAAGGACAGAGATGGTTTTTCCCTTGATGTTCAGATGGTGCCTCCACGCACTCAGCATGCCTCTGTCAGTCTCCCCTGCTTTGAGAAATACTATAAAAAGGTTGTTTTGGAGACTCACTACAAAACAAGCACTGCTAGCTCCTCATTTACACTGGGACTTCCTCTATGCAGAGCTATTTTTTACTTCAAGAGTGAGACTTCTTGTCACAGTCTTGCATCATCTTTGTCACAACTCGAAGCTCTCTGGGTTGCAAACTTCCAGGCTGGCTGAGACAGGAGCAAAAGGAAAGCACTTGGATGTTCATTAAGAAGGTTAGGAAATAATTTTCTGGGCACAGGAGTTTAGATGTTGCGAACCGACAATGGGGCAAATCTAGCCCATGCAAGAGCTTCCAGTGGAGGCAGCCAGGCCATGCTGGAGAAGATTTTCAGGGCAATATTGGTTCATATTAAAGTAATCTGGAAATGTTGACATCTGGCACACGTAAAATAAATCCTGTTTGCAGAAACTAGGAACCAAAATTCACATATTAAAAATGTTAACAATTTTGACCTTTTCTCTCTTAACTTGTCATTATTTTCACTCAGCTTACTTATGGGAAAGAAATGGTTTGGGAATTAAGTAGGAAAGGTAACAGAGGTTTAAATAGATATTTGTATTCTCCGAATTATCTGCTAAGCTACTGTGTGCACGTGTGAGTTGCATTAACTCAGGGAGTGCTCAGATATTTACTGAAGCATTTCTTCAATACATTAACTGAGGTAGATGGTGATATGGTTGGTGGTAGGTTGGTTAAGAGCCGTATAACTCTTCCTGCCATTTGAGATTGACAGATATTAAACCATTCACTGGCAGTTACGCTGGGTATTGTGGGTTCCTACTGTGGTTTTTCATGAACATTTCTTCCCAACTTTGTTTTGCTGATACACTAAGCAGGCACAGCCCTTGAACAGATGAACTTAAAGGGATTTATGATTCCTTCTGCAAAGCACCCATCAGTTTTCAGTACACCTGCAGCCTGATAAGAGGGGAGGCGGAGACGAGGAGGAAGGGAAAACAGAAGTGAACATGGCTTTGAGCTGGAGATGTGCGTCGAATATGTGCTTGTTCTTAGTTTTGGATTTCTTTTTCTGCCACACCCTGAGCCAAACCACTGCTGTATTTGGTGCTGAATCAGACACCAGTTACCGAAAGTGGGCAGGACACAGCCCGTGGCACCTGAACTTGTTTGTTTGCTACTCAGGATGTTACAAATTCTCTTTCTTTCAGGGTGAGGAAGGAAGTGACAGAGATATTTTGTGAAAGCAGTTGAAGCTCTGGAGTTCTGTCTCTGAGAGAGTTCTGTCACCCCCATGGCTGGAGAGTCTGTCCCCAGCCTGCTGGGTGTCAGAAAGTCTCAGCTTTTTTGTGTCTGTGCTGCAGCTGGGGCTCAGAGCCAAACCCACACACACACCACGGGGGGGGCTGATGGCCACACCATGGACACCCACAACAAACACCAACAAAAGCCTCCCTGGGCTCTCTCAAAACTGCATTTCTAGCAAATAGTTTTGCTATGAACTAATTGATATTTTACACCTGGGAGGGCGTCACATCAGGCTTTACATCTCTCAGAGCTCTGGCACATGCTGCCATTTATGTGTCGGGCTGAGCAGCGCTGAGGTTTGATCCAGAGAGATTAACATTTCTATTATCAGCAGAACATTGCATTCTTGGTTAATTTATTAGAAAAACAACCACCCAACAAAATATAGTGATGAGTAATCAAATTCTTGTGATGATTTTTTAGATTTCAGATTAACCCATTTAGCATTAATCCATCCACCATTAATCCATCTGTTCTTGGAGTGCCAAAGAAAGCAGAAACAGCCCAAGTTAAAGCAAGTCAGTTCCTCCTCCTTCATTAATCCTAAACCCTGGAAAAGGCAAGGAGTGCCCCAAGTTTTAGCAGAAGCTTACAGGAAGTGATGTCTTCAGCTCATTCTTGAATTTCCTCTGGACAGTCCAGCACTAGCTCCTGCTTGAGTAGGATGCAGTAAAAGACACCTGAGACATCCGGAATTGTTGCAATTTGAATTCTAAAACTTCCTTTCTAGCTTTAACTCTCTTCTGAAGTTTGGGTTTTTTGTAAAATCTTTCTTAGAGTGGGGGTAGCTGAAAAGAGGGAATCTATTAAGACGTGGAGTGAAAATTGCATGGAATAAAATAATGAAAGAAATTAAATGAAGATATTTCTTATCAGAGTTGTACCCTGCACCAAGATTCAGGTATTTAGGGAACAATGTTGGTGCACTCTAAGGACATTTTAACTCAGGTGCATGGGGGTGCAGAGGTTCATTTGAGCTGAGTGCAGCTATTTCATCCAAAAAAGGGATTTGAGGATGCTGCCTCATAAACCCAGTGGAAAATGTAACAGTCATTAAGTAATTTTGCCCTGCGCAGTGCTGGGGGCAGATGAATGGCAGTGACTGTTTCACTATGAGTGTCGGTGCTCGCAGGCAGCTCTGGCTCTGCTGTGTTCCTGATGCCATTGGTGTTGATTTTGGCTCCTTGTAGCACATCTGTGGTGGCACACAGGTAGCTGTGGCCTCCTGGCCTGCAGAAAACGTGTACAAGATTTCCTGGAATCACCCTGAACCACTTTAGTGAGATAAAGTTTGCTAGTCCCTGGCTAAAAATTTAATTGAGCCTGTGCTCAAACTACTTGCATCATCAAAGCAATCATGCCAGGGGAGTTGGAAACAGATGATCTTTAAGGTCCTTTGCAACCCAAACCATTATATGAGTCTATGAAATTAGCTTTTTTTGGCAGCACAGCAGCCGTGGTATTCCCCCTGTGCAGACATCTCAGCTGCACATGTGATCTCAGATGTTATCACACAGAACAAGGGCCTTTGTCTCCTCTTGGTGACAGTCGCTCCTGCTGCCTTGTGCTCTGTGGCAGCGGTGCCTGCTGCAAAATGTAAGCTGGGGGCCCCATGAAATGCAGAAGAGGGGCTTGCTCAAAGCAAACCACAAAGAATTTCCCCTTCTGGTTCCTGCCACAGCTTAAAAGTTTTCTCCTGAAGCCGTAGGTGCCGTCTCTGCTGCATTTCACAGCAGCCTCTCTTGGAAGTGCAGCACCAGGAGCTCTGCGCAGGAAAGTGGGGATGGAGTGTGGGAACAGATTAAAAGTGTCTGGAGGATTTTTTTCCTCCCTCAGATGGGAAGTGGGAGCAGTGAGAAGAAGCGAGGGAACAGCTGCAGGATCACAGCACGAAAACTGCTGCAGATATGGCTGGTGGGAGATGGAGAGAGGGTGGGAGGGACTGTTTCATGTGCACAGCATGGGGAGTTAAGCATCACCCGGGGGAGTGGGAGAGAAGGCATCTCTCTGTCCCAATAAAGGACAAGCCTCCTCTTTGTAGAACTATTGAGGCAGGCAAGGTCAGCAAAAAAAGAAGAAGAGGAAAAAAAAAAGGTCTCATTGTAACTTTTAAATAAAAAGAGAAATAAGTTTATCATAAGTTCACTTTATTCTTTAATTTATTTTTAAAGTCTGAGAAGATTTAAAGCCTTTGGTATTCAATAATCTCAGTATCTCAGTTTGACAGATGTCCTCTGTGGGATGATGGGTATATAGAACTGCAAAAAGGACTAAGACATAGCAAATGTGCATTGAAACTACTAAGCTGAGGAACTCTGAGATACTCTAAGAGGTTAAAACTACTGTTGCTATTTCACCAAAGGCTTTACAGAAAGCAAAAAGGCATTTTTTTTTCTGGTGAAGGGGGTGGTGCTGCTGCAGGAACTGAGGCCTGGAGGGCAAAGTGAGGCATGACTTACAGCTACTCCCGTGTTCAGCAGTGCCCAACTGATTTGGAGGTAGAGTGGGATAAAACTTGGGTGTGGTTTTACTCAGCGATGAATGTAAAATGTTTCCTCCCAATGAATCGTCCAGTGGGGCTGTGGGGAGGGCACAAAGGGGCTGTCACACCCTGACCAAGCAGGCCTTGTGACAGTCCTGTCCCTGGGAAATTAAACCCAAAATTTCTGGCGGCAAAGCTCTGAAATTTAGAACTTAGAGGAGGTTTGTTTCTTTGGCTATTTGCAGCAAGCTTTCAGGTGTTTAAAAAATATTTTTCTAATACATCAGTTTGTCTTGTGGTACAAACTCTTCTACTTCTCCAGAGAGTTTGGGCTGTTCCAAAAATTGCCATCACCACATGTCTAGTTCAGGTAAGCATGGAAAGCTTGGATGAATATCCAAATCTCTGTGAGGAGAAGTTCTGCAGAATTGAGCTGGAAGTATTTCAAGCAGCCTTACTTTGAAATTTCTGTCACTTCTGCTTCTGCTTGTATCTGTAAATACTGCAAGAATAACCTTTCCCATAGTATCTCATCGCTTCAGATCTCTGGCAACATTAAAAGTAACAACACTTCTCTGAACATTTAGGCTATAGGAACAGATTTCTTTCAAGCACCGGGGAAAATTTGTGATTCTTATGTGATCTTCCTAGAGAAAACATTGAATTTCTTTTTTTTTTTTTTTTAAATTCAGAATTAGACAGCTTCAAACTAAAAAGTTACCATGAAACAAGCATGAGGTGCAGGTGTGAAATGAGTTTAGACTGGTCAGTCTTGAGGTGTTTGGAAAGCCATGGATCTACTCTGTACTTACCTGCAGTAAATAAACCTTTAGAAAAAAGGAAAGTGGTAGAAGGAAACTTTCTTCTCCTTGTAAGTAGGACAGGTCAGGAATAGCCAAACTTTTTTCTCTAGCACTTATTAGGTCATATTTAGTATTAAACCAATTAAATGCTCGAATTATAAATTGCTACGAAATTTTATGCTGTTGTAAATTCCTTAATTCCACTGATCTAATGTCCAAACCCTTCTAGTCCTGCTGTTCAGGGTACAGGAAACATTAGAAATGCTGTGTATAGGATGATACTCACAGATGGGTTTTTAATACTGTGTCTGTATAACCAATATCCTCCATCAGAAGGATTGTAGTCTGGCTTGCACAGCACAGAAAATAGAGGCAGGTGTTGTGGATCAGAAGCAATCCAGAAAGAAATGAAAGGTGCTGCCAGCAGGAAGACCTAGAAGTAGCATTTTTTTTTTCCCCCAGGCATGTACTTTTACATATTCAACTGAATTTCTACTATGGACAACTGTTCCCAGAACATATGCAGGCCAAACTGTACACAAAGGATACAGGATACTTTTAGCTTCAAGCTCCACTGGAAGCTGAGATATTGAATTGACATGGGAATGGTGAAAATAGACTCCATTATGCTATCCCATATGATATATTGGGACAGAAGAACTTTTGAAACAACTGCTACCTTTTCTGAGACCTTCCCATGTAACAGAATTAGGGAACTAAGTGATGCAAGAGGAGGCATGACCATGTGAAGTCCCCTGATGACCTTCTTCTACCCTATTACATGTGGTTTTGTTGTTTTCAATAATACCCCAATGATATTTCCAAGCAAGTTTTATTTGTGCAGGTAAGACCTGCAGATAGCAAGTCATGGAGCATTACAGGATTAGAGTTCTTGGATCTGGAGTCATAAAATATGGATGTGAAGAGTTTGGCACTGTATCCACGAAACTTTGGAACAGTAACTCTCCCATTCTCCTCTCTTTCTAATTCTCAGAACATTTCCAACCAGAAAGGAAAGCAATTCCAGAGGGGGCAGGTCTCTGCCCTGTAGAGATCAAGCAGATTTTCCCTGTTTTCCTTTGTCATCTGTGCTGCTCTTTTTAAGGGTTTATCTATGTATAGAAGGGAACAGACTCTGGGGTTGTCATCTTCTATGAAATTCCAGAATAACACAAGAGGAGGACTTTAGGCTCCTTTTAAATCCTCATTGATAACCATTGATTGCCAGTCCAGAAGAGGCACATAAATTTTCCCTCTTTGTGTTTCACTTCATCCAATCCTGGAGACAAATCAAGCAAAAACTTGTAAAGATTAATAATACTTCCACTGAATATATTTGGATAAGATATTTTGCTGCCACTTGCTAGAAAGTGGGAATTGATAGAAGCCTTTTGTAATTTTATTTTATCCTTTTAAGTTTGGTTTTTGGGGTTTTTTTTGGTTTTTGTGTTGTTGTTGTTGTTGT
>VZDJ01000594.1:2265726-2294815 GCA_008694505.1 Cyanoderma ruficeps | reverse complement strand
GTTGTTGTTGTTGTTGTTTTATTTTGTAGTGTGCTATTACTTGTTGAAGAAACGAAAAAAGGCTGCAAACTTCATAATAATAAGACACTTGTAGTTTTATCCTGTGTGTCAATGGACATGAAATCCCTGAGGCACCAATTGTACCGGTCTGTAAGGTATTGTGAGGGGCAGACTCTGTACTCATGTGGGTCTGTGACCTGCTGTAAGTAGAGAATGGCATATCCCTAATACGTGTGGAAAACAGGAAAAAAAAAGAAGAAAAAAGGAAAAAAAAGAAGAAAAAAGGAAAAAAAAAAGAGAAAAAAGAAAAAAAAAAAGAAAAATATGTTCTTAGACCCAAAATTAAACAAAATCTTTACCCCTGTACAATGGGACAAGCCTGTCCCTCTTGTTACAAAGTGCATTTTTTCGGCTGGCTCCACAGTGCAATGAGTGCCTTGTCTCTCCTCCTCAATGTTGCTGTTGCTCAGCTGTGGTTCCATCAGCTTCGGTTGGTGCACTGGGAACTCAAAATCAGAATCAGGCCTTTATCACCTGCCTGGAACCACCTTTTTTGTTTTGCACAAGCCAGAGAGAAATTATGTTATGTGAAAACACATTTTGATCCTGCCGGATATTAGGTTGGTACGTGAGATTTCTGTTGTGAGAATTATGTAGTTGCTAACAAAGTGTTGTTGTAAAATACAGCCCTCTCTTAAAATAAGAGAATAAATCAAAGGGGTTGAAATTGTCATCGTATCAAGGATCAGGTTAAAATCTCACAGATAACAGGTTTTTCAGCCTAAAGACTTGTTTAATGCTTTACTCGTGTATTGAGTTACTACCTAGAAGATCTGCTAAGTGATAGGACAAGAGGACATGGTTTTAAATTGTGTCAGGGGAGGTTTATATCAGATTTTAGGGAAAATTCCTTCACTGAAAGGGTGATCAAGCATTGGAACAGGCTGCCTAGGAAAGTGGTGGAATCACAGTCTCAGAAGTGTTCCAAAACATGTAGATGTGATGCTTAGGGACATGGTTTAGTGATGGACCTGTCAACAGATGATGCTGGAGGTGTTTTCCAAGCTAAATTATTCTCTGATTCTATGATTTAGTTCAAGCTGTGCTGAGAAATTTGCCTTTAGGTGCATCCTTCATAGAGCCTGAATGATATACCTCAGAGCATAAAAAATTGTGAATAATGGTTTGGGCAGCTTTATGCCACACATGGTAACAGAGAAATTCTGGAGAGTGAGATATGGCTCCAAACAAAGCATAAAAGATTATTTGTTCTTCTCTTTGACTACAGCAGAGAGATGGGTAACTGTTCATAAAAATTGGAGTGGGACATTTCTGCTTTTATTTGCAGAAAGTCCACAAGTGGTGGACTAGAAAAGAGTAATTACAAAGCCAGCTTTTAAAGGACCTCTGTGATCCTTGCTCTGTGTGTTGTCTGTTCTGAGACACCACCAGAAGTCTAATATGGCTGCAACAGGTTAAAGAAATCAATAGAGGGTGTGATAATTAATGCTGATGAGCATGGTTTTTGTAGGACTTAGGGTGCATCAACTTAGAGATGAGATTGCAGTTTTGGGTGATGAGGGAAACTGAGCTGCTGAGTTTAGGACTTTTAGCATTTTACAGCAGGCTGAACCCAGCACTAAATTCTGGTTTATTGTCTATCTGTCATAAACAGACAAAAGTGGGGTGAAGAACCAGGCAGTGGTGATGTTGTGTCATTCCTGATCTCCTCCTTTTGATTAAAGGTAGGGAATTGATTCTGCTTCCTAAGTACCTGATACATTTTTTTGCAATGAAAAGGCATAGGAGGGTTATATCTGCTTTGTATTTTCAGTCCAACGGATTCCTCTGTTTTCCAGTACTCAGATAAACTGGCTTCAGGACACTCCTGGGCACCAGCCCAGGACACTGCATCCCTCAGCAGCCTTTGCTGTTTGTGTCCCTGCCCTGGGCACAGGGGTGGGACGTGTCAGCTCCAAGAGCAGCGCGGTGGGGATGGCTGAAATAAAATAGACACAGCAAAGTGCAGATAGGAATAATTTAAACACAACAAACGATGGAGCAATTTACTGGTTATCCTCTCTCTTTACATGTAGTTTTGTTGGTTCTTTTTTTCATTTGTGCGCCTTTATTTTCCATCGTTGTGTGTGTTTAAGCCGAGCTGTGCCTCTGCAGAGATACCAGTGCAGCACGGGCCAAGGGCAAAACCTTACAGCAGCAATATTTACATGGGTGTGTTGACTTTGGTCATAAACACTTTCACAGGCACAGTGACACGTTCCCCTTGACAGGAGTGCTCCAGCTCACCACTGGCTTTCTCTTGGTTTTTTTTCTGTTCGTTCTCTTGGGTTTTTTTCTGTTCACTGCAACTTCTGCTTCCATTTTTATGGTTTTCAGGCTTACAGGTTGGGTGCGATGGTGAACCGAGTGCTGATTTTTATCCTTCTGTGATAATGTTGCATTAGGTTTGGTGGATGCTCTTCAAGTGCTGTGCGTTCTTGAGCGAAATACTTAAATTAGTCAACGCAACAAGATGAACTTCAATTATGCAGAGTTTGCACTCTGCTGTGGCGACAACTTTCGTGTTCATTGTTCTTCTGACTTGACAGTCGTGCAAACCACAAGGAGAAAATGTGGGAGAAATTAAAAACGTATTTAAAAATACTGAAAAACATATTATTTTAGAGTCATAATCCTGAATAAAAAATTCGAGAAATTATATTAATTAAGCTTTTTTTCCCCTGCCTTTTTTGGAGAAAAGTAGAACTGTTTAATCATAGAAAGCTAGAATAGTGTGCGTTGGAAGGGAATTTAAAGACCATCTTGTTCCAACTCCCTGCCATGTGCAGGGACACCTTCCACTATCCCAGGTTGCTCCAAGCCCTGTCCAACCTGGCCTTGGGGTTCCAGGGATGGGCAGTCACAGCTTCTCTGGTACAAGATGCTGATGAATTATTATTTGCATTTCCCTCTTCTACTGTACGTAGCTGTAGGAAATGTAGACATGGATGAACCCCAAATTTGGGAATATTGCTATCTTCTTGTTTCTTGAAGAATTAATTCTCTGCTTTGTACAAAATCTATGTCCTGACTTTATCAGTACTCCACCAAAACTCAGGAAACAAAGTTCTTGGCTAATACCAATCAGTCCACTCATTATAAGGTCACTTTTTGGACAAAGCAGCATGCATAAAATGGATTAAAATACTGATAAATGCAATATGAAACTCATTTGAGGTCCATGACCTAGAATGCCCTGTAGGAGGGCAATACTTACAGACTGTCCTTCTGAGACAGAAACTATAGTTCAGCTACAAAAGATGTAAGAATGTTTGGGATAAGAGCAATTCACTATCCTCATTTTTCCAAAACTCAAAAAAGTGTATTTTTGCTTTTTTGATAGAAACTCTAAATGGAAGGGTTTGCTTTTGTTTTGTTTCCTTTGTCATCTTCTTTCTCTTTTCAAAAGGACAGAAAATATCTTTTGCCCATCAAACAAAAATATTTGGCATATTTTCACTGCTACCAAACATCATGATCTGTGAAAGCTCCATTTTTAAATAAAACACTACAGAAAAATCTTCTGGTGAATAGTTTTGGCAATTCCCAGCCAAAAAGGTGATTTTGTTCCTTCAGCTCAGTGGTGTTTCTTGCCCCATAAGTAAGTGATTCACCCACTGTTCAGAAATTAAATTTCTCCTTCCTCATACCTACTGTAACCTCTTTTCCCCACTCTATGAATCAGTTTTCACTTCCTGCATCATCCATCCATCCTCATGTCAAGGACTTTTATGGCCCCTGACCGTTCCTCACCCTTTTCCAACCTGACCCTTCTCTCCCACAGTGCCCCAAAACAGAAATTTCCTAGGGGAATTGTTTCCTTTCTCTTAGGTTAATGTCACAAAGTTGTCCTGCCCCTTTACTCCAGGAACACTACAAACAACAGAGTGGAGAGGAGGGGAAATTCTGTCTTGGTTTAATGCCTTTCTCTAGCAAATCAACCATAGGAGATTTCAAACGCAAGATTTATATCCAAATACTGTTTGCCAAAAGGCAAATTAGCTAATTATATACTGGACATGGAGTGCCACACAAGCAGTTGCACGGGGCTTGGCAGCTCTGCCTTCCAAAGGAAGCAAAACAAATTCCCCTGCAAAACCGGCCCAAACTTGGCCCTGATGCTTCTAATAACAATTTGGAAGCACCAACTCATAAATGCAGAAGATAGGATCCTTTTTATGTTTTCTGACTGTATTTTATCTGTTTCCTGATGGTCTTCCCCTCTGTTATTTAAAAAAAAAAAAAAGTTAGAACAAAAATAAGCAGACAAACAAACAATAGAGGCAGGGCAGAGTGTGAGGATTACCAAATCCTCTTTGCAAATGCAAATGCGGTGCTGTTGCGTTTGTGGAGCTCATATTCAGGGTGCCATCTACTGGCACGAAGGGCTGGTAACGCTGTCGGGAGTCTGAGTGGAGCTTGGACAGCAAAGGATTCCTACCTGAAAATCCTGAGGGCACAACTTTCGTACCTGGCTTCCATGTTATGCCAGACCTCCTTCGTATTCTGCAGGATCTCACTGTGTTTTACACTAAGACAAATCTGATGGTGGAAATGTTCCATTTTGCGGTTTGTTGTTTGTTTTATAGTAGTTCCTGTAATTTTAGCATCTTGGAAAGTCTCCTTGTAATACTCTGATGTATGCAAATTAGTTCAAATTTTCGGGAAAATTAACCGAGGTTCAATGAGATTAGAATCAGAAGTTTCAGCAGTCTTTGCAGCCTTGCCATTTACTGACTGTGTTCCTACTTGTGATCCAGGGCACGACTTTGTCACTCCATTAAACTCTTTAATGTCACGTCGTGTACTGACAACACCAGACAGAGACTACCTAATCAAAACCCATAATGCTCCCAAGAAGGGATATGTCAGAGTTTTATAGGTGGGAGATTTCAGAAGAGAGTCTGAGCGATGTGCTCCAGCCAAACATTGGATCTGTGACAGAGCCAGTGTTGCTCTCGTCTCTCGAGTCTGATCCTCTCTCCAGCCTGGAGCCTACTGAAAATCTGTTGAGAAGCAATTTTGATTTGATACCAACATGAAATATAAAATGATTTGACTCTTCAAGTTTAGGAGGAGGGGGAAAAAAAAAAAAATCCTGCTTGGAGCTGCTGCAAGTCCTTACTGCCAAAATGACAAAGTGTCCCTGTGACATGGATTTGGGTGCTGACTGCTCTGAAGGGTGGTGAGAAGTGTCTTGGGGAGGGAGAACACACAGTGCTGCCCACCAAAGATCCATGGAAGGAGTTTTCTCAAGTACAGTACACCAGCTCTGTGTCAGTCATAGGCAGGCATGCTCCTAAGTAACATGAAACAGCTTTAGTCTAATTTCTGTAACCTGAGGTTCAACTTCTGTGAAGATCCTTGAGTAACTGAGTCAATGCAGGAAACAGCCAATGGGCACAAGCTTTATTTTTGGTCGGGATTTTTTTGGATTAAATTCAGTGTTCCTATCATGGCATATCATGTTGAGTGAGTAAAGGGCTAATGTTAAAGCACCTCTATCTTTCTCTTGTTGAGAGTGCTGTCATGAATGCATATAAAACCCCCTGAAGGTCCCAGCCCATGCAAGAGGGGTCGGAAATATGTGATCTTTAAGGTCCTTTCCAATCCCCAAAATAGTCTGTGGTTCTAGGAAAAGCTTTCTGGTCACAGTCTGGGGCAACCACTTCTAGGTGGTCCTGCTTGAGCAGATTGGACCAGATGACCTACCAAGGTCTCTTCCACCCTCAGCCATTCTGACTACATGACCTGTTGTTATCATCCTCTACATTTAGGGCAATTTCCTGTGGGGAATGTTTTTATCACTGCCAAGAGAGACTGGAGCTGTGGGAGCTGTGTCCTTCCAGCTGCACAGGCTGTGGTCTTGCCCAGAGATGTGCAGCAGAGCTCCCCATCTCCCTCTCCCACCTTCACACCAGGACGACGTGTTCTCTGCTCTGATGTCTTCATAGCAATGGGCTTACTTGAAATTAAGGAATTGAATCTTTCAGAGCCTTCAGAAGTTGTGGGGATGTTGCTAGAAATAGCCAGGCTCTCCAACCCGTTTGGAAAATGCTGGTTTTTCAACAGTTTATACTATAACTGCACTTAAATGGATTTCCAATTCCCTGGCTCCATAGTTGGGAAACCAGCTATTTCAGCTTGTTGTAGTATCTCTCCCTTACACATTTTCTCATGTGGTTACGCAGCAATATAAAGAGCCAGTTTTCTTGTGACTCTCAGTAGATTGCTGCACCCACGAGCTACATGCAGTAGTACGAGGGTGAGCAAGGGAGGAGGAAAACAGAGCAAGTGTTGTACATCACTCTTTGATGTTTTCTACAGGAAATATAAAGCTACTTTTGCCCACAAAAAATGTTTTGGGGCTTTGAATGGCTATAATGGCGTTTGTTGAGTTGTTCTAGCACCCAAATGGGAGGTGGAACAGCAGCACTGTGGTCACTCTAGGTCCACCCCCATCCAAGAGCTTGAGAGCTCAGCCATTTCTCAATTTCAGATTTTAAAAATGCACAGAGGAACAAAAAAACCTCCTCCGTGCTGCTGGTAGAACTGTGAAAATGAAGGGCTATTTTGTCAGCTCCAGGTTTGGCTCTAGGACACTTAGCAGGGTTGCAGCGTGGCCCTGGGATGCACTTGTGGCTGGCCCGTGTGGGACTGTGGAGGTAAGATATGTTAATTGGCTTCACAGCGTGTCCTTTCCCTTTGCAAGATTTAAAATGTGTCCTGTGAGCAGGGCCAAAGACAAAGTGGAGTGGCTGCCAGCTGGACGTGGCAGAGGCTTGCAGGGAGATTACACCATGGAGGAGAATGGCTTTTGAGATAAGGATAATCTTTTACATAAACTAACTCTTTCGAGGCAGTTTGGATGGGAGAGTGATAAGGACAATAATAAAACTACAGGCTGACAGAGCTGATGGTTATCTGGGTGTTCAAAGATGATCAAGATCTTGCCAGCAAGATCACTCATCTTCTTCTCCTGACTGCAGTGACACAGACTTGGCATTGATACGTTTTTGTATGAGGAGTCCCTAGATTAATGCTCTTATTTTACATTCTTCAGGTCAACCCAGCAACCATGGAAAGGTCTTCAACTTCTGATACAGCCTCTGAAAAGCCTAATCCTTCCCACCACAGCACGGGGGCTGTTCAAATGAGGATCAAAAATTCCAACAGCCACCACGACAGGCTGAGCCAAAGCAAATCTATGATTCTCTCTGAGAATGTGAAAGTCGCCGAGCCCGTGAGTAAAACACTCCTAATATTTTCTGAGTCTTCCAATTTGTTAAAATCTATGGAATTATTTTATGCATGTTAAGGCACTGGTTCCATTATCATCCTTTGAAAGGAGGGATTTAAAGTCACTAATACATTTTTAGGAGTATTTCTAAGTATTGGAGTAACAATTTTCCTTCACGAAATACAGAATTTGGTGTTGGTGGCCATGATCATGACATCTACTCAGCATTTCAACTCCCAATTGTAACAGCACTTAAGTAAGGCTTAAGTAAGCAGAGAATAGCACTTCCAGTCTCAGATACGTCACGGTTTCTCAAAAGGCAAACTTCAAAAGCAGACAGAAGAAAACAAATGGGAATTTCAAACTCTGCAAATAAAGAACAACTTTGTAACAAAAATAAGTCTTGCTGTGAGGCTGAATGAATTGTACAAAAATCAGGCACTGGACTTATGCTATTATTTCAAGAGTTAACAGAGTCAAAAGAGTTGAGTCATTTTTTATCCATTAGCTTTTTTTTTTTTTTTTTGGTAAATTAAATAGTTAGTGATGAACTCTATTGCCAGTTGTATCCCTGCCCCTGTACTCCTTGTGAGCTGCTAAACAAACTGATTGGTATGAGTCTCCCCTGGTTAATTTTCTTCCATAATGGTGGCAACTTGCAGCTGAGGCCATATGATGTTACAAAATTATTTATGCAATGTTAGCCACTTTTTGGACTCCAGATCCATTTTGTTCTCTGAGAATGCAAATGAGGGAGAAGACTCTGTTAGCTGGGGACAGAGTCCCAGGTCTCAGCCACTTCTCTCAGCCATGCCAACCATTATTTTTTTGCTGTTGATGTAATGGATTCCTATGAAATATTCAGCTTTTTGACAAAGTTATTAAATGGAGGGAAGCCACAAGACCTTCAATATTCCCTTTCCCGTTTTTTTTTTTTGACTCAAAATTAAACCTCAAAATTTAGACTTATTTAGAAATACGTTATTCTAGTGATTAACTTCTCTGGTGTAATTTAACTCATTTCACCTTATATTTCTGGAATGAAAAATCTGTTTAGATTTTAGCAGCTGATAAGATACTCATTTACCATTTATTTAAATTATATTCTTTGCCTCAGACACACTGCATATGTTTCCCCCTCTTATCTGACTTGCAGTGTTCCTCCACCAAAAACTTGGAATGCTGCTTATAATAATTTACTGGGAATATTGTAATGTAATATGAAGAAGAACTGTACCTTTGAAAAAGTTTAAAAGTTAAGTATATTTAATGGTGCCTAACATTTTATTGGCTGTGTTTAACAAAAGGCACTAGGCTGCAGTTGTTTTTGACAAGCATGAAAACATCACAGCATGAGACTGCAAAAGGAATTATGTAGAGAAATTACAAGTGATCCATCTCTCAATGAATTATCCACCTCAATAGCCTGCAGAACTCAGCTACCAATTAACACCTACTTTATTACATGTTGGGATGTACTTAATAACTTTCATGTGTTTATGCACTATTACCTTGACTGATGCCTCTTGTACAATTAGGCATAATTGGCATATCAATATGCAAAAGTTAAAAGGATTAACCCTCTTAAAACTAATGAGCATTTCTGTATCCAGCTGCTAAATGAGACAAAATTAGCATTTTTCACTTTTGGGCAGGATTTTATCATGCAGTTTCTCATTGTTGATATTACCTTGTTACATAACTTTAGTTTGGGGGATAGTATGCTGGACTGTTAGAGAGCAAGGGCTCTAAAAAGTTAAATTAGACATAAATAGTCACTGCCGCATCCCAACAACCACACCAGGTGCAATATATGTTCACTGGCTGGGAGCTGGAAAGTTGCTTTGTGTTGCATTTGTTTAGTAGCTAATTACATAAAAGCGGAATTTTACCGAGTATATGTCATTTTACCAAGCAAACTTGGCTCCGACATAATAGATTGAAAGCTTGCCATGCTACTAATTTCCTTTCTGTTTCAATTCTTTTCATCTCTTTTTGCCATGCAGAATTTTCTGACTAGATATTGACAGGCTGAAAGTGTTTGGGCGTATTTACTTAAATAAGCCTCTTAAAGTTGTTTGCTGACGCCCAAAGTAAAAGCAAAATTCCCAAGGATCCAAATGCTTTCAGCTGTGGGGTTTAAATTCAGCAAGTTAAAGGAGCAGTGAAATACCAATTGTGTGTATCAGCCGTGTGCTGACATGTCTGGGCATGTGACTTGTGAAGGATTTGGGGGAAAGTAATGCAGGGGAGTATCTTCTATCATTCCAAGTGTGTTGAAAAAGATGGGTCCAACTGATACACACATATATGTGTGTGTGTATATATATATATAAATGTAATAATGTTGTTTTAAAAATCAAGACATTCCTCGCATTGCACTTTTCTACGGTCTTCACTTTTGCATTTAAAGGCACACAGATCCCTGCGAAAAGACACGTATTACCAGAATATCAATCAAAGCTAATTATTTTGTGCTTGAAGAGAAAAAGGATTTATCCTCTTCTTCCTACTTGGAAATTTTCTGTTTTCACAGTCTGCCTCTGTTTGGATGATGGATCTAATCCATGAGGCATCCATTGATTATGTTTATTTTCTATTTTACGTTGACTGAGTATTTTTGTCTTATTATTAGAGAGATTTTTCTCTTGAAAAACTAGAAGCAGCTGCATAAAGGATTCCATACTACCCTTCTGCTGTCCATGTTTGGTGTGTGCAATATACTCTGTTCTATTAATAAATGGGTCAAATCCTTTTTGCTCAACTTATGCAAAACCTACTGACTTTAGCAGATTAAGGCAATCAGCCTTTGGCACATTTTGAACAATCAATAGAAATATAGATTTCTAAAACTTGTTTGGAAAGAGGAAATGCCCACTCTGGACAATAAAGGGCTTCAAGCAGGCACGAAGGTAGAAAGATGTGTGGTGATTTACGGAGGAGAAAAAAATGCCTAATTTTCTCTGAGGGATTTGCTGTATTCTGAAGCATTTGCTGTGCTGCTTGTGAACACACCTGGGGCTATACTTTTGAAGGTGAACAGATTATTTTTCCGTGGTGTGACAGGGAAGGATGTGCATCGTACATCAGTAGGGCCATACGCACGTGTGCGTTTTATAGTGATGCAAATGTGGGAGGCAGGAACTGAACACGCAAGAGATTATTGGGGGCTTGTGTTATTTATTTCAATGGAAACGCCTGAGCTCTGTGCAAAGGTTGAAATTGATATTAATGTGGAGTCTAAAGAGCACAAATCATGAAGCTGGACACAGACTGGCAAGTGAGGGCTCTTTCTGTGCTTAATGGTAGCGTCTGAAGTAGCAGTGTAAATGAATATTTGCTATTTTCATCTGTTAAACCCCAGGGAAGTGCATTTTGCTTCATTCAGAGCAACTCCAAACAATGAAATGTATTTTTTATTGGTGCCTATATTAAGAATTAGAACCTATTTAGGCATTCCAAAATGTTAATGTATTAGAGCTTTCTCTGATTAGGTTAAACAAACTGGTAGGTTTATTTATCTCCCTAATACTTTATCAGAGAAATGGGAAGCAATCTTCTTTTGTTTCTTACTCCTGTGATCGTAGAACACTTGCCAAAGTTATGGCTAGCCAAAAAGACAGAAATAAATTTGCTAAAAATATAAACCTTCTGTTTAGCAGAGTTTTTGAGCCATATTTTGAAATTGCAGGGCTTGTACATGTTTACTTCAAATCAAGCTTATAGTCAAGTTTGAGGCTTTGTTTGTATAGATTGTCCTGAAGTAGATCCTGATATTTAATTAAAATGACACTAAATCACATTGAATTGATAAGACTTGGCATCTCAAACAAAGGTAATTGCCCGTATTGGTTTTGTACAAAAATAGAGCTGCTTGGAAAATGTGCAGCCAACACAGACTGTCAACTCCATTTATAGATCAATATGTGAAAACCATTGATCAGGCAGGCATGTGTAACAGTAACACTTTGCATTTATTTGTTGTTTTTATACCACGTTAAGGCTTACAGGATTATCGGCTTCCAAAATATTTTGACTTCCTCGTAAATATGTTATCTGTTTAATGTTAATTACAAGACAGTCTCCAGGCCTCTTTTAGAGTATTTTCAGTGTCATTGCTATGGGTAATTTTAACTCAAAAAGGGATTATTTCAATCTCTGCGAGATCATCAGAGCTTCTTTTATAGTGTAGTTTATTTAGGGAAAGTTTTTGAGGATAGCTCTTTTTTTCCTTCCCCCAGTTTACTTTTTTTTTTCTTGGAGGAAAAAGAAAATCCTGACAAAATATTTCTAAAATCAGAAAACCTCCTCCTGATGTAGTTTTGAAAAATATTCTCTTTACTGTGATCTAATAGTGATTGCCCAGTCTTTATTCTCTGCAAATTTTATCATCATGCACTGGTCTGTTGTAGATGCAGCCCGGTTTGTCTCTATAAATGAAAAATGCCGTGTTCCCTTCAAGGTGTACACAAATCATGTAATAGCACTGGGACAGATATAGAAAAATATATGAGCTTCCCATGACAAGGGTGGGAATTGTTAATAAATGCAAGCTTACACCTTGTTTGCTCCAAGTATTTCAGGGTAGGTATGAGAGCTGTGGGTTCACAAACACAGCCCAGTTTCACTTCTCGAACACGAAGATTGCTAAAAGAAAACAAATCTGTTTAGTAACATTAGTCATTCTCCTTTCCAGGGCAGGAAAATGAGAAATGAAGTGTGTCATATGCCCCCTTCCTCTATTCAGACTGGTTTTGTGCTTTGAAAATGTAGATCTGCTCTCTGCTGAGTGTTGTGCTCACAGACTGTGTCCTTTGGCCCTTGTCCCCAGCTTTTCCCCCATTTCAGTGCCTGTGTCCCTTGTCCCCCACCTGAGGAGCTGCTCTGGGGCAGAGGCCCTCAGCCTGCACAGATGTGCCCCTATGTGCTCATGGATGTTCTCCATACCATAAAGTCCTCTGACTCAAAGGCTGAAAGTAGAATATTAATCCATGAGCCTATTTGAGGGCTCAGCTTACCTTCAATAAGTGATTTTTCTCAGGTTTGCCTCCCAGCCTTTTAAAAGGACCAATATTTTGTGTGCAGGTGTGTTTTCAGGCTCAAAACAAGCCTTTTGCTTTTGTGAATAATATTTTGTTTTCATTTCTATATTCTTAAATATGCCCTGTGAGAAGGTATTCTTTATGTTTACCTCATAGCACCTCAGCTGAAATAATCCTGGCTGAAAAGAAAGAAGTTAATTTTATTGTTCAACTCCCCATTTATTTCTCCTCCCCACAGTTTCACTGTACCATTTCAGCTGCGTAGCTTGACAGGCAGCATCATAATGAGATCATAGAAAAAGGAAATAACCAGTACCTATTTCTTCTTGAAAGTGAGGATAAATTCATTTCAGCTCTGTTAAAGGAATGGTGAATGTAACTGGTTTGGCTTCCTTGTTAAGCCAAACCGAAGTTCAGACGAGATATTATATGAGTCAGAATTGCTGATTTTGACTTTTACTCAGTGTGACAGAAGGGTAGAAAAAAGGTTCAAAAACCTCCATTTTTTCTCCCCCCCTCTTTTTTCTTTTTTTTTTTTTTTGCAATCTTACATTATCTCACGCTGTGAAAATCTTTACTCTATTTACCAAGCACAAATTAGTCTTGCCAAAGGTTCTGAAAGTTTGCTACTTCAGCTTAGATCCTAAAACTTCAAAGAGAGCTGCAACTCCACAAATTAGTGTATGTGCTCTGCCATGGCTATTTTCACTTGAACTTAGCTAAATTCGTTGATAATTTAGTGCTGATTGAACGCTGCCATAAACGTACACAAGACACATTTTTTAAAGTTAGTCCTCTGATTACTAATTTGAATAAAAAACTCTAACCTTGTTAGCATCTGGACTTATTTTCATAATAACAACCCCTTCAGAACCTACAAAGTAATGAATAATTGACAACAAATGAAATGTTTTGATAGTTGTCGGCACAAAGCATGTTTAATGTTTTGTGTTGCTTCCTAGCTAATTATGTAGATGACACATTTGTCAGACCTTGACTGCCATTAGAAACGTGTTTCCAGAGGGGAGAAAAACAGGCTATTCATAGAGTAATTAACTAGAATGCTCAATGACCTGTGAGAGATTCAAATGGCTGCCAGTTCAGACATTGTTTTGTTACAGAAGCAGAGGGGTAATTAAAATTCCAAATTACAGTGCTATGATGAAGCATTTGTTTGTTGACAGTATACTCTTACTCTAGTTTGTTAATTCTTTTTTAAATTGCTTCTAATCCATTTTATAGCTTCAGGAGCCCCGTCTTTGGAATTTACTGGCGGCTAATATCGTGGCAAATCGTTCCTCGGTGGGGCTCGCCACAAGGAGCACGAGGTGGGCGGGATGGGATCCCCGCTCTCCCCGGGAAGCGCCACACCATGTGCCGCCACCGAGAGGCGGCTAACGCGGCACATCTTGTGGAACGATACGTTCATAATCCCGCGTTCAGGGAAGATGTCTGCTCAGGGCAGGAAACGGTTCAGATGGAGCCATAATAATCAGACAAATTGAGGGAAGGTGTCCTGGAACGTTAAGGGGGAAGAGATGTGATGCGGCCGGGGCCGGGGTGACCCAGGGTTGGGTGAAGCACTTTGGGAAGACAAGGTCTGTTGGGTGACGGAGATTTGGAGGACAATCGTCTGCTCAAAGGAATCGAGCACAAAATATGAGGAATGGGGTGTTTCATAAGAGTCGACTGTATCTTTGCCAGCGCCCTTTGCAGGCAGTAATGGACCTGACAGGGTAAGCTGTCTTTTCTCCTCCAAATGGGGACTCTTTGCAAGTCCAAAGTGTTAAAGTTCTCTAAACAATGAATTAAATGCAAGCCCGAGTGAAATATTTATTTACTTTGCCAAAAGTGAGACTCTGGTTTTGTTAAGGAGATGTGACAGAAGTAACATGGTGTTTGATGCAGGAGAGCTGACAGCGGCATGGAGTGAGCGCTGATTATCCCGAAGACACTGTCAGCCGGGATTGATTTCCACTTTCTCCGTTTATGTAACGGTTCCTGTAATACAGCTGACCCCAAATCACGTTACCTTGTCATTTCTCTGCATGGATCAAGAAGAGATGAGCTGAAAATAGCTAGGCACTGACCTTGAACTTGGCGGAGGAGCGAGAAGTGACAGCGGGGGATGCTCTGCGGGCGGCTGCTCTGAGGCCGCGGCAGCACCAGGGGGCAGAGCAGCACCAGGGATCGCAGCTGGAGCAGCTGAGCCCGGACCCACAACCCCTTTCCCCCCCCTTCCACCCTTTTCCTTCCCCTTTTTATTTAATTTTTTTTTTCTCCTTTAAAAATTGGGGAGATGCTGGCTAGAAGAGCAGCTGGCTCTAAAACGTCGGCGTTCCCATCATCCGCCGCTCGAAAATGGAATTATTTGAAAGAATGTTCAATGTTAAAATGTCTCCTGACTGAATGCACTGTTAGGAAGTTTTGCATCCTCTTTATGAATAACCCCCTTCCATTGTTTTCCTAACATCTAGTGAAAAAAATGTGACATTTGCTCTATCATTAATAGAGTTTTCTACAATTTGGGTGGTTTATGAAAAGATCAATGGATTCCTCAAAGTCTAAGAATCCCTTTGAGTTTCATAGAAAGCTTGGTGTAGATGCATATAAAAATATTTTTAAGCTGATAGGACATCTAAAAAAGGGTAAAAAGAAATTAAAGAGGTTTGTTTTGTTTGTTTTTTTCTTTTCAGATGAGACATTTCTCTCTGTTGTAATGTATGTCTTGAGGGGGAAAAATGAAAACTTGGTTGAAAAAATATTATTTAATTTACCATCTAAAACCCATGCTTGACTTCTTTTGTTCCATATTTTCTTTTAATCTCTTAACAGCCTTTTTAGTGGCTGATGCTGGCAGGAGCTGTGGAGATATGAGATGGCAGGGCTGGTTCTTCTCAAGGGTCTGGGGTTTAGGGTGTCACTGCTCAGGGCAGGACCTTTTGAGAGCTTGGGACAAGACCAGGAACCCTGAACTCACCCTTTATTTGCCCAGAGTTCCCACCCTCACTTGTTAACACTGAGATACTGATAGGAAAGTGGATAGAGAAACACTCAAAAAATATCTTCTTGGTAGTTCTTTGCAGAACACAGGGAAAGACAAGGTGTAGATAGGAGTTTCTTAATTATTGATTTTATTGTCATCTATGGCAGAGCAGTGAAAACTCATGCTAATATCAATTTTTGTCCACATCATATAAAAATGTGGTGATGTCTTGTTTAAGAGCAGAGTGCAGGCACGGGCTGAGGTTGTAACTTCTCACTGATAACTGGGGACTGGGGCTGTGGAAACAACAGGAGCTTAGAAGGAAAAAGGAGAAAGAAATCCCCCTCTTCATTCTTTCTATCAGAAATGTGTGAAAATGGTGAAATGAGGTGAACTCTAATGGCTTTGAATGTTCCTCTCCTTCATCTTACCTTGTTCAAACTCAAAGAACCATCATGGAGTTGAATCAGGAGTTTGTAGCTCAAACTTTGCTTGCTCCAAAACTCTGCAGAGTGTAGCCTTTGAGTTGTCCTGGTGAGGCAATGGAGCAGACTAAGAAAACTTGGACGTAAGGTTTGAACCAGCCAGAACCCTTCAAATAACATTATTTTCTCTATCTTAACATCTGATTCAAATTACAATGATCGCAGTGCTTTTCTATTGCCATCATTTCAGAGTCCATACCATAAATCCTTGTGTTTTTTCTGATTTTTTTTGGACTGTTTTATCCTTTAAGAAGTGGCTTCCAAATATACAGACATGTTAATGGCACTAAAGTTGCCATCATGATGCTAAGCAGACCAACACACTGGAAAGTTGCATCTTTTTGATTCAGGAGTGAGAAAGCAACATGCCATGATGTTAGCAAGACAATTTTATATACAGAATATTTCGCTTGGCTTCCAAGATAGTCTTCAATTCTATTTATTTGTTGCAACCAAGTGGAGAAGGAGCTGGACTGGAATTTGTCATATTTCCCTGGTCCCAGCCTGGACATTTGCCTGCCAAAGGGGTTTTTCAGTCATTTTTTTCTGCTTCTTTACCTGTAAAATGGGACTGTGGAGAATGTATATTTCTTTTCCACACATGAAAGAGGCTGCCTCAGAGCTGCTTCAACTGTTAAGTTTCAATCATGCTCTTTATGTAGATAATTCCATTCTCATCATATTAACTCAATTAAAACAGAATTATTCCACAATTATGCTTGTGTAACTGAGAGGAGAACTTGGCCCCAGGTCCTGTACATTTTCCTTATCTATATTCTCTGTGCTTAACTGTTTCACTATTTTTCATCCAAAAAAAGAAAAAAAAAAAAAAAAGCCTTATTTTGGCTTCATCATTAATCAGTTCTCTCCCCTTGATTCTATACCCCTGTGCTTTCAGCAGCATTGGGTTTCTCTGAGGGCCCTTGTGTTCTGTACTGTATATTTCAAAAAGTACGCTTAAAAAGTGTTGTTTAAAGGAGTCTCCCTGGAAATCTGTGTCAGCGCACACCGTGACAGGGAACATAAGCTGTGGAATTATATCCCTTTTACGCCATCTTTATTAAATACTCCGCTGCAGCTGAATTGTGGCATCTAACACATTTCTTTTCGGAAAATGCCATCAGATTTGAAATATGTAGGTACTGAAACTGAGATTATATCAAACTTCCCATAGCTAGTCTTGGGCACCTGACCTGCAGAGCTTCCCACAGGGGAAAAGTAAGCTCCATTTCTTTAAATTTCCAATGAGAAGGGACATGTGTCTCCTTGCATTGAGCTACATGATATCACATCATGTGGCACAGAGTGACCCGATGCAACATGACAGGAGAGGTAAAGAACCAGGGTTTGTTTTGTTGTTGTTTGGTTGGTTTATTACCGCAATGAAATACTTGCGGTACCAATGAGATGAAATGGGAATCAAATTATTTTGTTCACGGCCTAAATGCGTGTACTATTGCACTGTGTATGCACAGGATTAATAAATGTTGTTTAATGTGCTGAGAAGGAGTTTTAAAAGAGACAAGAGTGTCCTTGTTAGGCAATGTGCCTATTCTTAGACAAATAGTTGACAGCAACATTCTCCTGCCCTAAATCAGATCAAATTTCCTTTGAAGTCAAGCTTTCTTTATTTTTTTTATTTTTTTTTTTTTTAGGATCTGATCCTGTCATGTTAACATGGTAATATTTTATTTTCAGTTTGATTTCCTGTTTGGTGAAATTCATAGCCTTAGTGGAAATAGGTCTTTAGCATTCATGATTTTGTAGTTGAGGATGTGCCTGCATAGACACACAGCCATGGCACAGCTGGATTGAAACCTCCCCCTTCAAAGGGCCCAGAACCCAACACCTTGAGAGGAAGAAGAAGCTTCATTTCCCTGTAGAGACCTATAAATAAAAAGAAATTTTAAAAAAAATCAATTTTTTTTTACTTGCATGTCACAGACCAATGCAACTAAGTTATGTTTGTTATTTTAGGACAGTACTGAATATGCCTAAACTTTAGAAGCTGTTACACCTTTCTTTTTGTGATTATTGACTCTCTGAGCTGCCACATACTCTGCCAGTGGCAGTAAAAAGTGGCTTTGAAGACCATAGTCAAAACCCAAGTAGAGTAAAAAATGTGTTTTCCTTTCTAATCTCTGAATCTTTCCCCAGTTTTGGAATCGATTTTGAAAGACTGTGAAATCCCCATCCTATTTTCCCTTACTTCCCTCCCCTGCCCCAGAGCTCTGTAAGAAAGATTGTTCTCCTGGATATTTCATCCGTGGCCAGGACTGGAAGTGCTGCAGCTGTGATGAGAGAATCTGTTCTCATGACATCTCTAGCCCCAAGGCAGGTAGAAAACCCAGCCGAGCATCCAAACTTTTGTTTGTTTATTTGGACCAAACCTGGATTTTGGACCAACTGAGCTTCCCATCAGTGATTCTGTCATCCTTAAGAGCTCATTCTTCTTGATTGTGGTCCTGAAGTCAGACTCTTACTTTATAACCTCATTACACAAAACCCCCCAATGTTTAAAAATTAAAATGCCAGGTGCCAACTCTTTCCAGTAGTTGGCTACTTTAACTTTGAGCTTTCCATTTTTTATCAGCAAATGATAAACTGAAAATTCAGTGTTCCCAGTTTAGATCTTTCTCAAAATTAAAGTGTAAATCTAAAGTAGCCACCTGTAAGCACTAAAACCTGAAGACATTTGGACACAAGTTAAACAAATTGTTTAAAGAACTGCCAATTGAATGCATCAGGTTTTAAGAATAACTTTGCAGGGAAGATCCAAAATTTGTGTTTTAACATTTTCAGATTTTCTTTTCTTTTCTTTTTNTTTTTTTTTTCCTTTGGTGGTGGGGAGAGTTTTTTATTTTGTTTTCTAGATTTTATTTTAATCAAGAAATTGGAGAGTTGGGAAAAGAAATAACATGGTTGGCTGACACCACCATGCATATCTCAAAAACCTGGAAAATGTTGGGGCAATGGGGCCCATTGTGAAAAGCATGGAGCAAGTAGGAAGTAGAGGGATTTGGAGACAAGTGGGAGGGAAGAAATGGGGTGGGAAAGGTAAATTTGCTGGGTGGAGCTGTGAACTGTGCCTGTAGGAAGGGTTGTGCTTGTGGTCTCTCGTGCTGGTGCTTTGTTGGCAGCCAGGGAAAAAGCTCCTCGTCAGTTTTGGTGTTTAGCAGACTGCACATCCAGGTAGGTTTGTTTTTCTATGCATGGTGGTGTGCAGAAAATTTTTAGTTGCACTGAATTTGGCTGAAATTCCCAGTCCTCCAGTTTTGCGGGCCATATTTGTGTTGGTATAAACAAGAGAGACATCTTAGTGCACTCTGTCCATCCTTTTCCCAGAATCTTTTTTGGCTTATTTTGTTCACTTTCCTCATGTAAATTCTTTCATTTTTTTAATGGCAGATGAGCCTGATTACATAAAAGTTTACCTTTCAAATACTTCCCGTTTATCACACAGTTTTCTTACCTAGAAAATCCCAACGCAGCCACTGCTAATGTTTGATAAGATTTGTACCTGGTAGATTCTAAATTACATTAATGCATAAAGGCTGCAATGCCAGGCTCCCTATTGTTACAGTTATTAAAGCTGTAACTGAAATGATATCTTTCATATTGATCTTCAGCTAGCAGCTCTTATCCAGAAGCTTTGTTTCACATTAAAGACACTAATGATTGTCTCCACAAAATGAGCGGCTTAATAGTTAGAGAAAGTTAAATGGAAAAAACCCAACTTTGATAGCCACCTTTGATAGCTCTTTGCTCCAACATCTCTCATGGCCACAAAGTGCAAGCCAAGCATTAATAGACTTTTTAATAAAATGACTTGAAAGGAATCAATGGTATTTTTCACAAAGTCTAATTTCCAGCAAGTTATTTAAATGTTTGTATTCCTTCTGGACAGATCATGTCCTTCAGTAGCTGCCAATTTTTCCTGGAATTTCTCAGGCTCTCTTCCTAGGGTTTTTAATTTTTATTTTGAGGGGGTCTGGTTTTGATTTAGTGCTTTATTGAAATTTTGTGAAAAATGGAGTAAATAGAACTCTTGTACTCTTCCAAGGCTGGCAAAATTTCCTGCAGACATAAAGCCAACAGCCAAGAGTTTGTGGGGTGGAGGGTGAAGTCTGGTTAGAAATGTACCAAGAGCCTTTTTGAGTAGGCTCAGATACATTGGTTCCTTTGTGGCCTGTAGAGAATTCCATCTCTTTCCTCACCTTCAGGTGAAAATGGTATCTCCTGGCAGCTGAAATTGTGATAAATGCAACTGCAGGGCAGGAGGCTCTGGCTTAGGCTGGGGTTTGTGGGTGAGGAGAGTAGAACCACAAAACCAGGGAATGATTTGGGGTGGAAGGGGCCATAAAGCTCACCCAGCTCCATCCCCCTGCCAGGGGCAGGGACACCTTTCACCAGACCAGGCTGCTCAGAGCTCCATCCAACCTGGCCTTGGACATGTCCAGGAATGGGACAGCCCCATATTATTGCACTTGCTCTCCTTTTCCTTTCTTTTTTCCTTGGGATTTTTTGTGTAGCTTTTCTGTTAGTTTTTAGTTCACTTGTTTGTTTTGGCTTAGGGTGAGGAGCAGCTGCTGGATCTTTTCTTGTTTTCAGCTAGAAAATTATTTTTCCCCCATTTTTGGATGTGGCAGACAGAGTGCAGCCTAGGTGTTTTGTGAGTAGAGAAATACATGTGAAATTTTTATATTCTCTAAGCCCCTTAATTGTGCTTGAGATATGACAGGTATTTATCTAAAAACTGATATTCAAATGAAGGACTTTTTATTTATTTTTTTTATGACCAGCAGCAAACACACAAATTGTTCTGTTTGTCTTGAAAAGCAGGTTGATATTTATTGTTTTACATAAAGAGAGGCCTGGTGTGCTGACAAGGTAGAGAGTAAGGGATCAAATTAATTTGTATTGCTGTAAAATGTAGTTCAGCTGAGATCACACCCTCTGTGTTCACTGGGGGATTGCCTTTCCCTGATGAGCTCTAGTCAATCCGCAGTAATGATTAAGTCAAATATCCCATATGTTAAAAGTTCATATATGAAATCATGGGGGTGAAAAGAGAGTGGGAAAGGAAAGGGAATAATATCAATTAAAAAAACCCCAAAAAAATCACAAACAAAAAAACCCAACAGAATACACTATGAAGAGTCCACAGCTACAAAATATTTCCCTTTGCTCTCAATATCTCCTTTCTGCTACTTGTTTTCTTCTCTGATGGAAGAGCCTGGATTAAACTAATGCAGGGACATGTTTTGGCCGCTTATTATTTATTACAATTTTAGTTCCAGGTTTCAAAAACAATTAGGGAAACTGCTTAATAGGAAAATGACTCTAATTACTTGTTAATTGAGGTTATCTGCTTCACATTATTCAAAACGTAAATTGTGTTGACACTTGTACCCAGATATGATTACTTAATAAACAGACTGAAAATGCGTCATGAATGAATTCACCCCCCCACCCCCCAAAAAAAGACGTTTTATTTTTTGACTCTGATTTGTTCATCTGAAAGATATTAAAAAGTATGTATACAGTTTGCAGTGAGCTCAGTTATAGCATGTTAGTACAAAAAATAAATTATATGTTTCAAACAGTGAAAAGATGAAGGACTGAAATTGAAAAGTGAAAAGGTTTATTAAGCTTGCACATAATATATTCAGGTAAGGTTTGCGCACAATATGAATGGGGTTACATGAAATATGGTGTTACCTCTTGAATAAATAATTTAGTTGATAAATCAAGTACCTGAATCTAAATAAATACCAATATTAGTATTTGACATACTAGCATTTATGCTTCTGTTTGATTTTGGTGACTGACAAAACGAGTAGTGCTATTTTTTAAAAAAAAAATTAGCTCATTTAGGGATGAGAGATACAGGTTTCTAAACAATATTATATTTTATAGAGCAAGATAATTCTACAATTTAAGAATAAAACTGAAGCGTCCCATTTTTTTCTTTGCATTATTGGGAGCCTTGGGACTTCTATGTTTTGTAGAAAAATACAATCTCTATTTTTTAAAAAGTCTTAGGCCATGATTTAGACCTCAGTCACCAAATGTCTAATGATATCCAAGACCTTGATTCCATACAATGGAATTTGCCAGCCATGCCCATGTGGGTAGGATCAACCATTTTTACAGTACTGGGTTTTGGGGGTTGTGTGGTTAATTTAGATTTTTATGATGTGGGTTGAAAACATCATAATTTCCCTGAAACCCAAATTTTTTTTGTTACAGGAAAAAAGAAAATCAGTGAGAAAAGTTGAAAGGCAACATTTTTGTTTTAAAGACATAACTAGCGAACCTTTTGACAAAGAGAGATTCTGTGTGTGTTTCACCTTGAAATTTCGCTGTTTGAAATGAGAGAAAGACCTCAGTTCATGCAGAGGAGCCATGATTCCAGCCTCAGGGTCTGTTCCTGGGTGTCAGACTTGGGACTATTTATTGCTGAGGCATTTTTGGAAACATGAACCTCGGTATGCCATGGTGGTCAGACAAGGAATGAGGGACAGCAGGAAAATGGTGGAGAGTGGAAATAAATTAATTCTTCAAATTAAAGGGGCTGATTGCACATTTACAAGATTATTTGCTTTTTAATATGCAAGCATAACACTCCCGCTTTGAAATTTTGAACTTGTATCCTCCTTAGCTAAAAACCTTTTAGAGGCATTTTCTGTAGAAACACTATTACTGCCTTCTCCTTCCTATTTTGCCAAGAAATGATGGAAAGTTGCAAAGCCCACAAGGATCGAAGTTTCAGAGCTGTGTTTGTGCCCATTAATTTTCTCTTCTATGATATTTTCCCATTTTCACTCTGTTTGACATTGAGCCTGAGCTTTGTTCCTGACTCGTAGCCTATGGCAGTGGAACGGGGAGATGAGACATCACGGAGATGTAGAGCGCACATAAAAAAGAGAAGATGTGTAAAAACTGAAATGACATGGCAGCTGAAGCAGCTTGTTGCTCAGCTTGGTTGCATGTTTGAGTGGAGGAAGCGAGGTAAATTGTGATATGTAAGAGAATAACACTCGACAGGGTGTATGGTTGTAAGGTATATGGATGCTCAATCATGTGGTGAGGCAGAAGGCTGAAGGACAAGCGCCTTCAGTGTCCGCACAGTCTGTGGATATCCGTGTGACCTACAAAACAGGGGGTGTTAGCCTCTCAAAAAATATGACTTGCAAAGCAGATCCAAGCCATTTCAAGAAAATTCCGTCCACGCCGTTTGGCTACCTCCCGATCTTTCGGTAATTATTAAAATAATGGCGTTTAGTGGGGGGGAAGAAAAATCACCGTCACACGTTTCTGTGTGCATTCCCTCCCATAAATGATGAACTCTCACAGTAGTCTATAGGCAAACAACCATCTTCACTTCCCACTGGTTGTACTTATTAACCTATTAGAGATACGTGTGCCTTTATGCTAATTTCCCTGAACATTTGCAACCGCCACTCTATCCCTGCCTGGATGGCTCCGTGTAATGGATCTGATGATCTTCAAATCTGGAGTAGGATTTATTTAGGTCAGACTGCATTTGGAGTATTTTGGGTATTTGAGCTGGGAAGCGAGTGGCCCTTTGTATACTGACAGCAGAACATTTTAAGATGAATTTTGATACTTTCAGAGCCACATGGAAAATAGTTTGCGAATTTGTTTCTATGGTGATGTTTAATAAGTGACTGAAGGAATTATAACTTAAGTGGATTTATCTTCCCTTATGCTTCACTGTAGCACACACACACACACATACTTAAACCTGCAAGATGTTTAAAAAAATCAGCATGTCACAGTACACCAGCCTGCCTCTGTCTTCCTGGTTGTGTACCTGTATAAATGAGGGAAAATATCCCATTTTTGATTAGGTGACTTTCCTCACAGATAAAGAGGTGAATCTATAAAATGCTATAAATGATTCTATAAAATCAACTTCATTATTTTAGCGTGTGGAAGCTGTAGAGTACAGATAGTTTTGTTCTGTCTATAAGGAGTACTGTGCATTCAGCAGTTTATAAATCTATAGTCACTGAACATAGGCAGTGACAAACTGGGCTGTATTGGCTAATTGACTGTTTTTTTGTAATGGCACTTGTTACAGGCAAAGACAGGTGGTTTACACAGTGAAAAACAGACAAATGTGTATAAAACCCTCCCTACAACCAACTTCACCCCGGGTTTTTTACCCTGAGGGGAATCCTGAAAGTCCTGCGGTGCTGGGAAAAACTGATGCATTCCCTGTGTCCTGAAGATTTCCAAATTCTTTCAGTTCTGAACTCGCTGCACAGGAATTGTTTCAATAAATTTGTTTTACCTTTATTTAGAGCTTAATTCTGTGCTGTTACAGGCTCACTGCTAAGATGATGAGGCTTATAACAGTGATTCAGAAAAAACCAGAATAATGAATAAATATTTGTGGAGTTTTGTGTTTGTGGTTTGTTTGGTGTTTTCTTAAAATCACTTGGCCTGATTGTGAGAAATTGATGATGAACTTTCTATCCTGTTAATGGCTAAAAGCATGTTGAATGTTAATTTCAGAAGAAATTTGCAATATCTGGCAACATTTTAGGAAACTTAAATAAGTGTCTTACTAGAACCTTACAGAATATTCTGATGTGGTCCATGCCTACTCATTTAAATTGTAAATATTTAGTTGTCATGGAAATTACAAAATTTAAAAAAGGGGCAATCAGAAAGGGAAAGGAAAAATGGCATGGTTTGAAAAATTTTACCATCAAATTATCCTATAAGAGTATTTAAGGTCAATTAATGGAAAAGTGTTCCAAGGTTCATTTAAAAAAATAGAAATAAGATTGATGTCAATCATCATAACTGAACAAACAACAAATTTTAAAAAATGCAACGAAATGGATTATTTTTTGATGTGAGTCTGATTGGAAGAGGAGTCATACTTGTGAAGTGCAGTGAAAGTTTTTAAGTCACTCGACTTAATAGTACGTGACATTCTGATTAAATATTAGTTATATGCTGTATCAGTGAAGCACACATTAAATGGATTAAGAACTGATTAATTTACACGTTTTGGAAAGTAGTCCCTGGGGAATCATCGTCAACTGGGTGAATTTTTAGAGTCGTTCTCCAGGGACTAGTATTAAGCTTGACACTAATCACTCTTTTTATCCATGATATGGAAGTAAATAGAACAGATCTAATAACATTTGAAACTAAAGCAAAGATTGATGGACTGGCAAATAGGTCTGGGTAAAAGCACTTGTGGAGAGTGATCTGGGTGGTTTAATGGCTGCGAGGGTATTTTAATTTATCCAAATGTATGTATATATGGGAAACAGGCCGTGCTGCACCAGAATTAGGGACTGTGTTCTGGGATTTTGCTGTAGCACGTAGCTCTTGTGGGTGCTTTGGGGTCAAGAAGTTTCAGCTGACCATTGTGAGTGATAGTGAAACAGGGAGATGGCAAATGCTCATGTCTGTCTGCGGCACTGATGAGTAGAAAGTCAGAACAGTGATTCTAAAATAATGAAGATTATGCAAGGAAGACACAAAACCAAAAAGAAAAAGTTAGGTTAGGAAAATTGTCTTGACGATGAAAGATCTACAGACCTCAGCATATTTAAATTATTGAAAGAAATTGAAAGGCAAATTATTTCCTACATTATGGGACAACATTGGGCACCAAAGAGTTCTTTAATGTAGTGGGAAAAGGGTATACAAGATGAAATGTCAGGAAGTTGGAACCCCCCCAAAATAAAATGAGAATTACAGCACATTTTGCAAAAGGCTAGTGGGAAACTACCAAGAGAATTGGTAAATTCATCATGTGTTTTGTGCTTTCAACCAAGAAATGTGTTTCTTCCAGGGAGATATCAGGGAGAAATATCCCTAAGTCCTGCATAGTTTGGATAAAACATTTATATAAACATTTTCATAAATGGTGCCATCTCGGTTCCTCATCCATGTCATGGGGTGGAGAAGCAAAGCGATCCAGTGGCATGTGCTGTCTGAAAGCTTTTTTTGAACTGGGGGTGAACAAGGAAGAAACTAAGCACAAAAGCGATAAATCAAAACCTTTTTCCCTACATTATATGATGTATATTTGTGACTTTATGAGAGTGTGGTATATATGTATGTACAGCATGATATATGGACTGAAATATGCAGTTAAAGTCCTGTTTTCTTGTGCCACCAAAGCTTCTAACAATTTTTGTTTCATTTGCTTTTCATTTGTTTTGTTCATTTGCTTTCTTGAGTTGCTGGATGGTTGTTTGGGTTTTTTAATGAATTATATAAATGCATAATTTGGAGATTTTTAATAAAAGTAAATTACTTATCTGGAGGAAGTGCTGCCTTTATACACTGCCCACATCTTGGATGGCAGTGGATGATCTTTGTATTGCTGAGAGTATTTTTTTTAACGTTTTGAAAAATAGGTGACTTTTTTCTGTCAGAACAGAATTAGGAAAATCAAATCAGGGGCAATTTTCAGTCTGTCTAGACGCTTCAGAAGTTTCAAACAGGATAATTCCATTTCTTCTTTCCTTTATCTGCTGTGTTAGCATTATGTGGTTTGCTGTCAATGTGATGCCACAGGAGTAATATCAGGAGGTCCAGTGTGCTTGGATCAGGAATATTCCCTGTCCCCAATGTTCTCATCAGGACACGGCCCAACTTGTGGAGTAGATTTTTTAGAATGTTTCTATGTCTCTGTAGGGAAATAATGAAATAGCACTTAAGCAATATGAAGAATAGCATTTTGCAATTGTAGTTCTAATTTTGCCAAGACACAAATAGATTGCACTTTTTCTTTTCCCCCCTTTCTTCCTTTTTTTTTTTTTTTGAATGTGCATGACAAAGAGTCTCATCAAGAATCCTGAAACCTGATACAAATTTGAAGAACTAACTTTGGTATTTGAAAACCCCCCAACCAAGCCCTAACCTTTACATCATCATAGTTTTACTGTGTCAGCAGGTTGTGGTAAAAATGCTAGGATATTAATTTTGTGTGAAATGAAGGCAAATTGTAAGTGGAGAATCCCTGAGCTGGGTAGCAGCGCTAGCAATCACTGCTGTCCTACCTGGTTTGCTGCAAGGTTGTGATTAAATATAAAACTGAGAAATCTCCAAGGAAAAGGGGAGAAAAGTTAGGCTTTTAAATATTTTCATTCTTTTCCTAGCTGAATATCATGGTGTCAAATCTAATAGGAGGGAGTTGTCCTGCTAATTGACCTTTGCAAAATTACCCATTTGCTTAAAAAGCTACTTGAAGCAGATCAGTTATTATCTTGATTATTCTTTCTTTCAAATTAATGTTTATAATGGCACCTGGGAAAATCTATTTGAAAACTTTGCTTCATTCTTTCTTGTGCTGCATCTGTAATTTGGTCCTCTGAACAATGTTAATAAGTAAAACTGACTTTTTTAAGAGATTGCAGGTCTTGATGGTGTGAAAGACTAATATGAGCCAACAGGACTGGGGAAAAAGTATTCACAAGCTTATTCAGGTTATTAGTGCAAAGGGAAGAGAGAGCAGGTGGCAAGTTAGATGGTCATCTAGATATTATCAATCTGACAGGTATCCAAGTGGTTCTGTATTACAGTCTCTAATTTTGGTCTCTGAACAGTTTTTAATAAGATTTAGCTATGGGGTTGTCAGCCGTGACCTGTGTTAGAAGATATTCCTTTCAATCACACAAAAAGGTTCTTTGTGAAAATCTCTGCACTGAGGAAAACAAAGGACTTTCCATTGTAAAAGCCAATGTTTCACCTCTGCTTTGCCTGGAATCAACGGCCTAAAAGCTAGAAATGAGGTGGTCTTAGTGGTTTCTTTTCCTTTCAGATTAAGGAACTTGGACTGAGCTTAATAATCAGAGCAAATCACTTTTTATTCCGATTCTTTGATTTTTTTTTTGTCACCGGATGTTCACAGCGACTCTTTTGGCTTGTGTTCTGTATAAATCTAATTTCCTTCTGGAGCCAGGACTTTTTCGGCATCGCTCCCGTGCAACTTGGACACAAGGATTTGACAATATGTCCAGACCCAAACAGATCAAGCAGCCACACATGAGTGATTCCATGGAGCATGCTCAAAGACAAGACTGATGTCTCCGCGCAGCGAACAATTCTCTGGGGTAGGGACAGCGCGCTCAAATCCAGTCACCCCAGAGTAAACACTAAGTTAGACACAGCTTAAATGTGCCTCCAAGCACAGGTTTTCACTGCTGACTCGATGAGAGCCCCTGAGCCTTGTAGATTTATTTTTCTTTCCAGCCTGCTCGCACGTGCCCAAAATTGTTGGAGCGTTGTTGGGGTGCACTCAGAGAGGGGAAGAAAAAAAACAGTAGAAAGCACTTGTTGGAAAAATTTTATCAATATGTTTCATGGGTATTTGCAACTCAGTTTCCTTGTTTTCCATTAATGTTTGTAAGACTGATAGTTTCTTCACCAGAGTGTTGGTAGGAAGGAGGATTCCTGAAAGACTACACTGGAAATACTCCCTGCTTGAGCACTCTTTGTTTTTCCCCTCTTTCCTTCTTCTAAAAGCTCAGTTCATCTAATCAAAGAGCAGAATCTCTGTGACTTCTCTAATGACTCCCACACAATGTATGAAGAACAACAAAAGAATGGATGGCCTGTGGAAACACCTTGGGATTTGTAGGCACAAAGTTCAAATGATTTCAATAAAAATGTAAATAAAATACATCTTTTTGGAATAGTTAACAAAGTATTAATTTTTTAAGTAGCTTATTTCAAGCAATATAATTATTGCTGTATGTTGATTTGCTGTTAATTGAACTAGGGAAGAAAACGATATTTTAATTTCAAATTGCAGCTCTGTCCTAACATAGCTGCAATAAGGTGGATTTTTGGACTTGGAAAAGAAAAAGAAACTTTTCTTATCTAGTAAATGATCTGAAATAATCTCTTGCTACCAAGTAGAGTTTTCCCAGTTATTGTTTCAAAGGGTAATGACACAATTTGAAATGGACCTTTCTTAACATGACTTATTTCCTATCTACCTTTGGTGGTGCCATGGCTTCCTACGGAATATTTTGTGCTCTGTGGTGTATATGGAGTGTGCGTTGAAGTTTAGACTGGTCACCCTGGTTTTGGTACAAATTTGATTTTTTTGTACACTTTGGCTACTGAGTGGTGTGCAGTACCCAGGGCAGTTTTAAGGGAAGTTGTGTATCAGAAGCGGGAATCAGGATAACCCAGGCAGTGCTCTGGCCAACGTGGCCATGGCTGTGCTGCTCTGATGCTTGAGCCACTTTGTTCCCAGTTAACCTCC